>MU270025.1:334029-724787 GCA_021432635.1 Thozetella sp. PMI_491 | reverse complement strand
GGGGGTTCAACTTGCCACGATATTTTATCATAAATTGTGCATGGGTTCCTAGTTGTGCAGAGTTTGTTAGTCTATGGCTAGATCATGTTTAAGGTTTGGGGGTAATTTCAGTCGAAGTTAGAGGCAAATGATATGGAAGCCAGTGATAACGATGAGTGGAGGAATGAAGAAAGAATTAAATAGGATTTAATCCTCCATAATGTTGCGCCTTGTGAATAATGTAGGCCTGGCATATGATTCTCAAGGTATCAAAGTAACTCACACGCTCCGACTTGCTGCTCTCCTAGAGAGCATGCATCTCCTCGCCGAAACTTCGTTAGCGATATCGAGTCCTCACTATTTAATCCTTCTCTTAGCCCTGCTACTGGCTGGTCTGGCTTGCTTTAGCACGTGCAACCCCCATTGATCGATTAACTTCTCCACTGGATGAAATGACCGAACAAGAGTGGAGCGAGGTAGGTAGTTTCCGTTACCAACTCTTGAAAGATGGCTACGGGTTTCTTCGAATATATTCCCTAGTCCACCTGAAGCCGGCACGTTACTCAAAGTTACGCAACGTCATCCGCACGAGTAGGTAGGTAGTTCCCAAGCACTGTACTTCATTGGGGTCCTTCGGCGCCCGTCTACTACTAGGAGCTGCGGGCGTGAAAGATACCACCTGAGGCTATAGGGACAATCTGGAAATCTAGCGCATCGCCTTTCACGCATGGTACATTATTTTTCCCTCACAAGGCTTGATCTCTACCAACGGATCCATCGCGGAAACATGGAGCGGCTATTTAACGTGGCCGCCTTAGAGGCCGGATCTGACTCACTTCTAAATGCCCAATCTCTACGAGGGGGCGGCACTCGAAGATAAGCCGGTTCTGAGGCCGAGGCTTGTGTGAGGCCAAGGATGCGGCGAGGTTCCTTGGTGGCGTTGATGCATGGCGCCGTGGATGCTCGACCGCGTGGTTTTCGGCCCGCCCTTCGATATTTAATGTGTCCGCCAATCCGAAAACGCCCGCTATGAGATCGCTGTTTGGGATTGGCGATCGGAGGATGCGAAATTATGCAAAAGAGCTGCCAACCTCTATCCCGGTCCACCTGCGCCGCTAAGACACCTCTGATATACGAACGCCACGTGAAAGTCAATGTGTGGCGAGGAGAATTAAAAGCTCAGGGGGGGTCAAAGCCAGGAACTCGGAGTGAAAACGGAGGGGCACCTCATGACGCCCAATGAGCACGGGTTTGAGTCGACTAGTGGTAAAACAAGGCATCCTGGGTGGTCCATGAGAATATCCCTCGTATGCCCCAGAACTGAAAGTAAATGCCGTGGGTCCTTGGATTGAGGGTCTTTTAATATGTATCATATATGGGCCGACATCCAATAGCAGCTGATGTGAGAATATCCGTGGGGCACAGAGAGGCGCAGGTTATTGCAGCTTTCCTGCAGCCCTATACCATCGGAGAATCCGGCTGGCCTAGTAGGCCCCCGGCTCGGCGCTATCTTTCACCCCTTTTGGCATACCCATGTCAAAACTGGTCTCTAACAATATGCAGGGGCTAGGACCACCTCTCGGCTTTGGACTAGTGGTCGGGGGTACTTGAATTCTCTTTTCCTCGCGAGGCCCACAGCCTGCGTCCTGGATTGTTCACAGGCCTTGTTCCGACGATTCCTCGCGTCATGGCCCGCCAAAGGCGCCATTTCGCGGCCGCCTTAGCGCTCGGCGCGCTTGCGTGGATCGCATCAGCGCAAGACACCGATAACAGGATACTATACCCAGTCGCAAATCTCACTTTTCATTATCTCGACACAGTGAAGGTGTCCCTCGAGACGACCTACGACCATCCTTGGCTGTACCTCTATTGCTGGGACGCTTCTGGGAATCGCCAGGGTGAGCCGGTGCTTCTAACAAAATCCATGTACACCGACCGCTTACATCTCTCCAGAAATCATCTACTACAGCCCCAGTGAGGTGAAGGGCAGAAGCACAGTTAATGCGCAACTACAATCCGACACCCAGTACACTGGCACAACATGCTGGTTCAACCTTGCTCCACAGCAGCCGGCGCCCGACAGCGACATAGGAGTGAAGAGCCCCGAGTTTAACTATGTTAAGGAGGAGGCCGGAAACGTTAGTCCTCCTCTGTTATTACCTCGTTTCTGCTTCTGCTGTCAATGCAGTCTCGTGGACCAAGCTGGGATATCGTGCTAACAAATTCTCTAAAGGGCACCTTTGGGTTGAGTACCACATCAGTACCGGGCTCTGCACAACCAACGTCAGCTGCGTCCAGCACCAGCGCAAATTCGACCCTGTCTGTATCTGAAGGCTTGTCCACCGGAGCAAAAGCAGGCATCAGCATAGTCGCCATTGTAATAGGCATAGGGGGCGCAGCTGCGGCGGTACTCTTCCTCGTTCGTCGCCGTAGAACTGCAGGAGAATCGTCGCCAGAATCAGAAAGCCGGTCATCGATAAAGCCGCCACCGTCATCAGCTTCTTCACGGGCTAGAACCCTGGTTGAAATGCCTGAAGGTCGGGCTTTCCACGAGATGGGGTCAGATCCCGCGGCTACGGAGATGTGGGTGAAGGAAACAGAAGCTTACAAGGCGAGCGAAGTACAAGAAGTACGAGAAGTGCAACAAGCGCACGCGAAAGAGGTGTACGAACTACCGGCTTGGCGGTGATCTGGGAACCGGGCACTGAAAGGGAACTGGAATGGAGTTTTGGCTGGGTATCTGTGGGGGGAATATAAAGCATCACTTTCACAAGGGGCGAACGGAGTGTGTTCTTGAAGGGAACTGACTAGTAACGGGAAACTAGGCTGCTATTGCAACGGCTAAAAAGCATGTTGTCCATAACACTTTTTCGAATATTGGCAGGTTTGATGATCATAAATATATGATTACCCAGTCAGGACAAAGACCTATTCTCGAGATGGTCACGATGCTTCTCGGCCAAGCCTGGCCATCGAGGTGCCCAATACCAAGCCCGTACCAGGACATACTAGGAAGCCCAAGCCCAAGCAAACTGATTTTATTCGTCTAGAATACCCACAACGGCAAGACGCAACCTTTTTCTATATCTACCTCGTGGTGGCTGAGACACTTTTCACTCTTTCGCTCGTTTCTTGGCGCACTGTTAGAGGATCGAGTTCTGAGACTTTTCATACCATTTTACACGAAGACCTTAAAAACGACATGCGATTAGCGACAGTAGTGGGAGTCTGGTGTTACTGGGTACGGTTGATACACTCCTGCTCAGGGGATCAGCCGAACGCGGTGCTAAACAACGAATTGACCCCTACCCGTCCATCCAGTCGGCTTGGGTCTGTATGTAGTCGCGCCACATGTTGAAGCTCCGGTCTAACTGATATAATCCAGGGCTCTATCCATGCCATCATCGAAATACACAGAATCGTTGTCACCTTGGAGGATCCATACGCAGCATCCGAGAGCCCATCAGCTCGCCATACGACTGAACGTGGAAGGTTGATCAAGCGATTAAGCAAATGGCATGGTTCATGGAACATTCACCATCCGAGACATCGGTTACTCGAAGCCCTTCATGGATTCTACAGATACAAGGACAAGAATTTGCCTGAGTTGGAGCGATGGAAAGACCTATACAGGAATGTTTCACCCAAGCAGAGAAAGGTGATTTGAGTCCCATGTGGCATATGAATCCCAGTTTGCCCTAACCTGCCCCAGCTCCTTGAGCGCACGATAAACTACAGCCGAAAATTCGACTCCATCGCCGCTGTAATCGACCTGAATCATGCCCTCTGCCAGGAAATTCTCCAGTTCGGCCTAGACTTCTACGAAATTGAACCTAGCGAATTTGAGAAATTCGTTCAGGATAGGGAAAAAGACAACCATACTATTGACCGAATTTCGGTTGCGCAAGCGCTCAAGCATTTTGTTCGAGACTGGTCAGAAGAAGGGGACGCAGAGCGTGCCCAGGCTTTCCCACTCATACTAGAGTCGTTACACAGACTCTTTCCGAGCCGAGCCGAGCGAAGAGTTCAGGCTCTGCTTCCCGGAGCAGGACTTGGACGACTCGGTCACGAATTGGCCGCGCTCGGTGGTAAGTGCCAAAGTCGACCACCCAGGAATCTGGTAGCTAAGCAGTGGGTCACCTAGGTTTTGAGGTCACCAACAACGAATGGTCTATGTTTATGAACGTTGCGTATAGATTCATGGAGAAGCAACACGCGCGGCAATCAAAGGTGGCCTATCCCTTCATCGACAGCTGGTCTCATCACGTCAGCACCGCAAATATGTTGCGGAGCGTCTCCTTTCCGGACATTGCTATGGACCCAAACGCAGTTTTACTGGTCGAGGGTGACTTCACAACCGTATTCCAGGAGGAGGGCCAGTTCGACGCCATAGTCACGCACTTCTTCATCGATACGGCCAGAAATCTCATGAATTACCTCGACACCATCCACAAGCTTCTGAAGCCAGGTGGGCTATGGCTCAATCTCGGTCCTCTTTTATATGGGAGCGGCCCTTTTGTACAGCTTTCAATGGAAGAAATTGCCACTATTGTTCTGGCTATGGGCTTCGAGTTTCTTGATCATCCCGCTGGCACAGCTGCGGCCGCTTCGGTTGGCAACCTCACTCTACCTGGGCTCCCCATTCGGAGCGTCGAGTCAGCTTATGGGCTGGATACTCAGGGGTTGGTTAAGAACGTGTACAGCTCACAATTCTGGATTGCAAGGAAACCATAACCAGACCTTAGATACCTGAGAAAGACATGTCACGTCATCACAGAGTGGAGCTCCTCTGTAGTTGATTAGCCTGCCCATGGTTCCCTTTTAAACTAGTTGATGATCCCTAGTAAGCTGCGGCTTCGCTTAGGGGCACAACCCATAATCCGAGGTTCCTGTGCCTCTTGTCTCGCGGCACCAGGCCGTTTTGGATATTTTGTCAGTGACACGGGATTTCTAAGCGAATCGATGGCCGAAATTCGGAGCCTCGATGCATATACTAGGCCACGAGTCTGCGGGGTCATCGCCAAGGCGACAACCTTTCTGTAAATACCAGCAGAGACACTACAATGACCTGCCCACTCAACATTTTGTCTGAGCACGCCATTGGCGATACTACTGCCCGTTTTCTGACCGATGATGACGGAAGAGTGGGCTTGTGGCTCTATCCCACAGCCCTGGCGGGTCAACTAGCCAGCCGTCGAGCCACCGTTGCCAACGAGAGCTGGGTTCGCAACAAGACCGGCGCTCGTGCCGCCATCAAGGTGGAGCCTCTTGTCCATATCAGAATCAGCGGAGATGATCAGGCTCCTCAGTTTGGTCCGGGCCGCACGCTGATGTGGTCTCCTTCAATCGACCGATTCCGGCTGGTTAGCCAGCAGTGCGATCCCACGTCGGTGCTTACAGTCCTTGGCGATAACACGGGGCTGCGAATCGAGCATCGTCTGCAGGTCGGCTACCAGGAGAAGACATGCAGGAGCGAAGCCACTTTTATAAATGGCTCCGATCGCCCGGTTCAACTTGAGCTCCTTACTTCGTTTTCGATAAGTGGAATCACTCCGTTTGCCGTGGATGATGCACCCGGCCGGTTGGTGGTGCACCGCTTTCGATCAGTGTGGTCCGCTGAAGGTCGCTTGGTTACTGATTCCGTTGAACATCTCCACCTGGAACGATGCTGGGCAGGTAACATGTACTTCGCCGAGAGGTTCGGTCAGGTGGGCTCAATGCCTGTGCGCGGCTGGTTCCCAACAGCTCTGGTCGAGGATGCCGAGGCGGGCGTGGTGTGGGGGGCGCGTCTTGCATGTCCAGCCAGCTGGCAGCTTGAGCTGGGACGAAGATACGACGATCTCGTCCTCTCTGGCGGCATAGCCGATCGGGAATTTGGGCACTGGACCAAGACGATAAAGCCGGGGGAGTCGTTCAGAACACCACCGGCGTGGTTGACGTGCGTGGCCGGCTCCCTCGACGTTGCCTGTGAGCGCCTAGTCAGCGTCGATATCCCCGCGGCAGAGGCGAAGCCCGAGATCGAGCACGACCTCCCCGTGGTATACAACGACTGGTGCACATCTTGGGGAGCTCCGACACATGATCAGATCCTCAAAGTTGCGGACAAAATAGCGCCACTTGGTGTCCTATATCTCGTGATTGATGCCGGATGGTACATGCCGGTCGGTAAAGACGCCCACTGGGCTACGACGTTCGGTGACTGGAAGGCCAACCGAGAAAGGTTTCCAGATGGGCTGCAAGCCACTGCCCGTGCCATTCGGGAGCGCGGCCTGATCCCGGGAATCTGGGTAGAGCCTGAGCATGTCGCGAAAGACTCGGTAGCATTTGGAGACGTTGACCATTTGGTGAAAAGAGATGGCCAGCCGCTAACCATTGGGATACGCCGAGCTTGGGATCTGCATGACCCATACGCTACTAATTACATTGACGAGCGCATAATCAAAATGATCGAGCAGTCAGGTTTCGGATACGCAAAATTTGACTACAGCGAGACTCTTGGCATAGGTGTGGATCACCCCGATGGCCTAGGAGAGGGTTTACGCCGACAGATCGAGGGCACACATGCCATGTTTGACCGGATCACAGCGGCGCTGCCCAAGCTGGTGATAGAGACCGTATCGGCAGGTGGACACCGCTTGGAGGCTAGCTTCCTTCAGCGGAGTTCCCAGGCTAGTTTTTCTGACGCCCATGAGATCGTCGAGATCCCCATCATAGCTGCGGCACTGCATCGTCTGATGCTACCCCGGCAGTCGCAGATATGGGCTGTGCTCCACCACGATGATACGCCGCAGAGGATGGACTACACCCTAGCAGCAACGTTCTTGGGTCGAATGTGCCTATCCGGCGACATACTTGAGCTTGACGAGCATCAAGTAGCCAGGGTCCATACAGCCATCAAGCTGTACGCACGCGCAGCCCCGGTGATCAAAGACGGGAAAAGCCGGCTGGCTGGAGATGCAGGCGCGAGCTGGAGACACCCAACTGGGTGGCAAGCGTTGATACGTGTGGGTGCAACTCATGGGCTAGTCGTCATACATACGTTTGATAAGTCTCCAGGCGCTCTGCGGATCGAGCTTCCCACCGGGGGCACGTGGCGGGTTGTCGAGACATTTACCGACCTACCAGTTGTTCTCAGTCAGAATGAGCTTAGGGTTAACAAATGCTCGAATTTCTCCAGCCAGATAGTTTTGCTCAAGCAATAGATGAGAAGGACCTAGCAGTGGCACACGAAATCGAAGCCCAAACACTTTTTAGGTTTGGACAATCCGCTGCATCCAGGCGCTGGAATCTGGCTTCTAGCCACGACATCGATTACATTCTCAGTCGTTTATTACAGTCCAGGAAATTGATGCCAGATCGCCAAGTATGCCTTAGAAAACTTGTTAACATAGCAGGAGGCGTTGGCAGACAGGGCGCTAAGCAGATACCTGCAGGCCAATCGATTTTGTAACAACGCCCTGAGTGCACCAACGAGTGGAATTCCTGCATGTGCACTTTCGATGCGCTCAGCCAATATGCCCACAGTTGGTTCTTGGCAGCCTCGCCGCCCAACGTTGTTAGTTGGCGACGAGGCGTTCTTTGCCGTTGTTGCTTTTGTTTGAACGAGGCTGGGCCTGCTGCTCCTCGCGGATTCGCGCAAGTCGGTGGCACAGCGAGTTGTTAAAAAAGGAAGAGGAGACGTCAAGTTTGAATGGCAATACCGATCGTCCTACATCAAAAGAAAACACTACCACTTCGCGTCTCATCATGACGGCTTTTCCTCGAATTGCGATTCTGCTCGCAATCCTCCTTTCAGCGACAGCAGGGATTGCTGAGACAATTACGACGACGCTTACTCCTTCGACAGCAGGAGGCATCACGCCGAGTACGACCGTCATTGTTTCCTCCGAGACCGATAATGCATGCACCCCTGATATTCCTCCTAGTAGCGTGACCACTGTCACCACCCCCTACAGTACTACTAGCAATCTGTCAAGCACGCAGACTTCGACGGGGAACTCAACTACCTCAACGCAGCCAAGTTCTTCGTCTACAACCAGCACTGTACCTGGCGGCGCTGCTGCTAAGGCAACTATGGGTGCGGCTGCCGTGAACCTGGTAGCCGGTTTGGTGGTCGCTGCCGTGCTCCTCTGAGCTCCGGGGGTGGTCGAAAAGCTAGCATATCAAGCAGACGATAGTCACTTGCTTTGCGCAAGTATAGTGGAAAGGAGGATAGGATGTAACCGGCGTTGACCTAGCGAACCTTTTCTCTTTATTTACATGTTGGCCCGCTTTCTGCAGCTACGGTGGCCGATCTGGTGACCTGCGTGGCTTGTGTGAGAGAATGAGAAACTCATGGCTACGCGGAGCAATAAAATCATAGCATACGTACAATTCCGGATCGATGCCAACCTAGGAGATCATAGCTAGCGGATTGAAATCTCACTGTGACACTATCTAGACCCTGAATCCGTCGCGAATGACGCACTGCGTACAAGCTAGCGTGAATGAGGAGGCGAGTTGGCGAGCATGCCTATCATAGCTGATGACTCCGCATCCATCGATACCAGATCTTGCCGGGGAACCGCGGTGGAACTAGGTACCTGGTAGGTACGTCGGGGGAAGTGACGAAATATTTCCTCTTTCGATATTATTCCGCTCCTCAGCCAACTAGCCCCCAGGCACTAGCGGTAACCCCTTAAAACCAAGGAATTGTAGATCGGCCTGACGCAAGAGCCGCTAGAGCAGCAAAAATGCTTCGATCCTCCCAAGACTGTGAACAACGACAGCTTCTTATATGTGGCGATTTGAAGATTCCCGAGCGACGGTGTTAACGTACAACATGTCCGTGGTGCGGGGGAGGGGTTCAGCTGGGCCATGAATTTGTGGTGGGGCGTAAGGTCATTCATTGGCTAGAACCAATAAGATCGACGCGAGGAGATAAAGCGTCCGCGGACATCGGCTTCTTGAAGAAGGGGATTAGGAGCTAGCGGGGGAAGACTGGAGTTTGTCGCTCAAGGAATTAAGGGATTTTTGCGCTCCGATCCGCTGTGGGCTAGAAGCGACATCAAGCCTTTCCATCTCCCGGCTCTGACGTAACCGGCAGGCGCGTTCGAGTATAAATCCAGCCCGAGCTAGAGTTCAGCTAAGCGCACAGCAGTAACTTCAGTAAACCAACAGACATATCTTACACATTCTCTTCGATAGACATAATCATGCCGGCTAAGTTTCCTACCCGCAAGATTGGCGATGACGAGGTCTCCGCCCTCGGCCTCGGCTGCATGGGGATGTCGTTCGCGTAAGGTCAAGACCAACCTAGATTAATAAACTTGTAAAACTGACGAGATCAAAGATATACGTCGTTCGGCGGCTACGACGAGAGCGAGTCGCAGAAGGTCCTGACGCGGGCGGCCGATCTCGGCATCAACCACTGGGATACCAGCGACCTTTACGGCTTCGGCGCGAATGAGGAGCTGCTGGGCCGCTGGTTCCAGGAAACCGGGCGCCGCGGCGAGATCTTCCTGGCATCCAAGTTCGGCAACATCCGAGCGCCGGATGGGAAAGGGCTCACCGTCCGGGGCGATAAGGCCTACGTACGGGAGGCGGCGGAGGCGAGTCTCAAGCGGCTCGGCGTCAACACCATCGACCTGTATTACCAGCACAGGGTTGACCCCCGCACGCCCATCGAGGAGACGGTGGCGGCCATGGCGGAGCTCAAGAAGGAGGGCAAGATCCGGTACTTGGGCCTGTCTGAGTGCTCAGCGGCCACGCTCCGCCGCGCCTGCAAGGTCCACCCGATCGCGGCAGCGCAGATGGAGTTCTCGCCCTTCGCCCTCGAGATCGAGAGCGAGCAGACCAACTTCCTTGCCACAGCCCGCGAGCTCGGCGTCAAGATCATTGCGTACTCGCCGCTCGGCCGGGGCTTCTTAACTGGCAGTATTAAGAGTAGGGCGGACCTGGATCCGACCGACAGCCGGTTCAATCATCCCCGGTTTAGTGCGGACCACTTTGATGATAATCTAAAGCTTGTGGCCAAATTGACTGAGCTTGCGAGCCGGAAGGGTGTGACTCCGGGCCAGCTCACGCTGGCGTGGGTACTGGCGCAAGGGTAGGTTGATCCGCCGACGAGCCCGATGGGCTGGCTGTTCGCTCCATACCGTGCTGACATGGACCGCAGCGACGACTTTCTCTCGATCCCGGGCACGAAGCGGGTCAAGTATCTCGAAGAGAACGCAGGGGCGGCCCATGTGACGCTCAGCAAGGAGGAGGAGGCAGAGTTGCGGGGCGCCATCGAGAAGCTCGGGGGCAGGAAGGGAGACCGCTACCCAACGGCCATGATGGCAACCCTGTTCGCCGACTCGCCCGAGCTGCCGGCTTGAGCGTCCCGTAAGCCCAGGCCGGTGGAGGAGCCGGGGGACGGAGGAACCGGGCTGGGGTCGAGCCAGGGTGGATAAGAAGGTTCACGAGGCGGGCTGGCGACGACTTGGCAAGAGATGGGTAATTAGAGAGGCCGCCGCTCGACTCTATAGATCCAGGTGTCGTGACCATTACTGCTTTGGGCAATCGCGTCGCCCAGAGAGGGGCTGGCTGGTTGTTTCTTGAACACCATAAACGAATATCATCAGACGATTCTCTAGCGCAAGCTCCCATGCTTTCTTTTTCTCGGCTACGAGGGGACGGGACCAGGGCCTAACAGTCCTGTGGCGTGGCGAGCGCGCTGTATGACTGGCCCCCGGGCCGGCTCAGGGGGCTGCCGTGCTGGCCGACGCGCTTCTGGCTCTCCCCGGGGCCCGCATAGGAGCTGGTAGGATTGCGACAGCTGTCAACCTCGAACGGAGCGAGTTGTGTTTGGTAAACAAATGCTCAAACGTAGCGAGAGACTTGTCGGTTTGGCCGTGTTTCCTGCCCTGTCACCCCGTTGCTGTTCGCCTCCTTTGCTGACGAGCGACGAACGACGGGGCCCTCCTGGCCACTTGGGAGGAACGAGCCAGCGCGGGGTTAGACCCTTTAGCAAAAAGGTCACGGCGGGCGAGGGGAAACACAGCCGAGGTGGCGGGTCGGTGCCCTTTTGCCACTACTGCGTACTGCTGCTCCTTGATCGTGCGCCGCCACACCGTCTGAAGGTGCGCTCGGTCTGGTCAATCTCTCACGATCTACCAAGCCCTAGAGAAAGCTTGTCGGTCGCACCCGGGCGCACATCGGTGCCCTATGAGGCGCCCCGAAAGGGGGTGGTAAGGGGCGCAGGGGCAGCGAGGCTGACAGACAGTCGGCTACTGTAAAGCTCAAACTGGCTCGCTCAGCAGACCCTCTCGACCCTCTCTGGGGCCCTTTAGCTGCCGTTTAGTGCTTGGGTGGGTGGTTCTTAATGCAGGGGCGATCAGACGCCCCCCTGTCGATCGGGGTGCTGATTTTGACCCGAATCAGTGACACGACACACAGTCCCCTTGTCAAGGCTGGCGGCTGAAACCTCGTCTGTCCGGAAACCTGGGTTAGACAGCGCCGCCTTCACTCTTTTCTCCTGCACATCGTCGGTGATCCATAATGCGCCGACCCGCCTGCGCGCCCACAGCTGGTTGTCCTGGGCAGCCGGTCTCCATGATCCGTGCTCCATCGCGCTCGTCCGTTCTTTTCTTCTGCACAATGCCCAGCCTGCACAGGACAGGGCTTCCATCCCATTCTGTTCTCACTCACTTTTCTTGAGCGTCTTTGTTGTAGGACATCGATGCTGGCCTATCAATGATATTCGGCACTACTTGTTGATGGCTGGCCCCCTTTCGCTTCTCCCTTATTTTTCTTCTCCTGCCAGTCATCTTTACTTTCTTGTAAATCTTTAAACTATATTCAAGATGCGGGCCGTCCTTCTCTTCTCTGTATACTTTGCAGCTGCCTCGGCCCTCGATCTGGGCCTGGGCGGCTTGCTGGGAGGCGGCGATGATGCCGCCGCGGCTTCTTCTCCCGCAGCTACGAACGCTGCTCCTGACGCCTCGCCGGCGCCGGCAGCAACTAGCGCCGCTGCCGACGCAGCCCCGACAAAAGACTCTCAGGATGGCGGCCTACTAGGCGGCGTGGGTGGTGCCGTGGGTGGTGCCGTAGGTGGCGTGCTTGGAGGAAGCACGAACGCCGCGGACTCTGGTAACACTGGGAAGCAAGGCCAGGACACTCCGGACGACAACAAGGCACCTGAAACCACCACTGCTGCAGCTGCTGCCACTACCGAGGCACCTGCGGCCTCTGAGCCTGCCGCTGCTCCGGCGACAAGCGCAGCGGAGGCTCCTGCGACAAGCGCAGCGGAGGCACCTGCGGCTACCGACAAGGGCAATGGTGGTGGTCTACTCGGTGGCGTCGTGGGTGGTGTTGGTTCTGCGGTCGGCAGTGTCGGCGGCGCCGTTGGTGGTGCTGTCGGCGACGTTGGAGGTGCCGTGGGCGGCGGCGTCGGAACCGCAGTTGGCGACGTCGGAAGCACCGTTGGAAACGCCGGACAGGCCGTGGGAGGCGCCGTCGGCGATGTTGGAAACGGCGATCTCGGAGGCGCCGTTGGCGGGGTGGGCGGCGCCGTTGGAGGTGCCGTCGGCGGCGTCGGATCCACTGTGGGCGACACGGGTAGCGCTGTTGGTGGTGCCGTTGGCGGCGTTGGCGGAGCCGTCGGCAGTGCTGTTGGTGGAGATCTCGGAACTGCTGTTGGCGACCTCGGCACAGCTGTGGGCACCGCCGTGGGTGGTGCCGGCGGTGCGGTCGAGACCGCCGCCGGCCAGGTAGGAGGCGTCGTTGGCGGTGCTACGACCACCGCTGCGGCACCTGCTGCGACCAGCGCCGGCGCCGCTGCTCCCCCGGCTGCGACCTCGGCGGCAGCTGCCAACCCCGGCCTGATTCCCGGCCTTGTCAACCCGTTGGTGGGATCTACTGGACTTTTGCCTCTTGTTGGTGCTACCTCTGCCGGCGCGCTCCCGCCCGCCGCGACCAACGCGGGCACCGCCACCGAGTCCCAGGCGCCCCTCGCCTCGGCCAAGGCGCCGGCCCCCATCGCCGCTAACCCGGAGGCACCCAACGAATCTCTCACCCGTGCCACTGCCTCCGCTACTACTCTGACTACTCTGCCCCGCCTTCCAGCGACCGCGCTGCCTGCCGTCCAGGCATCTCCGGATACGCCCACCGGTTCTACCCCTGCCAAGGGTGCCACTACCAGCACTCCCGCCGACTCTGGGTCGTCGACGGACCCCAACCCGGACAGCCCGAACGCGCTCAGCGGCGACAACGGCGGCATGTCTACGGCTACTAAGGTCGCCATCGGGCTCGGCGCCGGTGCGGGCGCCCTGCTCGTCGCCGCCGGGGTGGTCTACATCCTTTGGAAGCGCCGCATGAGGCAGCGCGACGAGGACGAATACCTGCCGGCCATGGATCGCCAGAAGCTGGACTGGGAGAGTGACCACAACGTGCCCATGGACATCCCCGGCTTCAACCGGCAGCCTCCGACCCGGTCCATGACCAGCCTCACCGGCACCGCCCTGTAAGGGTACTCGACATTTACCACCTGAAACACACACTACGATCCGGACTCTTGCTTTCTGGAGCAACAACCTGATGACCCTTTTCTTTTTTTTTGTCTTTCTGCGGAGCGGTATGCGGTCAACCAGCCGAGCAGGGGGTGTATTGCGGGAGGAGAGGCGGAAGATGTTATGATGATAAAAACGGCCGAGGTCAAATATGCAACTAACTAGCAATCGAATAATGACTCTATATAGCTCAGCTTAGGCGTCAAAAACTTAGGCTCGTCAGCAGACTGCTTCAATTAACTTGTCAATTGATATTTGACTTTGTCCACCAAAACCCCCGGGATCTAGGCAGAGCGTGAGTCAATTCTAGGTCCTGTCAGCCTTGTGTCATCGCATCTTGTGTTTCTTTTGCGCAAACATGGCCGGTGCGTCATGTCATGACGGCTCTGAGACTCTGCTTACGCTGTCATTATGCGCAGTGTGCATCTACCTACGTAGGGCTCGTACTTTTGTGTCTCAGTGGTGACCCGCCGCTTGGCTGATGGTCCTACCGAAATAGCATGCAAAACCCCCCGGGTTGCCCACAATATTCACCCCGGACGCAGAGACTACTGTCACCAGGTAATGGATATCCTTGTGCGGGTGCGGCTGGCAGGGTAAGACCTTGTTGGGTGGGCCAAACTGGGACGATTAACACGATGGTGAAACCACGGAAACATGTTTCCTCCAGGCTCGAATAACTTCGGAGAAGATAGCCTACACATTTGCCATGATACCCGGTGGGTTCAGGCGACAAAGTAAGAAAAGACTTCAAGACAGCCAGCATAGATAGGGTCGAAAAGACAGCACCACCCCATCGGCATATCGCACGATTCGGTACTTGGGTCCTACGAGCAACGGGCAGGCTGGTACACGCGTACGTATCAGGAGGGTGTGAGACCAAAAAAGTAACCCCATCGAATTCAACACCGTCATGTAATTACAAAACAGATATCGCGGGCATGTTGAGGCAACACCGCGGGCGTCTCGACCCTGCGGCGCTGCGTCGCCACGCTCTCCGCTGTTCGCCCCATTCGGGGTCGGCATCTGCATCCAAAACGCAGGCGTCCTGCCATGAATATGGTTGCCCATTCGAAAATTTTCCCCTGGAACCAAAGCAATGCACCAGAAACAGGCCGAAGGATGCATGCCGCTCTGTGCTAGTTCATAAAACGCCCCAAAAAGCAGAGCATCAAGTTTGTTACCGAGTCATCATTGCGCATGCACGCGGGAGCGGGCCAAAGCGCCGTCCCTTGGCGGACGGGATGGCATGCCCCCGTGGGCCGGGGAGGAGCGCAGCGCCGCGAGTGAGCAGGCCGCCGCGCATCTCCCCGGCTCCGGGTTCGGCAGTAGGACGCCGAGAAGCCTCGCTGAGGGCGGGTCGTCTTGGACCGCTCACCGCACCTCGTTGACGCTGACGTTGCTCGTCCTCCAGTCGCGCTGCGCGTCGCGGCCCGAGGCCTTGCTCATGGAGCCGAAGCCGGGCATGGAGGACCACCGGTTCAGCCTCTTGGCGGCCTTCTCATCGGCCTGGGCGGTAGGCGCGTCGATGGGGCTCGAGGCAGTGCTGCTGTTCTTGCTGCTCGAGTTGGACGACGAGCCTGTGGTGTTGGGGGTGTTGAAGACGTACTCGCCGTCGACGTAGGTAGCGTTGGACACGAAGGTGGAGCGGCGGTTGCGGTTCCGCGTGTAGCGCTGCTCCAGGCGGAAGAGCTCGATCCTCTGGTGGATGCGATCGAGGATGTTGAGGCCCATGATGACGGGTGATGTAGTCTAATGTATAGTTTAAAGGTAGGGAGGGCTATCTATAGGCCGAAAGGGCGCGTGTTCTGGCTGATCGCGGTGGACGGGGCGTCGTGTACCGTTCAGCCGGGGGTTGGAGGAGAGACGACGTGGTTTAGCTCGCCGTTGGGTAAGAGCACAGGGCGTCTGAGTGGGATTGGATGGGTTTCGAGACCGTGGGGAAGTCCCAAGTCGTCAATTGACTCGGCGGAGGGGCGAGATGGGCGAGGCTGGGCTCGGGGCAGAGGGAGCGGTGCGAGTCGTGCGGGAATCCGTGGCTCGTTTTCTGGGGGAGTTCTCGTGGTGGAATCTATCCAAACGAGGAGCCTATATTCGCGGGTTTAAACAAGACAGACAGGAAAGAAAGAAGGAAAATGAACGACGGAGTCTATACAGCAGCTTTTGGGTTGCGCTTGCGCTTCGCTAGACCGTGAAGGAGTTGGATGCAAGAAAAAAACGAAGGTTGGTACTGGAGAGGGGAGCGGCGTGGGTAGAGAAGACAAGAAACGTCTCGAATCCAGGCGCATGGGGTGGTTCGGCCAATCGATCCTAATTCCGCCTGCAGACCGAGCAGCTCTGCGCTCTACTGCCATATTCATTCAAAACCCCACATGGTCGCCAGGGGGAGGAGCCCCACATGGCGCCCAACGAATTGATAAAGCGCTTGGAGCCAGCGACAAACAGGCTTAGTGCGCCAGTTAGCGGGGGTCTGAGCATTGTTGCCCCTGTCGCACGCTCTCTTACCTGCCCGCCACACCACGTTTCCCACTGGTCGTTAGCAGCCAAGCACCCTCTTTCGTCCCATCCTTGGATCCATGAGGGGACACAAGCTCGTGGCTGATGCTACGGTCCAACGGCACCATACTACCTACAGTAGCACCATCCCGTAGCAAAGGGCTCGCGAGGAACGCAAAAAAATGCAGGGGAATGGGGGTCGGTGGCGGGGAGGCGAGGGGGGAAAGGGGGAGGGGTTCTGGGTTCTGGGTTCTGGATCTTCTGGGCCTTGCTAGAGACGGTCCGCCCTTCCCGAAATGTCGCTTGCACCCTTGGCAACGTTGAATACCGCAGCCCCCTCGCGGGCCCTTCACCCTTCACCCGATAATCCACCGAAGCTTCTTCCCTCACAGACTCTCTCCCTGCCTTGGCATCGCTACTACAGATTACTACAGTACACATTGCTACTAATACTGCTACTAATACTGCTACTAACACCAGTGGCTTATCTCGAGGGCCGGTCTAAGGAGGCAGGAAATGGGCCGCGGAGCCTTCGCGCGCACGCCGGCGAGCCACACACGAGCGCTAGCGAACCACACTCCCCATTGACGCAAGCGCTTAGCTTCAATGCGTCGAACTTTTTGACACCCGAATGGGGAAGGTCTCTAGCCTTTGTCTCTGGTCGCAGCGCAGCCTGCGCGCTTCGCTTCTTCCACTTGTTCGCTTCTCCCGAACGCCTCGGGCGGGATTGGAAACCAAGACGCCGTCAAAGACACGGCTGGAGCCGACCGAGGACAATGGAAGGGGGGAATTCTTTTTATGGTTCCCCGACTTCCACCTAAGATCTACCAGTACCACCACGATGCTAGCTAGCCCGCGGGCGATCTCGGGCCGCATCCCTGCCACGTGCGGGAGGGAGATGTTAATTAGTGGCAGAAGTAAGATAGAGAGGGGGCTCTGCTCTGATGGCATTTGCTATTTGCCATTTGCGGTGGGATTCGCTGCATCGTCCTTCCCTGTCTTGTGCACGCACCGGGGCGCGCCTGCTGTGGGATCAGAGGAAGCTTCCCCAGCTTTTCAGCATTGTGGCAGCAATTTAATTTTCATGAGACGTGCATAGTCTGGCACAACTTAGCCACAACCCCGGAGGCCGCCCACGTGACGCTTGCCGCCTTTGCGAGACAGTTGGGGCGCACGGTTCCCTCTTCTACAGCCACAAAGAAAGCAGCAGTCTATGGCATAAACTTGAGAGCTCGCCACAGGGACAGAACGGGCGGGGAAGGACCACAAAGATGCCAGGCTTTGTCGATAACAGTCGTTATCTAATCTGCTGCCACAGTACGTGCGTAGATAAGATGGGAAAGAGCTACTGAGTTGCAACGCTGTGGCACTGTGGGTATTGTGGGCCTGACCCGGGCCACCACCACTTGGATCGCTCCCATTTCGTTTTGGATCGATCTTGGCTGCAACACCGGATCGAGCTATCCTCAACAATGCTGACGTATGAGATGCATCGAAGTTGCCAGCTCAACTTACAGGACAGACACATAGAATGTCGATATTAGGCTTGAATACACGTTCAGGCTACGAGAGAGGGGGAAAAAATGGTATCGACGACTTCTTCCAAGGCGCAAGAAGAAAAATCCTGCCGGCCGCAGTCAACTGTTGTGCCATAGGTGAGTGCCGGCTATAGAATTTCTTGCTATGACGCTCGGCCCGCTTGGGAGAGAAGCGCACGCTGGCTTGCCATAGCTTCAGGTTTCATAAGGCCGGCCTCTGGCCAATGCGTACATTCCCCAGAGACCGTCCGCTGTGAAGCCCGGCGGCTCAGGCTAAAGCGGTATCTGCCGAGCTTCCAAGAGCATGCTATGGGCTTGTGCCGGTTGTTATGAGCCGAATCTGATGCGATAGCCATGTGTCCTCCTCTTCATTCACAACGTCTTCTCCACGCGCCATCACTCCTCAGCCCAAGTTAAAACTGTCGCCTGTTGAGTTCATAAACTCTGGACTCCTTCACGCCATCTAATCTTGTCATCCTCGCTTGGCCGCACTCTGCACAGCAGAATGTACGCCAGTAAGAGGCCACTGTTGACACGGTTCATGCGACACACTGCCTCATGGTCCGTGGTGCTGGCCGCTTGCTGCACACACCTCATCCCAGTAGCAGCCCACGTGGACTCTTGTCTGAAAGAGGTCCCATGGAGAGACGAGCCCACGTGTAGTGCTGCCAGCTCAAGGGGGGATCTGGGATTCCAACACCAAAATGTGGGCTCGATCTTGTCCAAGTGGGAGGGCCCATCCAACTGCATCGGCGAGTTCTGCATCTACGTCAATAAAGACTTCGGTGGCGGTTGTGTGCTGGTTTCGACGGAGGAGAACGCCCAAGCGGTGGCCGAGATGACGGCTGCGCTGCCCGCCCTCCGCCGGGAGTCGGATGCCTTCTATTCCACCCCTGTCGAAGGGAAAGGGGTGGGCCTCATCGCATCGAGACTGATTAAGGCGGGCGAGGAGATCATGGCCCAAGCTCCGACTCTCCTAATGCAGAATGATGCGCACTACTACATGGAGGACGAGGCGCAATCGGGTCTGTACGAGACCGCCGTGCAGATGCTACCTGCTCCACGGAGACGGGCCTTTAACAAGCTGATGGGCCACAATGTCCGTACAAAAGTAGACAAGAATTCCTTCCGCATGTTTCTTCTGGGGAACAGCAGCGAAGGCATCCACCTCGGTAGCTTCGTGGAGGCGTCCTGGTTCAACCATGACTGCCGGCCAAAGTGAGTTTTCAGAACCTTCCAAGGCTCTCGGGGCCGACGGCACTAATGTTGTCGCGATCCTCAGCATCCAGTACCGAATCAGAAACCTTACCCATTCCACAATTGCGGTTCGGGATATCGCCCCCGGTGAGGAGCTCACCATCAGCTACATCAACTCTATGCTCCCGCTGGCGGAGCGTAGAGAACGCTTGAGCGACTGGGGCTTCAACTGCACTTGCCAGCACTGTCTCGCGAGTGCAGCTGAGGTGGCCGCATCTGACGCGAGGCTAAAAAGGATCGAGGCGCTGGAGAAGAAGCTGGACGACTTCAACGACCGGAGCGTGACAGCCGAAACAGGCAAGGAGCTCGTGGAGTTGTACGAAAAGGAGCGGCTGCACATTTACTTAGGCCATGTGTACACCAGAGCGGCCCTCAACTTTGCTCTGTTCGGGGAGGTAGAGAGGGCGAGCAAGTATGCTGCTGTGGCGGCAGAGGCGGTGGAAAGGGAGTACGGCCGAGAGGCCGGTGACTTCCACTCAATGAGAATGCTGGTCGAGGACCCCAGGAGCCACTGGACGTGGGGAAGGCGCAGGTATCTCTAAGAGCAGAGGAAAGACGCAAAGAGCGAGGAGGCCGTTCTAATCCAGTTCACGGATGGACCGGGACAATGCCTCGCAATAAATGTCCAAAATAACGATGGTGCGCTAGTAATGACAATGGGGAATGTTTCGGGGGGTACGGAAAAGTTGCCACAT
This sequence comes from Thozetella sp. PMI_491, assembly GCA_021432635.1. Classification (NCBI taxonomy): domain Eukaryota; kingdom Fungi; phylum Ascomycota; class Sordariomycetes; order Chaetosphaeriales; family Chaetosphaeriaceae; genus Thozetella; species Thozetella sp. PMI_491. The sequence continues at coordinate 705,293 of MU270025.1, read as the reverse complement.
AGCATCGCGTGTCTCATACCACACAGGGTTAACACAGAGCAAACCTGAAGTCTCGGGATCCGTGGGATTTGGGGCCTGAAAAGGCTCTGTTAGCGAGCTTTCGGGTCGGAACACCTCTCTGCTTCTGGAAAACGAGGGCACACATACTCTTATTGAAGCCACACACAGCGATCCTACCAGTCAAGGTATATTCCTTTGTTTTGCACCATCGCATATAGCCAAATCCCCCCCTGTTGGCGGTAGAACTCGCCTCGGAACTCCTTCTGTGATATCTTCCTCCTGGAAGTAGCCGAAGGATTATGTGACGGTCGACATGGTGATGCATCAGCGAATCGGGACACTACCACATACAGAAATAGACGTGTTGTAAACCTCCTCCTACCAATTATAATGCTGATGAATGCCGAATGCCCTATTCCAACCAAAGAGGCAAGAAACTAGGCCGACGAACCCGAGGCCGTGTCAGCTTAGGCAGTTTCGTTCAGCCAAGTTTGGCAAAAATACTCCATTTTCGTGTTGCTGACTAGGTGCCAAGGAGATGTCGCGTGCACACATCTGAGAACCCAAGCCAATAAAGTGCCAAATCCCCAAGTCTAAGTGGTTGTTGAATTCGAAGTGCTGGAACTAGTATGGCTCGTCACTAGGCACTTTGGTTGTGTGACACCGCCGGAATCCGTACCCAGCCATTGTCGATCCCCTCGGTGTGCATACCTAAAGCGGCTGTGTACAACGGCAGGATCATGTGACGAGATATAAAGTTGGGCAATAAAGGAGATAAGAGGGGGAGAATGCCAGCTTGCTTGTTGACCAGCATATATTACAGGAACGAAAACCCGGTATCTATTTTGTTTCACTACCGCGTAGCCAGAGACGATGTTGTCACGCACAGAACCCAGGCCGAATCACCCTAAGGCTGTATCGTCCAACTCCACGTGGGAGCACCCGATCCTCGGAAGTGCGAGTCCCAATCCTCTTGGGACACAATGGGCGTGGCACAACGTTTTGACTGCCGCTCAACTCGCCAATCTTGTCACCTCCTCACACGCTCTCCCTGCTGTGCTACCGGCTTCCGGATATGTCGCGCTGGGGTCGGAGGCGGCCTTTCAATTTTTCAAGCCCAAAGTCGTGCATAGACTTGAGCTTGAGCAACTTGTTATCGAGGCAGACATCAGACTGAGCAGCCCCGTGGCCAAGATCGAACTCGTTCTTGAGAGTCATAGCGTCGAAACGCTCGCAAGGCGTGGAGATAGAACCCATTTCTTCGAGTTCCATGTCAAAACAAAACACGAAGGTGGTCTTCAGTCCCACGGGCTGGGGTCTTTCATGATCCGTACCTGGGATGACTTCAGCTGTGCTTCAGTCCACCAGGGATGGCCTCGCGTGTATGCAGAAACAAACACGGTCAGTCCGGGACCGGGCACCCCACAGAGTTCACCTATGGCTCCATCGGCTTCTCTGTGGTCGCATTCAGACGAACCCCTTCGTTCGAACGCAGATCCACTTATGGGGAATCAGACAAAACATGACTTATCGCCAGCTGGGAAACGCTTGGTGAAGCAGCTGCCAATGTCGTATGGCCAGTCCGGCTTCTGGTTCATGGGACAACTCGTCGACGACCCAACACTCTTCAACGGCTGTGTATCATTTCTAATCACAGGAAACCTCGACGTGAGTAGGTTAGCTGAGATTGTCCGCGATCTAGGCGTGCGCCATGAGGGCCTGCGAACCTGCTTCTTTTGCGACGAGGCACAGAAGCCAATACAAGGAATCATGGCCGAGTCACCCTTGTTCCTCGAGACGAAGACGATTTCTTCGGAACTCGAAGCCCACCAGCAGATCGCCGAGTTCAACGATCATATATATGACCTCGCCGGCGGCCAGACATTACGGATGGCGCTCCTGAGCGAGTCGGCGACTAAGCACCACCTCATCATTGGCTACCAGCACATCAACATCGATGGTTCCAGCATCATCGCCATCAAAACCGAGCTTCCGCGCGCCTACGCGGGCGAGATGCTGCCGCCACCCTTGCAGTACGCAGAGTTCTCAGAAACGCAGCAAGAGCGCGTCCGAACCGGTCAATTCGCAGAGAGTATAGCCTTCTGGAAGAAGAAGTTCCAAACACTCCCGGATGTTCTCCCCATTCTAGCCGTCTCCCAGAGTACCCTTCGACCGCGCCCTTCGGCGAGGAAAACATATCGCCATGTCAAAGCCAAGTGCAGAATTCCATCGGCGCTAACATCTAAGGTCAAGGCACTCGCCAAGCGTTCTGGGAAGTCCCGCTCTCCGTTCAGCATCTACTTGACCGTCTTCCAGATTCTCCTCAGTCGTCTGGCGAATCAAGATGACATGTGCATTGGGGTAGCTAGTGCAAACAGGCACCACGATGCTGGAGCTCTCGACACCGTAGGTATCTTGCTGAACCTCTTCCCATTACGACTTCGCACATCCGTCAACAAGTCATTCCGAGAAACTATGCTTGAGACTAGCACCGAAATGCTCTCTGCTTTGGCGCACTCGGCCGTCCCCTTTGACGTGATCCTAGACGAGGTTGGTGCCCGTCGAGATGCCGGGTACAATCCTCTGTTCCAGGCCTTCATCAACTACATCCCGGTGCAGGAGAAGGCGCCCTTTGGAGATGGGTTCATTGAGAACAAGGAGTACCAAATCGGTGAAACCATCTACGACATCATGCTCGCCGTTATCGACCCTCCTGTGGGCGATGCATTTGTTTCTATCATGGTGCAGAGAGAGCTCTATACTGAGAACGACGCTGAAGTACTGCTGGACTGTTTCCTGAACCTTATGGATGCGTTCACCTCCAATTCTGAGCTGCTTGCGGGGGAACCTCAAATGTTCAACAAGGCAAATGTCGAAAAAGCGATCCAGCTTGGCCAAGGCGAGTCTCCTCAATGGATTTGGCTCTTGCCGAGAGCTGCCCGTAACTCCGAGCTGGTTCTAATTATGCACAGGTCCGCGCTTCCAGCTTGGCCCTGGGACTATGGTTGAAGAGATCGACGCGGTTTCGGCCAACTCCCCCAACGTAATTGCGCTGAAAGATAGCCACGGCGCCGCGCTTTCGTATTCCGAGATGAAAGACAGGTCTTACCGCATAGCTCAGGCTCTCTCCAGGCTTGGGGTTCCTCCAAAGTCGAGAGTTGCCATGCTGCAAGAGCCAACTGTCGATTGGATATGCTCCATGCTTGCGATCTGGCGGCTGGGATGCACGTACGTGCCCCTGGAGGTGACCCAAGGAGCGGCGAGACTGTCGATCATCTTGAACGATGCACGGCCTGCCGCTATCATAATGCACAACGCTACTTTGCCGCTTCTAGAGGAGATGGGACCGGGGGCTACGACGGCGATAATCAATATTTCCACCATATCCGACAACACAGAGAAGTCCACCCTCGAAGACCGCCGCCCTACCTCTACCGATGAAGCCATTGTACTATACACCAGTGGTTCTACCGGGATCCCCAAGGTAAGAGAGAAAATATGTTACCTAACTATGTACATGAAGCTAACCCAAGCGCGCAGGGAATATCTCTCCCCCATAGGATGATTACCAACACAATCAAAGGGTACATGCAAGCCTTTCCTATGGAACCTCAAACCGTATTGCAACAGATCGCTTTGAGTTTCGATGTCTCTTGGTGGCAATCACTGCTTGGGCTGCAGTCCCGGGGCACCATTTTCGTCGCAGGGCAGGACGTCCGTCGAGATCCAGTGGCCCTTACAGAGATCATATCTACACAAAATATCACAATGACGTTGGCCGTGCCGTCAGAGGCGACGTCCTGGCTCCAACACGGAGAGACCCAGGCATTATGTCAGTCTAAATGGAGTCTGCATATTTCAGCCGGAGAGGAGCTCCGATATGAGCTGCTAGACAAGTTCCGGGGTCTTCAGAAGCTAGACTTAAGGATCGTAAACGCTTATGGCCCAGCCGAGACGATTGTTCCGCATGCCCACAAGGTCCGATACCAACATCCAAACCTGGGCGTCACTGCTACGCCGATCGGCCGGACCATGCCGAACTACAGCGTTTATATTATGGATGCCCAGCTACATCCCCTCCCAGCAGGTGTCCCCGGCCAGGTAGTCATTGGAGGCGGAGGGGTGGCTACCGGATATGTTGGCCAGCCAGAACTTACTGCTGCGCGGTTCCCAGTCGACAGATTCGCACCCTCCCACTTCCTGGCCCAAGGATGGACCCACATGCACCTCAGTGGCGATCGAGGCTACATGCGGGACGATGGCGTCTTTGTCGCCTTAGGGCGTATGACGGGCGACACGCAGGTCAAGCTTCGTGGCCAGAGATTCGAGCTACGGGAGGTTGAAGCAGCTATAATCTCTGCCGGCGAAGGAGACATCTCGGAGGCTATTGCCCACATCCGCAGCCGGCCCAATGGGAGCGCGGCGTCCACATTCCTCGTGGCCCACGTCGTCCTCTCGCCGGAAATCCAAGAAAGACACGGGATTCGAGGCCGTGTCGTGGATAGCATGCTTCAGGATGTGGTGGAAAAGCTTCCCCTTCCCCCGTACATGGTTCCTTCCTCCATGATCTCTCTAACGAAGATGCCGCTAAGTCACCACGGAAAGGTGGACAGAAAAGCACTATCCACTCTTCCTTTGTCTGAGGCTCCGAATGTCACTGCTCAAACGCCTCCTACAGAGAATAGCGACAACTCTCTGGAGAAGGAGTTGGAACAAATTTGGCGCTTGGCTCTCACCGGCATCGTTGGCGATAAAAAGCTCGGCCCTAGCTCCGACTTCTTCTTGTCAGGAGGAAACTCACTGCTTCTGATCAAAGTACAAAGCGAAATTACAAGGCGGCTTGGAAAGAAACTACCTTTAATCAAGCTATTTGAAGCCAACACACTGGGCAAGATGGCGGCTCTCATCTCCGGTGGATTTCAGCCAGAGCTTACGCACACAAGCCAGGAGATGATGAAGCGGATCTGGCAGGATGTCCTCCATCGCCCTGCCGACGCACCAAATCTCGGGCCTGATTCCGACTTCTTCGCCTCGGGTGGAAACTCGCTGCTTCTCGTCAACGTTCAAGCTGCCCTACGACGAGCTACCGGACGATCCGTACCTCTGGTCAAGCTGTTCGGGACAAGTACCTTGGGACGCATGGCACTGTTGCTGGATGCTCCTGTGCCGCAAAATGCGGTAAAATCAACGCAAGAGACATTCATTGACTGGGAGAAAGAAGTTGCTCTGGAAAGCTATCCCATCACGGATGTTGGCACCAGGACACGGCCTATGCAGCATGCCGGCCGCACCCTTGAAGTTGCTCTGACTGGAGCCAGCGGCTTCCTCGGCCGGCATATTTTAAAGCAGCTCGTGGCCGATCCTTCAGTGAAAACGATTCATTGTATAGCAGTTCGAGACCCATCGAAGATGCCGGCCCCCCCACGCAAAGTAATCGTGTACCAAGGGGACCTGAAGGATCAACAATTAGGTCTCACCATGGAGGAATCCAGCCGTATATTCTCCAGCGTTTCCATAATCATCCACAACGGTGCTGATGTCTCCTTTCTACGGGGTTACAAGACTCTGCGCGCGGCCAACGTCCTGTCCACCAAGACTCTCGTGCGTCTGGCAATCGAAAATGCGAGGGGACAGGCACTGCCTCACTTCCACTTTGTGTCTACCGCCGGTATTACGCAGCTTGGGACAGGCGAGTTGTTTGAAGAAAGCCTAGCCATGGCACAGCCTCGGGACGATAGCAACGGCTACGTGGTATCCAAATGGGTGTCCGAGAAGTACATCGAAAACGCAAGCTCTTCGCTTGGACTACCGGCATTCATTCATCGTCCCAGTTTCATTGTCGGCATAGATGCTCCGCACCTGGACGTTATGCACAACCTGTTGCACTTCGCTAAACTCCTCCGGTCCGTCCCAGAGGTCCCGGCCGTTGATAGATGGCTGCAATTCGTCGGTATCGAGGATGTTGCTCGTGAAATATTGGCTGATATCCGGGGAAGTTTCTCTAAACCGCAGCAAGGTATATCGTATCGCAATCACTGTGGCCATGAAGAGAACTGGGTACGGATGGACCAGTTGGGGGAGTATCTGGAGAGACAGCACCGAACTTCATTCTCTAGCCAGCCGCTGCAGAGCTGGGTCGCCGATGCACAGAGAGCGGGAATGCCTGTGGAGGTTGCGGAATATTTGAACGGCCTTGTCGATGCCGACGAAGCAACGCGTCGCAGTTGGCTGTACCCTAGAGTTCGCAAAGGAACTCGGGCGACCGTGAAAAGTTCAGTATAGCCGAGGGTTCACTTGATTAAAACCTTAGACCTTCCCGGAGAACTCACCTACTTTGAATAAGAAACCACATCCTCACTCTAGCTCGTCCTTTATTTTCTGCCGGCCTTTGAAGCGAACGTCTTTTCCACCAGTCCTGAACCAGGTCGAAGACCCCAAGCCGTGCCTCGACTGGGATGGGGAGACTCGCATTGTGTGGGCCACGCGTGGAGATATCCGCTCCCCCTGCGATTGAGCCGAGCGGCAGAGCCGTGTCGTGAAGCCACGTAAGGGCTTCGCAACTGACTCTAGTTTCAGGAGATCGACGGTAGTAAGACCTGAATAAGTGCTCGAGTATAATTGAAGTTGATGAGCCGCGCATTGCCCTGCTAAAGAGAATCCACTCCAGCAAGGGTATCTGGGCCGAGATTAATACCATCAACGCTCTCTAGTTTTTACTCGGTGCTTAAGCAAGGCGATCATCGGCATACTCACGGAATGCCTGTCGGTATCCAGCGGACTTCCGATCGACAGCATGAAAAACGCCGAAAAGCAGGCGTGGAAGGCCCTAGAGAGGCGCCTTCTACGTACCATGGGCTCCTTCCCGTCGTTTCCCAGCTCGAGCTTCAATACTTCTTAGAGTGCTAGGGCACTAGCTGGGCCAGAATAAAGAGATACATAAGTGCGGTAAGGGGCTGAGTGGATTACGGACGGCGAAGCCAAGTTGCCCCAAGGCTCCTTGCAAGTTAGAAGCACCAGGGATGAAAGCACGGTCAAGAACCCCGTAGTTAGAAACGGCCACAGCTGGCTCGCCATGTGACCTGCTTAAGCTGCGGGCATTTAAGAAAAAAAAATCCACTACCATGTCTTGGCTGCAGAGCGGAATGCCAGCCGGTATCCGGTTGGCTTTTCATTGGCAGAATGAAAGAGGTTAGAAGCAGACGTGGTTCTGGGCGTAGAGATGACGATTGGCCGCTATTGCGCAGCTCTCCAGACTCGTCATAACGCCGAGCATGGGTTGGGGTTATCAGCTTCAGTTTCTTCATCCGACCTCCAATCCTTTGCCCGTATTTACTCCATTTCGGTATTTGCTAGGCGGAATGCCAAAGGGTCTATGGACGATCGTGGGGCATTGGTAGGGATCGCTCGACAAGATGGGGAATATATGTGCCCACTCACATGCTACCTTAGGCACCTAGGTAGATACGCGATCTTCGCTACCAGCAAATTTGTCACATCATGCGTAATGTGCCAGCTTGCCAGGGACAGTACATGCTGCCAACTAGCCCTCGGTGGCCGGTCTCCTGCCCGCGACAGGCTAGCGCAACACAGGACACCACGCTGGAAGCAGCCAGCTTCCTCCCGATCATAAAGAAGCAAGATATGTTATCACTTAGTAGGAAGTGAAAGGGGACCAAGGCGAGCTTGACTGGTTGACTGGTCAAGCCGGGAACGCTGACGCACGACATGCACCCGAGCTTGATACCAAGACTTGACTTATTGCTGACCGATTTGGTCGGTGAGGGTTGGAAACGAAACCAGTTCCACTTTCGGTATAATGCCTGGCACCCCGGGCGGGAGGCAAAAGCTCTTATCAGAATCGGTCGGGCCCAAGCTGGAGGGGGCTTGGGGGCGTTGGTGACAGCGGCCGCTAAACGCGGGCATTGTACGTGCGGTGGAGAGCAAAGGGTCCAGTACCTTGGCCACTGAAGCCAGAGCAGCGTGTCTGCCCAATGAGAACCAAACCACGGATTTGACCGGTGGAGAGCGCTTTGTGCCTGCTTTCGCGACTAAGGAGCTAGCGCACAAACTGACAACGTTAGTTGGGTGGATCTCTTCCGAAATGCCTTGAGATACGCCCGGACCCAGCAGGGCATTGCCGGCGTGGGACAGCTTCCAGGGACGCATGGTTGAAGATCTCTGTGGCACCCGATGCATCATCGAGTCATCGATGGCACACCGATCTATGCACGTACGCTTCCCGGTGGGGGTCTCTAGGGAGAGCACGCGCAAGACATCTTGACACGGAACAAGAATCACCAAAGGCGTTCGTGCTGGCTGCATATGCACCTGACAATTCCCGCCGAACTGGCGGGACGTGCGCTGCCGATCGCTGCCGGTCATGACCAGCACCCGGAGGCGTGCTCCACGACGGGGTTACCAGAAGCGTTATAGACGGGGGACTACCGAGCTAGGGTCGGGGTCCTCCACCCTCTTACGAGCCCCGGGAGGACTACCATGGACAACCTACTTTTTAGCGTGTTTGGCTGCTGCATCGGGCAGACTTCCGTGGTACAGGCAACTGGAGCCAGCACTCTTCAACCCATGGCAGCGCTTTGACAATAGAGGGCATAGTACGCAGTGGGAAGCCCTCCTTCCTGCTAATCTCCCCCCTTTCAGCATAGAGGCGCTCGAAGCGGCTTGCTGGACGGTAACGGGACTATGCCCCAGGCGTGGCGAGGGAGGCACGAACCTTCCCCCTTCCCATGCTCGCTGGCATTTCGCATTCGCACACTATGTGGCCAACTCCTCACCTAGGCCGCTCCACCATGTAGTTCTCCCCGAATAGGGGTTTAGTGTGGAGAAGGGGAGGCTAGGCAACGGGTCACGACGAAACGTATATAGCAACAGAAGGGGACCGCAGGGGGACCGTTGCAATGGCTCTACCAGCCTTGGTCCATCTTCGGCACACAGCGAGCAAACTCGAAAGGTGCTGAGCATCAGACAACAATGGCCACCACGCCGACGTTAGGCGACGACCCGGTGCTTGACGCTGAGACGAAGGTCCCAGTGCTTGTCGGCGTCTCCATCGCCTTCGTCCTCGCCTCCTCGGCGGTCGTCGCCCTGCGCCTGTACACTCGGCACTTCATAGTTGCTGCGTCAGGCCTCGAGGAGATACTGATCACAATCACCACGGTCTGTTCTTCAGTCCCTGAGGAAGAATGCTGGTTCTGGCAGGCTGTCAGTGGTCGTTATGGTAGAAGGCTAACCACGAATATAAATTCACAGGCCTTCTCCATACTGGTATCAGTCCTGACCATTCTCCGTAAGCCCATCGCGCGCCACTAAAAGAAACAGAACGAGCGTGCTGACGGACAGGCAGAAACGCAGCATGGCTTAGGCCGCCATACCTGGGTAGTCAGTGACGAGGACACCATGATTCAGCTGAAGGTATGTGCAACCCCCGATAACTGGGATCCAGGTCTCACTTTCCTAAGGCTTTCCCTTCTGGGGTCAAGGCATCTGCTAATAGAAATAAAGTGCTTATATGCAAGTCAGTAATCCACTCTCTCTACTCCGACCGTTCAACACCCCCAACCCACCTACCACGTTGACAGCGCTCCTTGACTCACGGCTGACCTCGGATCAGGCATGTTCATTTACAATGCATCACAAATATTAACCAAGCTGTCCTTCCTGATGCTGTACCGGCGCATCTTCATCGACAAGCTCACCCAAACGATGAGCTTGGTCATGATAATCTTTCTGTGCATATGGGGAGTCGCCCAGGAGGTGTTCGTGGGATTGTCCTGCCAGCCGATGTCACTCATATTCCCTGAGATGGCTCAGACTTGCATCCTGGCTCTGGCAGTGTGGTATTTAACTTCGATCGCGAACATTATTACGGACTTCTGCATATTCGCTATTCCCATACCGTCCATCATCAAGCTGCGGCTGCCGAGGCAGCAGAAGGCCATAGTCGCCGTCATTTTCGGTCTTGGATTCTTGTAAGAACACACTTTCACACCGCCCGAGGACCTTATCAACGATTGGACGCCGACCAAGCTATCGTACCAGTCGTGCCCGTATTGTTCATGCGCTGACGTCCATGTGGTTAGCACCTGCATCATCTCTATCGTCCGCCTCTTCACCATCGCGAGCGCGGTCAACACGACCGACCCCAGTTGGGATAACGTGCCTACATCTTGGTGGAGCGTGGTCGAGCTGAACTGCGGCATCATCTGCGCCAGCCTCCCAACCCTGGGGCCGTTTCTGCGCCACGTCACTGGCAAGGAAACCCATACCTACGGCAATGCTTACCAGAAGCAGTCGGAGGAGCCCAGCAGCGGCGGGGGACGGAGCCATGCAGCATACGCGCTGCACACCATGGAGGCGAGCGGCAGCCAGGAGGGACTGAAAGAGTACGCTGCGGACCCTCGCGACTGCGCCGAGTCGATCGAGTCGGGCACGACCCCGAAGGCTGGCCCTTCCGACCAGGCATCGGAAGAAGCCCTGGACCTGCACGACAAGAAAAAAGGCTACCAGTCCCACGCGGCGGTAACCACTGATGCGCGCGGCAGGCTCAGCCAGCTGAGCGCTCAAGACGGCGGGGACAGCGACCTCGGGCGGCAGGGAATCGTCGTGGTTACGCGGACGACCCAAGAAATCGAGGCTCCGCGGTCGTCCAGCTGAGTAGGTTTGCCGTAGAACTCATATGGCCCCGACAACACAAAATACCTGCGAGCTGGTTACGATAGGATGGTCCTTTTTATTACGCTGGCACGCCCCAGTGCATGTATTTTCATGAGCGATGATACCCAACCTATACATTCCTTTCATCGTTTGCCGCTCTTGGAGAGCGAGATTACCTAGCGGACAGCATCGAAAGCTTAGCCGCCTTTGTCTGTGCTTCAATCTGGAAAAAGGATTTGTATACTCTCTATACGGCTTCGTGCAACCCGAGCTGGACTTGCCCGCCGCCGCCACCGGGACGGGCCAGTGGTTGGCACGGAAGCCGGTATGGTATCCACTGTACGTGTACGGACGGCCGATGGTTCCGAACGATCCGGCGCGTGAGCTCCCGCCGGTTCTCCGGAGGGCGGCAGACACACAGGTACGGGAGGCTCGCATTTGTGTAACCTATCACTGCCTCGGCGCGGCCTTGGCTCCGAGCTCCGATACCGCCGAGCACGGCGAGGGGATCCCTGATAGGACCCACACCTCGCGCTTTGGACGGAGGCAATGAAGAGGCGAGCACCGACGCTAGTCAGATTCCCTGTCGGGCTTTGTAATCTGGGCTGGCGGGCGTTGGCGCGTGGCATACGACGGGCGGCGCGGCACGCGGTAGGAGTTGGCGGCTCACAGTGGAGGCGACGCCGCTCGGGACGAATCCAAGTCCTATCGTACTGTAGCTAGTTTACGCCCTTGCCCTTGCCCTAGGGCGGTCCCGCCACTTGTTGGCTCGCTGTTCGGAGCCGGCCTCGTCGAGAGATGACAAACAGGCGGAGAGTAACGAAACCAACAGAGTAAGCGGCGCGCAGCGGAGGCAGTCTTCGTTCGTCCCAAAACACCACTCAGTCTCAGATGGGTGACAAGCAGATGCAAGCACGCCTTGCAGGGCTCGGGGACATCGGATCGGGGGCGTCGGTCGGCGGTAGGGCTGCGTTAGTAATTTTCGTCGCGGCAGGCCGCTAGAACCGCTATCCCTATCCTTCGGGCTCACATTCATTCGTCTGTGAGTCCCGGTACCACAGGACTGGAGATTCTGGATCCGGACTAGACGCCGCGTGACCCACCTTGTATCTTGCACTCTCGTTAAGTCCGGCTAAGGGGTCCCCCTCCATCCGTCAAACGTCATTTCTCCAAGGCCTTCTGAGCCACATTATTGACCGGTTTAAGGCGGTCCCTATGGCGTTTAGCGCTGGCCTCGGAGATCCATCAGGCAGGTCACCTTACTCCGTAAAATGCGATGGAGGGAGGGGGGGTCAGCAAAGTTGGGTTGGTTTACATGCCCCGGGTCGGCCAGGTTGCCTAGCCGGATTCTTTATTTCAGAGAGATGCCCACCCTCCACTTGCCGTACCTTTGTTGCCGGGGGCGTATCTGCCAGGTCTCGACTACCATAGTCCAGGGTTAGAACCAGGCTAGGTATTATCGCCGAACAAACCCGGACGAATCCACGTCGCAACGACCCTGCGACATCAAAAAGAGGTCTTCTCCCCCCTAGCTTCCCCCCAGAACGCGACCTCCCGCGCTCGTCTTCAACTTCCAACCCGGTCCTGTAGCCTTTGCCGCACCACCCCTGTCGCTGCATTCGGAAGCACATCGTGTGAGTAGCTGCGCGCCATGCCTCGATCAGACTCGGGCTCCGAGTCGTCCAAGACTCTGGAAGTGGCCGCCGACGCGGAGAAGAGGACCTCGGCCGAGGACGCGCCCGGGACGGCTTTGGCAGGACCGTCCGGAGCCGATGTGGAAAAACTAGGCAGCGAGGCCGCGCCGCCTGCCGGCCCGCCTCCGGGCGCCTTCAACCCGGCCGACATCCCCGACGGCGGTTTCGAAGCTTGGCTGGTCGTATTCGGCACCTGCTGCGGCCTTTTCTGTACCTTTGGGCTAGTCAACTGCATCGGTGTTTTCGAGGATTACTATGTCAACGGGCCATTGAGCAGCTATGGCGCCTCGACTGTCAGCTGGATCCCCTCCACCCAGGTCTGGGCCATGAGCTTCTTCGGCTTGTTCGTAAGTTGCCCCCCTCCTCGGCCCTCGTGCGCGCGCCCGCGCTCGCCGCCGCGTCGCTGACCTGTGTCTGCAGTTCGGCCATCTGTACGACTCGTACGGGCCTCGGTGGCTCCTCATCCTCGGCTCCTTGACGTACATCTTCGGCCTGATGATGACCTCGCTGGCCACCGAATACTACCAGATCTTCCTCGCCCAGGCCATCGTCAGCGGCGTCGGCTCCTCGGCCGTCTTCAACGCGTGCTTGTCGTCGCTGGTTGGCTGGTTCAACAAGAAGCGCGCCGCCGCCTTCGGCATCATGGCGGCCGGCTCGTCGCTGGCCGGTGTCGTGCTCCCCATCCTGATGACCAAGATGACGGAGAGCGTCGGCTTCCCGTGGGCGCTGCGGACCGTGGCCTTTATCTTTATGGCGCTTCTCACGGTCACCTGCCTCACGGTCAAGTCCCGCATGCCGCATAAGCCGAAGCCGTTCGTGCTCAGCAACTACACCGTCGCCTTCAAGAAGCCCGTCTTCACCCTCACCGTGATTGCCGCTTTTCTCTTTTTCTGGGGCATGTTCCTACCATTCAACTACATTATCCTCCAGGCTCGCGAGGCTGGCGTCGACTCGACCCTATTGCCGTACCTGCTTCCCATCATCAACGCCGTCAGGTATGCCTTCCCCATTGCCGTGTCGCTCTCCGTCCTTGACATGCAAATACTAATTTTTTGTAGCATTTTTGGTCGTATCGCCCCCGGCATCGTTGCCGACAAGTTCGGGCGGTACAACATCATGATCATTATTTGTGCCGCGTCGTCCCTCATCACGCTCGCCCTTTGGATTCCGGGTAGCCACAGCAGCGCCGCCATCATTGTATACGCGATCCTCTTTGGTTTCACCTCGGGCGGTTTCATCGGCATGGGCCCGTCGTTGATCGCTCAAATCTGCGAAATTCGCGAGATGGGCCTCCGCTCTGGCACGCTGTTTGCGGTGCAGTCCTTTGGCTCGCTTACCGGCAGCCCGATTGCCGGTGCCATCTTGTCACGACAGAACGGTGACTACGTTGGCCTGCAGCTCTTTTGCGGCTGCTCAATGGCAGCCGCCGCCGCTTTTTATCTCGCCGCGAGGTGGACGCAGGCAGGCTTCCGGCTAGAAAGGATATAGGGGCGGCTGACGTTGCGATGCGGAAGTGATAAAAAAAAATAGACTAGATTATTGAATTACCGGCTGGCGTTGGCAAGGCATGTAAAAATACTGGCAAGGTCTTACTTCTTGATGTATAGCAATCGTATAATATAGCTTACGCAACCGTTCTTTGATAGGACGGTTCGTGTCAATCGGCTGAGCCTCCTGCTTCCTCCTGACATCAGATGAAATTTAAAACGGCAGGCTGGTCGTGATTTTGCTTACGACCTAAACTACCTAGTTAGTACAGGGTTGATCGGTGGTTTTTTTCTTACTACCTACGGCCCTGGCCACTTAGAGACCTCAAAATAGGTAATTTCGTGGTTCACTATGGTCAAGCCATAACCGCTGATATCTTGCGCTAGATCACTACTGGCAGCATTACGTCCCAATTGACTTCGAGACAAATATACTTCCTAGCAGTTTCTCGACTAGGTATTTATTCAATTATCCCTATTTACTCTTCAACATTGATCCTTGACCCTCCAAGTAACCATCTACTGCGCCTTCTCACTCTCGGAATGATGTCCGTCGTTGGGAGAAATAACATAGTTCTTAAATTCTCTTGCCGGGACGCGACGGTCGAATAGGGTATCCAACTCCTCGTATGTGCGGTTGCTGGTTTCTGAAAGATGTTAGTTTTGTGTACAAGATCTAAATCAACCTTCCCGAGGAGAAGGACATACCTGGCAAGCGGAAGAAGCTCCAGAGGAAGGAAAAGATGCTGAGGCCGCCCCAAAGGAACTCGATCTTGGCACCAGCGTTGGCCGAGCCAGGGTTGAGGAGGTACGGGCCGGCAATGGTGATGACGAGATAAGTCATGCCGTTGAAGGTGGCGGTAAGCGACAGCGTCTTGGCGCGCAGTTTGGTGGACGGGATCTCGGACGAGATGATGTAGGTCAGCGGGCCGAGAGATAACGAATAGACGAGCTGCATGGTGATGAGGATAGTGGCCTGAGCCCACGAATAGGCCTCATTCGTGGCGTAGTCGCCGGCAAAGCAGAGCAGAGCGACGACCCAGAGGGCGGCGATGGTGTACGCAAGTCCGTAGATCCAGGTTCGTCGCCGGCCGAAGTACGTCATGGGGAAGACGGACAAGACGGTGCCAATGAAGCCGACACCGTTGAGGCCGATACCCATATTGAACGCGTTCTCAGAGGACAGGCCGACCTGCTCAAATAGGTAGACGGCGAAGCCCACTGGGTTCCCGGAGAAGTTCTGGATAATGAAGAGGGCCGAGCAAATCTCCAGCCGGCGCAGGTTAGGGCCCTTGAAGCAGTCCCAATAGGTGGCGCCGACCTCGAGCTCGCGCTCATAGACATCTGTTTTGACCATCATAGCCAGCACGTTGTGATTGTTGGCGTGGGAGTCGCGGCTGGAGAGACGATCGAGGGCCTTTTTAGCGTCGTCGAGGCGGTTCTGGCGGATCAGCCACCAAGGCGACTCGGGTGCCCAGTAGAGGAAGATCAGGATGAAGGCGGGCCACACCCACTGGATCGCGTACTATCCATGACCCCCGTGTTAGTAATATCCTAGAATGGATGTTTCTGTAGCTACCCGTAGCATGTCTCAAGAGCAGGAGCTCAGATGCTCCAGGTATTCGACAAAAATGGCAAAAAGGAGCACGGGGAGACGGACGGGAATTTTATAGGCCCACACTGTCGTCCAGCCGACAAAACCTCGCGTGATACCTGTCTGCAGGAACTGGCCCATGGTGTAGCACAGCATGACGTAGCCGGTGAAGATGCCGCGGAGCCGCATGGGAAGGACCTCGGAGGCATAGGTCGGCGCGAGCACGTGGTAGCCGCCCCAGATGACACCCGCGAGGTACATAGACACGGTGAGGACGGTACGGTTCGGGGCGAAGACCTGCATGAAGACGAGGGCCGAGGTGAGCAGGAGGTAGATGGCGAGCGTCTTCTTGCGTCCGATGCGGTCCATGGGGATGGCCGCCGCCCAGGCGCCTACTACCTGCCCAACGATAGGACCCATCGACATGGCTACCTGCCACTCGGTGGGGATCTCGTAGCCGTGGCCGTCAATATACTCGCCTAGGTGCTCCTTGAAGGCCGGCAGGGCGAAGAAGTTGCCGGTAATCTCGATATCGTACGCACGCATGATGATGGACATGGAGACAAGCATAGACCACAGCGCCGCCTTGCGGTGCTTGACTAGCGCCTGCCAAGTGGTCAGGTCGTGCTCGGAGAGCGTGGCCTCCATGGCCATCTGCGCGTTGACCTCATCGAGCTTGGCGTCGTCGACGCCGGCGCGGTCATCACTGGCCGCCTCGACCATGACCACTCGCTCCTTGGAAAGACCGTCGGTCATGTTGCTGCTGGAGAAGGGTGGGCAGGGGGCAAAGGAGAGAGTTTGTCTGCGAGGCTTATGCCCCGGTGCTCGCGGTGTGGAAGATCGCGGTCGTGAAGCACGATGCGGTGGAGTGAGCCGTGGAGGTTGGTGAGATGTCCGGGACAACGAAGGTAGGGTGGCATCGACCTTATAGACATCTCCCTATCCCCAATCCTCAAGGGCCAGGTTTTCCAGGCGTGGAGGATCCAAGGCGCCGGTCCTGGTGCCCGTTTGTTCCCCGTTCATGACTCGCGCTAGCCCAGAGCCCAGGCAGTGTACGGGGTCCCCATTCTGGAGAACGTGGGGCCAACCTGGGGAAACGCACGAGGTCCTTCGTTAGACACGTCGATTGAGGGCACTTTGGCCGAGAGGCACTGTGTATACTACGCTGGGTACTGGGTCTCAGCATACAGAGGGGCCTTTCGAAGCCCGCCATTTCCTGGGTTGATGCGAATCACCTCTCTTCCTGCTCCACTTGTGGGCAGAGCCAAGGGGCCACTAGCTCTGGGCTTCCCGGCGCATTGGCTGCTATCAAGCGACGGATGATTTGCGGAATGGCCCAAAAGGGCACTTTGTTGACGTGCATGCGAAATGGGCGAGAGATTAAGGGGCAGCTGACTAGGAGAACCTAGACTGTCGCGTACGTATCGAATAGGCGGAATACCAAGCTCGGGTGCGAAATTGACTGCACATCAGGCCCTTCCCTCGGAGGTCGGGTGTCGTCGGCCCCTGGAAACGTTAAACGGCTTCGGGTAGGAGGGCGCTCTGCCGTGTTCTCTGCAGTTCTGCCGACATGTGTCTCAATAGGCGAGAGCGGCATAGTCCCAAGGATTTGGGTACGGCGGCAGCTTTCGTCACCTTGCAGGCGGCTAGAGCCACGTGCTCAACCTCCTGGAATGTCTTGAGACGGCAACTTTGTGCCATTGTATCATGTGAAGCGAATGCACTGCCGACACGCCCGATACTAGGACAGCAAGCTTGCGGCAGACATCTTCTCCCAGTAGCTCCGCAAGCCAACAATATACCGCGTAATTAAGTCACCCGCCGGGATATTACAGCTCCCAAAGACGACTGGGCCAGGCGAGCGGGTAGGTGTTGCTAGCGCCATCCGCCGCTCCCGGGGCTGCAGCTGTAGGGACGGGCAGGGCGGGTACCTGGATAGCGTCGACAGTTGCATCGAATTGGCCAGGCCAAGACAACTGCCGCGTACCTCCCAGCTTGTTTGGCGCCGGCATCAGGCATCTAATGATCTAGCTCCGTGCCAAACTATCTCATAGCCACGTCCGCTAGGCAGCTACAAGCGCTCCATGGCGCGTGAAACCCATGCCCGCATCCCCCCCCCATGACAGCTATTCCATTTTCCCCCCCGGGGGGCGGAGAACATAGACAGCCCCAAGAACCGGCTTGTTTGAGGTTCTCGTCAACTGACGCCGCAGACTAGAGATAGCTTGCCGGGAGCGGCCCGGCAATAAAAAACTGGCTCGGACCCTCCCTGCGGGACTGGAATAATCCCGTCGCCACTTATTTTCCCGACGCAAAATATCCTTTGGTATAGCCCCACCAATTTCTCCGAGAGACAGCCACGCCCTTGCCCAAGGAGAATTGGAGTCTCCAGGCTCCCTACGGAGACAAGACCATGAATTGACGGGGCTCCAATTAAACAGTCCGGCTCATGCGGGTTCGCTCGCAGATGGCGGGTGTGCGGCGCCTAGAGCCGCTGCAACCTAGAGTGATCGGCATCGTCTTCCCCGAGGGCGCATGTCGTCAAATATCCTGCCACGATACGATTGGAACCCCTCCACGGCTACTCACTGAGGCGGCGCGGGGCACGAGAGCAACTGCGACGACTACGACAACAGCACCCTTAAGGATCAACATCCATCCCTCCACCCCTTCGTCCCTCCGTCAGAGTCTAGCTATCCTCCCCTTCTCTCAACGGACAGCACAGGATGGGGCGTGCCGCGACTACCGCCGTCTCGCCGCTGGTGATGGGCGGAGCTGGCTTCAGCTATCAGCTCCATCCGAAGCCCGAGTCTCTCCCGATCCCGCAGATATTGCTCCGGGCCTTCGAGCTGGGCCTGCGCACCATCGACACTTCTCCCTACTATGAGCCCTCGGAGCAGCTCATGGGCGCTGCCCTGTCTCACCCAGACGTCACGTCCAAGTATGCGCGGGAAGACATCGTGCTCATGACCAAGGTCGGCCGCATCAAGGAGAACGAGTTCGACTACTCCCCCGCGTGGGTGCGCAAGTCAGTCGCGCGGTCTCTCGAGCGCTTTCGGACGACCTACCTGGACGTGGTTTTTTGTCACGACGTCGAGTTCGTGTCGGCTGAGGAAGCCATCACCGCCGTGGGCGTCCTATTCGAGCTGCAGGGCACAGGCGCCATCCGCCGTGTCGGCATCTCGGGCTATGAGATCGGCACACTCGCCAACATCGCCGGGCTTGTGCGAGAGCGATACGGCCGTCCTGTAGACGTCATCCAGACTTGGGCGCAGCTCACGTTGCAGAACACCCAGGTCGAGCGGCGCGCTCTAGACCTCTTCCGGGCAGCCGGTGTCAGCGCTGTCTTCTGCTCGAGCCCCCTTGCCGTCGGCCTGCTCCGACACGGCGGGATCCCGCCCGGTCTTACCGGCGACTGGCACCCAGCACCTAAGGGCCTGCGCGCCGCGGCTCAGGAAGCCGCTGAATGGGTACAGCAGCAAGGGGAGTCACTAGCCTCGGTCGCCCTGCGGTATTCCATCGCCAAGGCGCAGCAGCACTGCAGCCCGGGCTTTTCTGTGTCAACCATCACGGGGATAAGCACTTTCTCGGATCTCGAACAGAACGTCGCGACAGCGAAGCAGATCCTCAAGGTCCCGTCGGGAGATGTCGCTTCGGCAACACTAGCGGACTATACGGAGCTGGACGAATCTGCCTTTGCACGGGACCAGCCGCTGTACGAGAAGGTTCGGGCTATCCTGGGAGAGTGGGTGGATTATGACTTTTCGAGCCAAGGCGCGAAGACCACAGAGTCCACTCCCACTACGCAGCCCTTGGACAAGGTGAAGGAGCCGGTGCAGGAGCAAGTGACACAATCTGCACTTCGTGCCTCGTTATAGACCAACTAGTACGATAGACAGGCATAGCTGTCTTCCGGAAGATAGATGTACATACACCACTATAAACATAGGCCGACTTACGCACACGCCAGGAAGGGGGTGTGGTGGATAATCTTACGGTATTTGCGATACGGCATTGCTAGTTTATAAGGAAGAGTTTGATGAATGGTATCCTTCTTGTACTTTCTCTTGCGTCTCAGACGCTGCGGTCAGCTTGAAGCCCCTAGCTTTCGTTCTACAGCTGGAGAGAATACACTCACTGTCGCATCCGCATAGCCAGCTGTGAGCATTGGGGCCTCCTAATCCGTTATGATGCTCTAAACTCTATTTCATATAATATGTCTATCTCATCAGGTCCAGCATTCTATCGTGATATACATTCTCATAGTGCCTTCACTCGAGGTCCATTGAGTACAATTTTAGCCTCCTCCGTCTTCCACCAGCTCTTACCATCCTCGCCGGGGTAGGTATACCGGTAAATACTCTCTGATCTCATCTCAACGCTATATCCGGGCTCTAGTGGCGTGACATAGTGGCCCTGTTCTATCCGCGCCGGATGTAGGAAGTGCTCGTGGAGGTGGTCCACGAACTCGAGCACGCTCTTTTCCCCGCTGATCGCGACGTAGTCGATGGTGCTGAGGTGCTGCGTGTACTCTGGCAGGCCAACGCCGCCCGAGTGCGGAACAATGGGGACCTTGAACTTGCGCGCCAGTAGAAGGATGGCGAGGACCTCGTTCACGCCGCCGACCCGGCACGCGTCCGGCTGGATCACGTCTACGGCTCCAGCCTGCAGCAGCTGCTTGAACATAACGCGGTTCTGGCACATCTCGCCCGTTGCGACGCGGATAGCACCGTGCGGCGTGCTGGTGAGGCCCTTACGGATCGCGGCGTGCCCGAGGATATCGTCGGGAGAGGTGGGCTCTTCGATGAACCAGGGCTTGAACTCAGCGAGTGACTGCATGTGGGCTATGGCCTCAGGAACAGACCACACCTGGACGGAGGAAAATTAGAAACCGTGCTGTTATCAGCTCTTGGGGTGGTCCAATCTCACCTGGTTGGCATCTGTCATCAGAACATTTCCCTTGTCGTAACCTAGAACCTCCCGGGCAATGGACAAGCGCTTGCGGTCTTCCTCTAGATCCGTTCCGACCTTCAGCTTGAAGTATTTGAACCCCTCATCGACGCTCTGCTTCAGCAATATGCGCATCTTGTCCTCCCCGTAGCCCAGCCACCCGGCGCTCGTCGTGTACGCGGGCACGGCACGGTTCTGCAGGGCCTCCCCTATTCTCTCCTCCTTGCCTGCCTGTGCCGACCGTAGTATCTCGAGCGCATCCTCAGGGGTGAGGGCGTCTGATATGTACCGAAAGTCGATGCAGCGGACGACTTCCTCGGGCGTCATGTCGGCTATAATGCGCCAGACCGGCTTTCCGAGGATTTTAGCCCACAGGTCCCAGAGGGCGTTCACGAGTGCGCCCAGGGCGAGGTGGATCACGCCCTTCTCCGGCCCAACCCAACGCAATTGGGAATCCGAAGTCAAGTACCGCCATGTCTTGCCCCAGTCGGCCGTCAACTCGCTCAGGTTCTTGCCGATGATCAGAGGGGCGAGCAAGTCGATGGCCCCGCATACAAGCTCGTTTCCGCGGCCGATGGTGAAGGTCTGGAGAGTTTCCTCTGGGTAAGTCCATTGTCACTGCCACGGGCTGGCGGCCGTGGAGGGCGGGTAAGCAACTCACCATCCCATGGCCCGTGTATTGAGAGTCTGTTGTGATGACGCAGAAGGAGGCAGAGTAGTCTGGGTACAGGTTCATCCCGTCCGATCCGGTCTTGTCGAGTGACGTCTGCGTCCTCCTGGTCAGTACAAGGCGCCTCGAGCTTGAGGGCGACTTTGGCGCAAAACTAACTCACCGGAAACCGCACGTCGCGGGAAGAGACTGCTTTGATGACGACCATCCTCACGATATCCAAAACTGCGATTGGGGGGAAAGGAAACCGAGGGTGTATTGTTGAGAAGACGACACTATCTACAGGGCCAAGCTAGCCAACAGATATCTCTTGTTCGAGCGACATCATATATCTGCTCCAAGACTATAGAGCGGCGACGTGTTGACCCATCGTGGGGTAGAAGGCACGGCCGTTTGGCATAGAGACGACTCGGAGGCAGCGCCGGTGTTGAGCGAGGCGAGATCTCGTCAAAAACCCGGCGCGTCGCCCATTCGCCGCCGGTGCCGGAGAATTTCCCGCGGACGGCAGGCTTAGTCCTTCAGCCAGACCAATTCACGGCGCAGAGAAAGCACTTGCAAAGAAGCGATCATCTGACATGTTTCCTTGCCTAGGTTGTCTGGGCTCCGCTTGATCGTTTGACCAGCGCAATTTGCGGTCCTTGCACGCTGGTGGCTGGTGTAGAAACCGTGGAGCTCCATGCATACTGTGCACGGGAGCTCCCCATGACAATTACCCGAAGGAACCCAACGACCGGGATCTATCCCTCTTAGGCAGGGGACCCCGCAGCTCTTTCCCCAAAGCCCCCAAGCATTTCATTTGGGGGGTGCGGGGAAGCAGGAAAGCGGCCTTCCCCACGAACGACGCTAAGCAGTTCCTTCCTCCAATCCAGAAGACTGCTCTCAACAGACGCCGGGGACCTTTCTGTGCTCTCCACTCCGGCTGGCCAAGTGCTCTCCTCTTATCCAACCCAAGAGGGCAAATTGGGTCATGCTTTCCGCGTATCCACCCGCTTGAGCGAGCACCATCTATTTGCCCGACGGGTATAAGGGTCGACGCACTCCACTTCGTCTCAGCGCCGCCCCAAATCCTCTCCCCCATTTGATCGCTGGCCTGCCAAAATTACCCCACGGGCATATTTCCACCAGCATCCAGGACGACCGGGACCATGGAGAACGAGAACGAGATAAGCGTCAGAGGTGAAGACCCAGAGGAACAGTCTCAGCGGCCCACGGCCGGCCTGCGCAAGAGGACCAGACGGGCATGCGACCGCTGTAGCAGCCTCAGAGTGCGCTGTGATGGGCGCCAGCCCTGGTGAGTCGCATCTCGTCTCATGTTTGCTGTACACCTGCTTCGAGTGACCGGCTGCTAATGGGATGCACAGCCGGCGATGTGAAGGTGAGCTCTGCCAACAGATCATTCCCCCTTCGTAGGCCCGTACGCTGTGCTGGATGTTGACCGCCGTCTGCCTGCAAGAGTACGACCAGAGCTGCCGCTACGCCCGCAGCATCGGGAAGAGAGGCCGCAAGCCAGGTTCTAGGAAGGCACCTGCTGCTGCTCGGGACGAGAACCAGTACAGTGACTCCTCCGAGGCGGACCGCGACCAGGAGGACCGGCACCCACCGTCGCGGGGCCACCCCCCGTCGGATCAGGATCCACGCTTCTATCGCCCTGTCTCGGACCCAGTGAACCCCCACTACTCATCACTGCCGGACCAAACGCCGGGTAGCCGTGCTCCTCCGTCCCATCACCATCCACCTCGTGCACAGGTTCCAACGCCGACTACTCTGGGGCCCCCGTATCCTGCATCTCTGCATACCCTATCCCACAGCTCCGGCCAGGAGCCCCACGGCAGCGCAGATGCTCGTGATGATCTCGTCCTCCCTGGAGAGGTAGTGGGATCGCCGGGCCTCCGCCACGATCGAGTATATTCTTTTTCTCGCAGCCATGCTCGGAACTCGCCGTCTGTCGAGCCGCAGACACACACGCCGTCGCTGAGCCTTTCCCAAAACGACGGCACTTCATCTCGGCGTTTTAAATGCTTGGAGCCTATTCTACCCATTCTCCATGGCGTTGTCGATACCGAGCTCGCCTGCGAGCTGCTGGAGATGTACTTTGTAGAGCCTGGTGGCTCGCTCTTCCGCTGCGCATCGCCCTACGTCTTGACACGTGTGCTACGGAAGGAGTCCTTGTTACGGCCGGACAATCCGCGGCGGACCACCCCGGCGTTGCTAACCACGATGCTTTGGGTCAGCGCCCAGACGGCCGAGAGTTCTCTCTTTTTGTTCCCTGGGCAGAAGGCACGGGTCTGCGAAGGGCTACGGAAGTTGGTCCTCGCTCTCATCCATGATCGGGACCGGGACTCGTGGCATAGAACTACAAGTAAGCATCTTCTATCCCGGTGTGGCAGTTCCGGCACTAACGAGGTCAAAAGCTGGCCTGCTCCTCAAGGAGCCCGAAGGCGCCCAAGGTTCATCTGCGCCCGGTCTAAACGGTTTTCCGGGCGGAGATCCGCGAGCCGGCCCAGAGCCACCGCCAGGCCCCGTGGTAGATGATGTGCTCACGTTTATACTCCTCACCATTGTTACCTCCGGCGGCGACTTCAAAACAGACTGTGGTCGTTGGTGGGACAAAGCGCTCCGCCTTGCTCGCTCAATGGGTCTCAACCGTGAAGACGGCCCAGTCGACAGCGCCCTGGTTACCGGGTGCACGAGGAGCTCAATGTGCGAATGCCGCGCCTGCAATGCCACACGCGCCTGTATCAGCGTGCCCGAGGCGCAAGAGGAGCGCCGCAGAGTATTTTGGCTGCTCTTCTGCTTGGACCGCCACTTGGCCCTGTCGTTTAACTCGTCGCTTAACATCCTCGATGACGAATGCGAGGTCTATTGTCCGCTCGCAGAGGACTTATGGCAGTCATCTTCCTCCCCCCTTCAACTCGTTCCCGATGCGACCAGTCGGACGTACGGGGCCCCGTCCACCGTCTCGGGTACCGGCTTCTTCGAATGGTTCCTCCCGCTGATGACGATCCTCGGAGACGTGATTCAGCTACACCGTCGCAAGAACCATCCGCGCTTCGGGGGTAGCCGGTTAGAAGACGAGCATGACGCCGCCACGACGTTGGTCGAAGGGTACATGGCCGACTGCGCACGGAGCATATCCGACATGGCAGCCCGCTATGAGGTTGATGCATTGGAAGGCGCTGTTGTTCCCGGCAGCCAGGTCATGACACCCCATTCCGGCGTCTCGCCTGAAGAGATGGGTGGACCGGCTCCCCCTCCCGGTCCCATGGCCACCGGGACGTCAGAAACCGGTGGCGATCCGGCCGACCCATCGAGCGCCCCTCCTGACCAAGGGTCAACGCATTCTTCCCGCCGCCGTACAACCCGCCGGCATGCGCAGGCACAGCTTGTGACTGCATATAGCACCTTTATCCTGCACGTCTTGCACGTTCTCCTCCACGGCAAGTGGGATGCCGTGTCTATGCTGGATAACAAGGACGGATGGATATCGTCAGTGGGCTTCATGAAGTGCGCATCGCACTCCATTGCAGCGTCCGACGCAGTGTCGCGCATTCTAGCATGCGACCCGGAACTGACCTTCATGCCGTATCTGTTCGGTATCTACCTGCTCCATGGGAGCTTTATCTTGCTGCTGTTTGCAGACCGCATGCCGCAGGTAGGACTCAACGAGTCCGTGGAGCGTGCATGTGAAATCATCATTCGAGCGCACGAAGTCTGCGTCGTTACGCTCAGCACGGAGTTTCAAGTAAGTTCAATGCTCCTCTTGACATCGCCTCGCTCATCGCGTGTTCACCTGTGCTGATTCTGGTCACAGAAACGATTCCGTAAAGTCTTAAGGTCTACGCTGTATAGCGTACGAAGCGCAGGGGCCCCGAACGTAGAGGAGAGCAAGGCGCGACGAAGGGCACTATCGTTGTATCGATGGAGCAACGGGCTGACTGGCCTAGCATTGTAGGATTTGGAGTCAACCCACGGTGCCATCTACGTGTTGATCAAGGCGTGTCGGCTACGATCCTCGGTTTCCATCCAAAAAGCTAATAGTATTAATAATACTACAAATAATGAGGACCAAGAAGCACCGCAAATGCACTGTACAAACTCTTATGGTATTCTCGCCACGTTTTGCGCGCTGTGTTGCGCGTTGATATTCTAGCTGCCTACAGTTACTAATAGGGAGTGATTGATGTTGAATGTTGGAGTAAGCAGCGCCGAAGACCCCAATACTTTCTAACCTCCACCAGTAAATTGCTGGTTCCAGCGCCATGCTTATTTTGCTGAGATACAGCATGGAGATTTACCATGGCGTGCTGGCAAGTGTGTCACTTGTTCGTCGAGCCCCTCTCGAGCATGACTCGTACCAGTGCGGTCTCGGCATCCTTGGCTCCATCCCCAGCACTAGGAGCGGGTAAAAGGCGTATTCAGCCCGTCGCCTCTGCCTCCCACTAACTACGAACCGACTTTGGCCCTTCAGATGGCCTATATTTCCGTAAAACAAGCCCGGCCCATCAATGAGACGTTCCTGGACTCGTAGCCCAGTTCCTTGTGTCATGCGCACTGCCATGGCGATGGATTTGCGCGGGGTTAGCTCTGGCTCTCGAAACCATACCCTGGAGCCCTGGCTTAGGCCCTGTGCCTCTATTCTTTAGGTCCCTGTAATCGGCCGTCGGGTCTTTGTTCACTTAGTGTCCACTCTCGCTGCGGGGAAGCTCCGACCCCGCGGGGCCCCTGATGGAGTAAATACCATTCCTGAAAGCTCCCCTTTTTGGAGACGACCAGTTGTATTTGTAGGCCCAAGAGTCGAACCTTGATTTTGCACCGTGGAACTAAAGACCAAAAAAAAAAAAGAAGAATCCCAAGCACGTTCGCCTGTAGATTATTCTGGCACACGTGTGGTAGAGAGTTCTTGGATCGCGGGCCTCGAGACTCGGCATCGTGTCTCTATTGCACACCACTTCTTTCCCACTCCTGGTCTTGAACAAGGGCAGCTATGGCTGAGCATACTCTGTTCTACGACAAGCCTGCCAACCTCTGGGATGATGCGATTCCCATCGGTAACGGCCGCCTCGGCGCCATGGTGCGTGGCACCACGGATGTCGAGCGCTTCTGGATCAACGAAGACTCGGTCTGGTACGGCGGTCCTCGGAACCGCGTCAATCCTGCGGCCAAGGCGGCTCTGCCCAAGATCCGAGAGCTCATCGCGCAGAACCAGATTCGAGAGGCTGAGCAGCTCATCCTCAAGACTATGACCGCCCTGCCCCGGTCCTGCCGCCACTACGAGCCTTTGGGAGACGTCTTCTTAACCTTCGGGCACGGCCAAGACCCCTCTGGGGACGAGGTCCGTACGTCTGGTATTCCCATGTTTGAGAATCTGTTCTCCCACGACTTGACTCAATCTCCGGCCAACTACCGCCGCGAGCTGGATCTCCACACTGGTATCGCATCGGTCTCGTACGACTTCCGCGGCGCCAAGTACAGGCGCGAAGTCTTCTCCAGCGTTGCCGACGAGGTCATCGCCGTGAGTGTCGAGTCAGACCAAGAGTTCTCCTTCAAGGTCGACCTCAACCGCGGGGACCACCCGGAGTGGGACCGTCGCATCAATCAGCGCTTTGACGAGCAGGAGCAGATCGAAGGAGGCCACATGATCACCGGCAGCATGGGCGGCAAGGGCGCCGTCGACTATGCTCTCGGAGTCCGCGTCCTCTTGGAAGGAGAGGGGGAGGTTGATGCTGCCGGTTTCAACATCACCGTTAAAGCCAAGGGTCGTGCCATTGTCCTAATCGCGGGGGAGACAACTTACCGCAACCCCAGTGCCGGCGCTGCCGTCCAGGAGCGGCTCATCATCGCGGCTGCCAAGTCTTGGGACCAACTCAAGTCTGCGCACGTCAAGAAATTCTCGTCGCTATACGACCGCGTTGAACTCAAGCTACCTGGAGCCGGGGCCCAGCCCAATGTCTCGATTGACCAGCGTATCCAGAACGTCAAGAATGGCGCTGTCGACAGCGGCCTTTCATCGCTTCTCTTCCATTATGGGCGTTACCTCCTCATCAGCTCGTCTCTCTCCGGCCTACCAGCCAACCTCCAGGGCATCTGGAATCGAGATCACATGCCCGTGTGGGGCTCTAAGTACACGATCAATATTAACATCCAAATGAATTATTGGCCAGCGGAGGTTGCGAACCTACCTGAGACCCACGAAGCCCTGTTCAACTTCCTTGAGCTGGTTGCGAAGAGCGGCGCCAGGACTGCCAGGGAAATGTATGGATTTAGGGGCTGGACTATGCATCATAACACGGACCTCTGGGCCGACACGGCACCACAGGATGCGGCACCCCAGTGTACCTTCTGGAACCTTTCCGGCGCCTGGTTCATGACACATATGTGGGAGCATTACCTGTTCGGGCGCGACCTCAACTTCCTCCGCCGAGCGTACCCACTAATGGCCGGGTCAGCCCTCTTCTTCGTGGACTTCCTAATCGAACGCGACGGCAAGCTCATCACGAGCCCGAGCTCGTCGGCCGAAAATTCGTACTACATCCCCGGCACCGACACGGTCGTGTCGGTCGCAGAGGGTCCCGCTTGGGATGGCCAGATCCTGACCGAGCTGTTCCGCGCAGTGGTCGAAGCCGGAAAACTGCTCGGTGAGCCCACGGCCGAGTTCGAAGCCGTCCTAGCCAAGCTTCCCACGCCTCAGATAGGCAAGCACGGCCAGGTCATGGAGTGGAAGGACGACGTCGAGGAGGCCGAGCCGGGCCATAGGCATATCTCGCACCTGTGGGGTGTGTACCCGGGAAACACGCTCAATACTCCCGAGTTGCAGACGGCAGCGAAGGTGACGATCCAGCGGCGCCTCGTCGGCGGCGGTGGCCACACCAGCTGGAGCCTAGCGTGGATTTTGTGCCAGTACGCCCGTCTGCGCGACACGGCGTCCGCTCACCAGGGCATCCAGAAGATGCTCGGGTCGCTGTTGCTCAACAGCATGCTCACAAGCCACCCGCCGTTCCAGATCGATGGAAACTTCGGTTTTACCGCCGCCGTGGCCGAGATGCTACTGCAGAGCCACGATGGAGATGTGATCGACCTGCTCCCGACGCTGCTGCCCGCGTGGGAGCAGGAGGGCAGCATTCGTGGTCTGCGGGCGCGAGGCGGTGT
The DNA here is from genome assembly GCA_021432635.1 of Thozetella sp. PMI_491. Lineage (NCBI taxonomy): Eukaryota > Fungi > Ascomycota > Sordariomycetes > Chaetosphaeriales > Chaetosphaeriaceae > Thozetella > Thozetella sp. PMI_491. The sequence goes on along the minus strand of MU270025.1, from coordinate 677,081 downwards.
CACGATTGACTTGAGCTGGCGCAATGGCAAACTTGTGGAGGCTGTTGTGTCCTCCACCATCTCTCAGACTCGGGTCCTACGGATTGCCCCGGAGCGGTTGGAAGGCGGTACCGGCCAGGTCAGCATCAACCTCGCTCCCGGCACGCCCATAAAGGTCTCGGGCAAGTGGTAGTGAGCCTCGTGATGTATGAATATATCGTAATTGAATGTAGATGGTGCGTTTTAACAGAAAAGACTATGTATACAGCAGAATTTCGACTAGATAGTCTTGCAGCTGCCAAATTGCATCCATGCATGAGGCGATTTCATCATATCGATTAGTTGGTTGAAGTCATTCCATGAATACTGAATGATGCGTCCTACTGCCTAAGCCTAATGCTGACGATTAAGAGAGATGACTCGGGGTATCATGTATCAATCCTCAGTATTCCATGTATGTAACTATTGCCAAGCTACCAACTGCACATATTATTGCTGCAAAATAATGCAATAGCTTAAACTAGGATTTCTTCTGGTGGCCGCACACAAAGTCGTTGTTCTCAACCCAGCGCTAATTACTGGGAGGTTTCGGGCTAGCGGCAAACTAGGTAGTTAATTTGATTCACATGTACTTATCATGACTGTATTCGCCTAGAACTTAACGTGCCTTCTCCAACGTCACGCGGTTCTCCTCGGCCTTATTCCCTTATCTTTCCGGGAACCCCATTCAGGTTGAGTGTCCCGTCCCAATGGGCTCGCTAGGTTGTACGGCTCGCAACGTTGGGCTCTACCGGCCTAGGCACTTTACACAAACACCGCATGTGCACGTTTAGTAGGGAGCCAAGCCGGCTGGAGTGGTAGTCATGCTATTCCGGCAATCAACCCCGGATTCTACCCCACAGACTCGAATTGTGTTGTTTATCCATATTAGAATGCCGCCATGCCGGGTAAAGCTGCGTGGAGATGCCCACATGAGCTCGCTCATTACTTGCTATATATTTTATCAGTATCTGTGCGAGCTTCAAACAGCGGCTCTCCACCTTTTCCATAGCCAACCTTGTGCAGCGAACCCTGGAATCACGAGTGAGACTTGACGATTCCGATAGCTGGTAGCCATGATTGTTCAAACATTCTTGGCGGCTCTTCTGGCCGCCACTGCGGCAGCTCATCCTTCAGAGCACGACCACGAAATGGAGCATGTGAAGCGTGCTGCCGCTAATGGAGAGAACCCAATCGAGTATATGAAGCGTGCGGCTACTCCTGGAGTCGTGATCTCCAAGTGCACCAATCCCGGGATGCTCGCGCTCGCGTACGACGACGGTCCCTACCAATATACATCCAAGCTCGTCGATACACTTGACAAAGCAGGGGCCAAGGGCACTTTCTTCTGGACCGGAACGCTGTATGGGTGCATCTACAAGGAGGCCGCAGCCATCAAGAAGGCGTTCGACTCGGGCCACCAGATTGCGAGTCACACGTGGTATGCGCTGCCCTTATCTTCTGCCAAACGCCAGTATTGGTTCTGATCACTCTCGGATTGAGCAGGACGCATAGTAAAATGGGGAGCATGAGTGCCTCGCAGATCACGACTGAGATGACCAAGGTCGAGCAGGCGCTCGTCAACCTCATCGGCCTCAAGCCTGCATACATGCGGCCGCCATACCTAGACACGGGCGGCCAGTTCCTGGCAACCATGAAGAAGCTCAACTACAAGGTTGTTACCGACGACATCGACGCGGGCGACTGGAACAAAGAGACCCCGCAGGCCAGCGAGAAGAAGTTCGAGTCCGCTGGCGCCAAAGGCAACGGCCACATTCCTCTCATGCACGAGGTATATCCTGGTACGTTATTCATAATCAATAGTCTCCCTTTAAGCTCCGTGGTTAGCCCACGAACAGACGGTTGAAACTGGTCAACGCCCAAGTCGAGGTCTCCAGGCATATTTCAACCACACTTAAATACATTACTGACTCTGGATGCTCTTAAAATAGGAACCGTAGATACTTTGACCCCCTGGCTCATTAATTGGGCAAAAACGAACAATCTGAAGCTCGTCACCGTTGGTAGGAGCAACTCTTCCCGCGGCGCCTCTTTAAAACTGCCGCTAACACACCCTGCGCAGCTGAATGCCTTGGCGATCCGGATGGCATGTACCAGCCGGGCAACTTCACCGCTACCACGGGGCCAAACACGTGCTAGGAGTACAGAGGTAGGGACGGGCATGGGAATCGTAGCGGTCTACTGTATATACGTCGTGCCTCTAAATTATTCTGTACACAACCCTTGTCGAACTCTTCCGGGGAATCGCCGTCTACTGCTCCAGGATTCCACGTTGAAACAACGTCACAGGCCCATGACGCATCTAGGTATAACTAAGTTTCTTGGTCGCGTAGCAAGAGGTAGTCTTTCCGTCAGTGGAACCGCCTCATATCCCCAGCAAAGACTAGGACTCAGGAGCATATCCCGGGCCTTTGGACAAGACGCCAAGAGAGCGGCCCCATTTTATCCCCGCCCCCGCATCCGATGGGGTCGGTACGTTTTAGATACAAGTTGCAAAATGGCGCCGCGAGGGCAAAGCGGCTGGAACACGAGCAAGTCTATTTGGTAAGGAGGTGGTATGTTCTTGCCATGCGTAGCGACTGTCTCGCCAGATATTGTTCACAAAGACGCCTCGACCTTCTCGATCTCGGCCAGCTCCAGCGCCAGGTGCTTCTCCCACTGCCCGGCAGGCAGGGCGCCCTTCAGCGGCAACCTGCCGCCCTCCAGGGTGCCGAGGCCAGTGCGGCGGTACACGGCCTCCTTGATGCCCACAATGCCACCGGACCGGCCGATAAACTCCTCGGCCCGGCTGATGACGTACTGGAGGCGCCGGATCTCGGCCAGCGTGGCCGCGTCGACACCGTTCTCGATGTTGGAGACGAGCGAGAAGAGCTTGACGACCGTCTTGGGGTAGAAGGCCGCGAGACCGTCAATCACTCCGGCGGCGCCAAAGAAGTAGATGGGGGCCAGCTGCTGACCAAAGCCGCTGTATACACGGAACTTGTTGTGGTCGATCGCGGGGTCCAGCGAGACCTGCAGGTGAAGCGAGACGTTGCCGTGAGACCTGACGGGGGGTGGTCAGCATGAGGCCGGAAGAGTCTATAGTTTACTTGCGTACATCTTGACCCCCACGATATTGGGATGCTGGCCCAGGACGCTATAGGTCTCGGGTTGCACTAGGATGTTGTTGGTAACACCAGGGTAGTTGTAGCTGTCCAGAAAGGTTAGGTTCCGCAGGAGCATGGCCTCACGGGCTGCCACGGACGAATGAGCTCTCACATGAGAATGGGGATAGGGCTATTATCAGCAATGGTAGTGAACCACTCCCGGATGTTGTCTTGGTTCACGGACGGCCCGAAGTAACCAGGTACCAGTACAAGCCCCCACTGAGCACCCGCCTTAGCGTAGTCATGCAGCCACTCCAGCGTCTCTTCGATGCCGTTTGTGAGCACGCCCGCCTGGATTGGGTAGTCAGGATAGCCAGCATCCTCGAGGCCCTTCTTGACGCCCGACACGAGCTCGGAGCGCTCGGCCCGAGTCAGGTGGATCGCCTCGCCGGTTGAGCCCAGGAGCACGAGACCGGTGATGCCGTTTTGCGCGAGATAGACGCTGTGCTTGATCTGCGTCTCGACATCGACCTTTGCCTCGACTCCCGTCTTCTCGGCGGCCGGCCGGAAGAAGGTGGGTACGGGGACAAAGATGCCGTGAGGTGGGCTTCGGACGGTAGCAGCCATGGCGATGCGGTGCAAGAGGGCGGCACAGGAAGGGTGCGTGGCTGAGGCGAGGAATGAGGACAGAAATGGGGAGAGATTGGGCAACAGTCAGGCTGCGCTGGAGATCATAAGGGGGCGTTGATGCGAGCATGATATCCCGATGTCGCAAGTTGGGGTTGAAGTTGGGGTTCGGGTCATTGACAGCCCGAAGCTGTCATTAACGAGTCCTCTAGTGGATGGAGGGGCGGCGGGCCGGGGAAGCTCTCCCCTTTTTTATGGCACCCCCCCGCTTACGTTCGTACACAAAAGCCGATGCTAGGCCCGCGTAGGCCGAAAGGGGGCACCCCGGTGCAAGCTGGCGCCGGAACCCCGCGGTGTGAGTTTGTCGAGCAGGATCTTCGCTTCAGGATGGGCAAAATCACGTCTATGGAATATTTCCGGGTGCCGCCCCGGTGGCTCTTCGTCAAGATCACGGACGAGGACGGCCACGTTGGCTGGGGCGAGGCCTCGCTCGAGGGTCACAGCCAGGCCGTCGAGGGGTGCCTCGACGCCTGGTTCCAGAGATACCACGGACTGGACGCCGAGTAATGTGACCCCCACCATATTCCGCTGCGCCGGGCTCCTCCTCCCGGGCCAAGTTGCCGCTAACCGATTGCGCGAGCGGGCAGTGACATTGAGCACATCTGGCAATTGTCATGGCGGACTAGCTTCTACCGGGGCGGGCCCGTCTTCATGAGCGCCTTAGCCGGGATCGATATTGCCCTCTGGGACCTCAAAGGTTGTGGTGTCCTCCTCCAGGGGTCTTCCTAGGGGGTTCCCCCCACCACCGAAGTCTTATAAGACAGTCAGCTGACCGAAGCAGCGAGGAAGCTGGGTGTGCCCATCTATCAGCTGCTCGGGGGCAAAGTGCGGGACACCCTCAAGGTGTATGCCTGGATCGGCGGCGACCGACCTGGCGATGTGGAACTTCAGGCGTAAGCATGCCGCTCCCTTGCGTTATCGTCCCGTGTTGACGTAGGCAACAGCAAGGCGCGGCAGGGGCAGGGCTTCCAGGCCGTCAAGATGAATGCGACCGAGGACCTAGGCTGGCTTGACTCCCCGAGCGCCCTGCACGGCTGCGTCGAACGCCTCAAGGCCGTCAAGGGACTCGGGATGGACGCCGGCCTCGACTTCCATGGCCGCGTGCATAAACCAATGGCTAAGCAGCTCGCCCGAGCGCTGGAACCGCACGAGCCCTTGTTTATCGAGGAGCCGCTGCTCTCAGAGCACATCGGCGGCATCGCTGCCCTGTCGCAGCAGACCAGCATCCCCATCGCGCTCGGGGAGAGGCTACACAGCCGGTGGGACGTCCGGCCGTTCCTCGAGGCCGGATGCGTTGACATCTTGCAGCCCGACATCAGCCACATCGGCGGCATCTCCGAGATGAAACGCATCGCCGCCATGGCCGAGACGTACGACGTCTCCCTGGCACCGCACTGCCCGCTAGGACCGATCGCGCTGGCGGCCAACGTGCAGGTTGACGCGGCGTCGCCCAACTTTGTGATCCAGGAAATGAGCCTAGGTATTCACTACAACAACACCGGGCACGATATCACCACGTATATCAAGAATCCCGATGTGTGGGCTATCAAAGGCGGCTATATAGACCTCCCCAAAGGGCCTGGGCTAGGCATCGAAGTGGACGAGGAGCAGGTGAGAGCGTTGTCTAAGGATGCGCCGGCCTGGGTTAGTCCGGGGTTCATTGGGCCGGGGGGAGAGGTCAGAGAGTGGTAATTCTGCCCTTCCCGCCCCATGCCCTCCGACGTCATGGCACGGAGTCGAGGCGAAGATAGTAGATCGAGCTGAAGGCCGCCTAGCATGTCCGCAAGCAACCAAGAGAGTGGTTCGGCTATCAGGATAAAGAAAAAGGTACAGAGTAGTACAGTCCGCCCACATAGGAGAGTCCCAGTCGTCTAAGGTGACTTTTGTCTATCATTACATCGTCATCACCGGACAAATTCCTTCAGGTCCTTAGCGTCCTCGAAGGTAACCTTTCCGCCCTTGCCCACCTTTGCGATATGGATCGCCACCGGGTGGCTCTCGCCGGCCTGCCCCGCTGCAGGGTCGGCCGGCGGCTTGGTCGCCAGCTCCACAGCCGCGGGCACGGCGCCGGCTTCTGTGTCCGCAATCTCGTTCACTTGGTCGTTCGTCAAGACCTCGCTGACTCGGACGCCGCGGCTCGACATGAGGATCGTGGTCGGCCCCTTGAATTGCAAGAATAGTCGGTCACCCCAGATGGTCCTCCGGGCTGCGGTCCGGAGCCCAAAAAGGAGACGAGAGACGAATTTGTACGTGTCCGAGCCTCGCATAGCGGCCAAGAACCTGGTGAGTCTGTCCGGAACCGCGTTTCCGATGGCGCGCGAAATGAATGCGGGAACAGATGGGACCTGAAGGCGCAGGTTGGTGCTCCGTAGGCGAAACGGCAGAGGCGGGTTCTTAGACAGCGAATAGGCCACCACGTGGGAGGGGTGGAGGACCATCTCCTCTCCTTCGGCCAGCGTGAGCTGGTAGATCTGGCCGGGCGAGCTCAGCGCCGCCAGGCCACGCCCCGTCAAGTGTGTGTTGCCCCAGTGCGCCAGAGAGAGCCCCCGCTGAATCCGCGGCGAGAGCGCCAGCGTGTGCCCCGTCCAGGCAAGCAGCGCATTGCGCTGAGCAATCTGCCAGTCGGTGGTGCCGTCGAGGTGCAAGATGGTGAACGTCGTCGTCGGGGACTTTGTGGCGATCAGGGCCGTGATGGGTGTCGTTGAGGAGACGCGCTGGTAGAGGAAGGGGATGCCAAGGAAAGCGCGGCTGAAGGGGAAGAGGAGAGAGAGCGTCGATTGTGCCTAGATTCCGTATAATTAGCCAGTGTTCGCAGGGAGCTGGCGCATCAGGAGCAACGCACATTCTCGGCCTTTCCTGCGACCGAGACGAGGGTGCCTCTGCGGGTGTACAGGTTCTGCGACGCGGAGAGGGTGACGGAGAGCAGCGAGTACGGCGACCCGAGGATCTCGAACCGAGCATCTGCGACGCGGTCAGCGGCTGTAACGAAGGGGGCGACGAGGGCCAATGCCCACCTGCGGAGTCTCTGGAAGCTCCAAAGGCATCAATGCCGGCCGGAGACTCGGTCGTCGGCGATGCGCTGATTTGGATTGCGCGGCACTGCCGGCACACGAAGCCTCGCGGCGGCCGGACGGCGCGCTTGAGGGACTGTCCCGCCCTGACCAGCGGTAGTCGGCTGCCCATCATTGCGCACGCAAGGTATCGGTAGCCTTGCCGATGCAGCAGAGAGACCAGGTCGAAGCTCAAACCGGTTGCTCAGAACGTCACCAAACGGCGCCAATCGGGACGCCGGAGCACAGGCCACCGGCATTTTTTCGACGTGGGGCTGCGGCTCCAGGGCCGTTGCTGGGCGACCTTGGCGAGGAAGCTATGGCCAAAACAACCTTCCCGAGCACCAAACCCGCCGTAAATTGTCCCACCGCCAGGGACCATCCACGTTACTACAACGCCTATATTCTGCCCGCGAGCGAGACCGTGTTGCACCCCCCCGCGACACAGTTCGAAAAGCCTCATTCCCTCCCCCTTCCGACCCCCTCATCCTCTTGTCCCCTCCTCAATGCGCCATTGATCCAACACAATGTCGGTCCGCGTCGTGGCAAGAATACGTCCTCTCCTCGAGAAGGAGCTGGACAAGGACATCATCGTTAGGGCAGACAGGGCTGCGGAGGACAAGCCATTGACGCTCGTCAAGATCCCCAGCCCCAAGAATGAGGCTGAAGAGTTTTCATTTGCCTTCAACAGTGTTTACGATCAAGGCACCTCGCAAGAAGATCTGTTTACCTCTGAAGGCAAGTCCACTGAACCTCGAGGGCTGCCGGCGACGATGCGCTGACGCCCGCCCAGTTGCTCCTCACATGAAAGCTCTCTTCCAAGGCCTCGACGTTACTATCTTTGCGTACGGCGTTACCGGTACCGGCAAGACGCACACAATGCGCGGCGGAATGAAGCTAGCCGAGCGCGGGGTGATTCCCAGACTCCTCAGCAATGTCTTCCGTCGGGGCAAGAAGATCATGAAGGATTCGGACGGCGAGACCACCGTCGAGGTGGCGCTCTCGTACTACGAGATTTACAACGACAAGGTCTTTGATCTGCTCGAGCCGCCCGAGAAGCGCACGCCATCCGGCCTCCCGCTGCGAGACAACCACGGCAAGACGGTGGTGGTGGGGCTGTCGGAACGTGCCTGCGGAGACCTAAAGGACTTTGAGCGGATGTACATCGAGGCTAACAACAACCGCGTCACGGCCGCGACTAAGCTCAATGCGCACAGTAGCAGGAGTCACGCGATTATCCGTGTCAAAGTCACCCAGACTACGGGCGATATGATCCGCGAGAGCACGGCCTCGGCCATCGATCTTGCCGGTTCTGAGGACAACCGAAGAACGGACAATGGTAAGGAGAGGCTGATTGAATCGGCTGCCATCAACAAGAGCCTGTTTGTGCTCAGCCAGTGCATCGATGCAATCTCCCGAGGCGACAAGCGGATCCCCTACCGCGAGTCTAAGATGACGCGGATTTTGTCCTTGGGGCAGAACAACGGCATCACCATCATGATTCTGAACCTCGCTCCTATGCGGAGCTACCATCTAGACACGCTGAGCAGCCTGAACGTCAGCTCCCGCGCCAAGCGAATCGAGGTCCGCGAGATCGAGAACGAAGTTGTATACAAGCAGCCCCCGAGGAGCAATACGGCTGCCATCAGCATGATGCGCCAGCCGCTGCGTCTGCTCGCCAATGCCCATAATGTTGCTACCGGGGCCGCGGCGAATGCTGCGAAGGCAGCAGAGAAGGACAAGGACAAGCCCGTCAAGGCTTTCAGCGTCTACACGGACCGGGCGAAGCCGCTCGCAGCTCGTCCGATTCCGAATGCCAACAGCGCCCAGCCCCGGAGGTCGACCTCCGTCAAGCGCCCGTCCGACCCCGAGCTCGCCGCGAGTCGCCCTTCTAAGCTTGCACGGCCGACGCAGCAGACTCTGGTCCGGCCAGCCGCGTACCAGACACCGGCCATTTCCGAGGCCCAGATCGAGGCCATGGTAGAGAAGAAGGTAGCCGAGATCTTGGCCTCGCGGGCCGCCGCCGTCGCCGAGACCATCGTCGCTGCACAGGCGCCTTCCCAAGAGGAACATGACGGTCAGGATCGCGGCCAGATCACGCAAGAAGTTGAGCGGCGCCTTAAGGCGCTCGAGAAGCGCATAGAAAGCAACGAGCAGGATGACCCCCGGTCCCCTGGCCTAAGGCTGCTTTTGCAGGCGCGCCAGGCCAAGGAACGAGGCGATGATGAGGCCGCGCTTCACTTCTATGAACAGGCCCTCCCATTCTTCCCAGGCCAGGCCAAGCTCATGGCCAAGATCGAGAGGCTTCGGGCCAAGCTCGGAGGGTCGGGTGCTTCCCAGCCGAACAGGCACGACCACCAGGAGCGGAAACCTGAGCGCAGAAAGCGAGCGGCTGCGGATGACGACGACAATGACAGCGACTACCAGGGCGGTGACGCAGACATAGAGGAAGAGAGCTTCCTTCATCGGCAACGTAGCAAGGCTTCGCGGAAGCAGAAGGTGGCTAAAGCTCCGAGCTCCATCGAGTCCGACGGCCCACCCACGCCGCGAGCGAGGCAGCTTCTCGACATTGTGAACTCGCGGGACCTAGTCCTCATCAGAGGCCTGCACGGGTTCGGGGCAAAGAAGGCGCAGGACTTGGTCGACAGCCTCGAGAACCCCATCGCGTCTCTGACAGAATTGCGCATGCTGCCCGGGATGGGCGGGCGTGCCTTGGAGAGGGCATATGACGGTCTGACTGCCTGAAGCGGGGGACGGCGTGCGTGTGCATGTGCGTGTGCGAATTGGTGTTACGGGGGTGTTGTTTCCGTGCTTTCCATCATGTCCGTGATGAAGCTACGAGCTACGGCCCGCATTGCAAGGCGTTTGGAGGTTACGGCGCATAAACAGGAAGGTTTGAGTTCAGGTCAGGGTCTGGTTTGGCATAGCTGGCCGCCGAATTTAGGCGTGTGTGATGCGGCGTGTCCTAGTGTGGGCATTCCACTGCAATACAAGGTGCATTGAAGCGTGTTGACCTTGCCATCCGTAGTTCCTCGTTGTGACACCGCCAATGCCTACCCGTCTTGCCGATACAGTTCACGTAGCTCCTTGTCTTAGCACCGAATGCGGCCGTAACGCGGCCCTGATGACTCAGCATCCACCAATTCGAGGGGCGAATTGCATCATTGGCAGAAGGCCCCACTGCGCAAGAAAGCTCCTGGCGAGCTCGGTAAGAGCTTAGAACAGGACGCAACACCCGAACAACTCTCGTAAGATACGCCCGACGACCTCTTGCCGCCGTTCTCTGGTGGGACGAGTCCATTCAATTGCCAATCCACTCCCATTCTAGGCACCCGCTCGCGAGCTGGGCTGCACCGGCACGCCGTCGCAGAGGAGGGGTTGCGCTTCGCCCGAGAGGCACGCGACGCTTCCCTCCAGACCTCCCGGGCTCGCTGCTGCGGCATATATAGTCGGTTGAACGCCTAAAGGTGACTACCCAAGTAATCATCTTTCGATTGTCGAGCTACTACACTGTCCGCCGCCAGCGCAAGCTAACCACTTATTCGCGCAGAATCCGTCCTCGTCGCCTCCGTCCTCCCGACCGGCCGGCCGGCCACTCCACTCTACCCTCTCGTTGTGGTTCACGCGCGATTATTGCACGCCGTGACACCTATCAAACTCACACAGCACATCCGGGGTCATTTCGCTACTCGATTCCGAAAGCACCTGCGCTTCCGGCAAGTCGCTATGAGCTTCCAACTCGCGGCCATCAGGACTATAGACACAGTATAGCCATGATACGAGGCATTCATGTTCCCATGGGGGGGCATCCTGTCTCTAGGACGACTCTCCGGTATGGAAAACAGTGGATTCTGAGAGCAGCTTCCAGCTCACGGCCTCTGCCTTCGCCAAAGACCCATGGCGCTCTTCCTGGCTACCGTATATTCGCGACTACACCGTTGCTGAGGAACAATGGCCCTACTACGGCGGGCAGTGTCAAAGCTGCCGTCTCCGGCACGGTAGCGCCCGCTGCGTCGAAGCCGGCGCAGGAACTGGCAACAGCCAAGAACCAGGCCCAGGAGCAGAGGAAGGCAGACTGGGCCATTATCAAAGACATGACGAAGTACCTCTGGCCAAAACACAATCCATGGGCGAAGGCTCGTGTGGTGGGTGCAGTAGGCCTGATGATGGGGGGGAAATATCTGAACGTTCAAGTACCCTTCTTCTTCAAGGAAATCGTGGATGGCCTGAATCTGGCGGTCAACGACCCAGCCACTGCGCTCACCGTGTCAGTGTCTACCCTTATCTTCGGCTACGGATTCGCCAGGATCGGCGCCACCGTTTTTGGCGAGATGCGCAACGCATTGTTTGCCTCGGTCTCCCAGCGCGCCGTCCGATCGGTGGCACGCGACACCTTCCACCACCTCCTGAGGCTGGACACTAAATTCCACCTGACGAGATCCGTCGGAGGTTTAACCAAGGATATCGACCGCGGGACGCGTGGCATCAGCTTTGTACTCCAGAGCATGATATTCCATATCTTCCCCACCATCTTCGAGGTGAGCGTGGTTTGCGGCATCCTCACCATCAAGTACGGGTGGCTGTATGCGGCAATCACTGCCGCGACTCTTACCGCTTATACCGCGTTCACCATCACGACGACTGCCTGGCGCACAAAGTTCCGGAGACGGGCGAACGCCGCCGACACAAGGGCGCAGGCGTTGGCGACGGATGCGTTACTAAACCACGACGCGGTGCGCTTCTTCAATAACGAGAAGTTCGAGGTCGGTCGATACGACAAGGCCCTGCAGGACTATGAGAAGAACACTATAAACACACTCACATCTCTGGCGTTTCTGAACAGTGGCCAGAACGTCATCTTTTCCACGGCACTTACCGCCACCATGTTTCTCGGCGCGTATGGCGTCCAGGCGGGCGCTCTCACGGTGGGCGACCTCGTCATGATCAACGGGCTCGTCTTCCAGCTCTCCATGCCTCTGAACTTCCTCGGCTCGGTGTACCGCGAGATGCGGCAGTCTCTGCTCGACATGGAGAAGCTCTTTAACCTCCAGAAGGAGAGCTTGGCCATCAAAGACAGGCCGGATGCGAAGGAGTTGGCACTGGCGAAGGGAGGTGAAATTCGCTTCGAGAATGTCACTTTTGCCTACCGAGAGAACACACCAGTCCTGCAGAATCTCAGCGTGACGATTCCGGCTGGTAAGAAGGTCGCGGTCGTCGGGCCCAGTGGCTGCGGGAAGTCGACCCTCCTCCGCCTCCTGTACCGTTCGTATGACGTTCAGTCCGGTCAGATCCTCATCGACGACCAAGATGTCCGCGACGTGACGCTCGAGTCGCTGCGTCGAGCGATCGGTGTGGTACCCCAGGAGACACCCCTTTTCAACGACAGCATCGAGTTCAACATCCGCTACGGCAACATGGACGCCCCGGCAAGCGCCGTCGAGCCGGCCGCGCGTCGTGCCCAACTCCACGACATTATCACGAGCTGGCCGGACAAGTATCAGACCAAAGTTGGCGAGCGCGGCGGCATGGTCAGTGGCGGCGAGAAACAGCGTCTCGCGGTGGCGCGGCTTCTCCTGAAGGACCCTCCTGTGTTGTTCTTTGACGAGGCAACTAGCTCGCTAGATACCAAGACGGAGGCCGCGCTCATGCAGAATATCAACAGCATCATCCGAGAGAAGAAGCGCACGAGCGTCTTCGTCGCGCATCGCCTGCGGACTATCTCGGACGCCGACCTCATCATCGTGATGGACAGAGGGCGGGTTGTCGAGCAGGGCACGCATGCACAACTCGTCGAAAACAACGGCGTGTACCAGGAGCTGTGGAACAAGTCGTCGCAAGACATAGAGAGCGGCGAGGAGGCGACGGCTCCCGAAGAAGGCAGCGATGGCACGACTGCTGAGAAGTAACCGTAGATGGACCAGGACAAAAGTAGAATATATGTTCACGCTCTCTATAGACGCTCGAAGGTGATTGTATACACGTCCCAGGCTTATGCCATTCATACTTGGCAGTCTGTAGTTGCTGCTCCAAGGTTAGGTCCTTGAGAGAACGGCATTGGATCCTAGGGTCGCTTTCAGAGACAGCCCCGACAAAAGGGGACCTCCTCGGGTATTCGAGCACCAGTCTAGCCTCCCGTTTATGGGACAATACTAAAACAAAATGGCGTTGCCTCCATACTTCTCGGAAGACAATTCCTCGTATCATTTCGAAAACCAGTAATCAATGCTTTGTTTTCAAAGAAGTCAGCAAAATGTTATGCCTACCACTAATGTTGAGCTAAGCTATAGTCTATAGACAAAGAAAAGTCGAGCGATTAAGGTGGAGAGTCCCTAATAAATCGCTCGAGACTTTCGTCCACGTACATCTACAGTCGTCGCATATCCACATAAACGGCTAAGGAGAAGTGTGGGACGATGTCACGTCCCATACATGAATCTCTATGGCCAGGATTGTAAGCTCCGATCTAGACGCCGATGTCTGACTACCTTAGATAACATTGTCAACTAGTATCGACCCCGCTCGAACTCGTACTTTTTACACAATATAACCAGTTCCACTGCTGGTTAGTAATTTCTATTAACGCAGGCAACATACATCCAAACGTAAAGATCCACTAGTCCCTATATCCTAGAGTTGATAAACATGGGCTCTGTCGGCAACCCCGTGACCGCCCCAGGTCCCGACGAGCCAGCCTCAATCCCTCTGACCAAAGAGGAAGCTTTGCGGGGCCAATACTCTCGCGAGAAGCTTCAATACATCCTTGAGCGCTTCAACGAGGATGGCTTCATCGTCCTCGAGGATCTCGTCGACGTGGCTCACGTCGACGCGCTCGCCGCTGCCATGCACGCCGAGACGCCACAAATTCTAGCAAACATCAAGACCTTCAACCACGGGGTCAACTCCAACATCCTCCAGTGCGCGCCCCTGAAGCCCGAGCTCATCTTCAGCGACGTGTACCTCAATCCGTTCGTTATCCAGATCGTGAACGCCTATCTCGGCGCTCGGCCGCGGTGGAACTTTATCACTGGTAATAACGCCCTTGCCGGGACTGGAGGGTTGCGGCAACCGGTGCACAAGGATATCCGGTGGAAGGGTCATCCGACAGCGCCATTTTACGTCATTGCCAACGTCCCGTTGGCTGACTTCAGCCCCGAGAATGGCTCGACCGAGTTCTGGCTCGGAAGCCACAAGAACACCACGACCGCGGATCAGGAGACCGCCACGGGCAGGACCTGCTTCGTGCTCCCGGAGAAGCTAGAAGAGCGACGCACGGTCCGGCCGCCCATCCAAGCGAGGGCCAAGAAGGGCAGCATTACTTTGAGAGACTTGAGGCTGTGGCACGCCGGGATGCCTAATCCGAGTGGCGAGAATAGGATCATGATGGCGCTTGGATACCAGGCCAGATGGTACCCCAACTACACCCAGAGGCTGAAGGTAGGTGCTCCGCTCACGAGCTATCCCGCTTGCCAAGTCCAGAGGTGTCGCGGCCAACTGACACGTCACAGCTACCGGCGAGCATGCTCAACTTCTTCATCCATGATGATATCGAGATTATGGCGAATTTTGTGAGCGATGAGGAGGTCCAAGAGAATTTGCACAAGGATAACTTCAGCTTCCAGCCTAGCATCTAAGGATGGCGCCGACCCGCTCGTTCGGCATCGTTACAAGATTTATTGCGGGGATATACGAGGCTTGAATGGCTATGTCCTGTGTTCTTCGATGAATAATGACCTCGGATCTTCCTATCTACAAACGGCTCGCGTTATGCCTATCAAGGTGATGGAACTAGTCTCTGCCAAAACCTGACTAAGGATATGATAAGCACCCATGTATTCATTTGTACCGGGCTGGTAACTCCACGGAGCATGGCTCACAAAGTACTTTTGTCTCTGCACTCCCGCTTCTGGTGATCAGTATGGTGTAGCAAAGCCACCACCCTGAAGCGGCCAGGTCTGTCCGCCAAGCCACCCGTTGAGGGAGTGGTTGCCCGCATACGAAATATTGTTTCCATCGCCGATTACATTGGTGAGATTCTTCTCGGGGGCATAGAAGCCTCGGACCACAGAATTTTGTGTCAGGACCCACGTGCAATCAGGTGCAATAGTAACGTCGATGTACGAAGGAGCATTGAGTGCGTTGGCCATGTATGTGCTGCCGTACCAAACGGAGGTGGCAACAAGGTCCCATCGAATGTATGATCCCAGCATGGACAACAGGTTTCCTCTGATCAGCGACTCTTGCACGCTAACGGCCACCCATGCCGGGCTGATTGTGGTGTTGGTAAAAGCCGGAATGCCGTTGTTGTAATTGGCGTAGTCAGTGCTGATCTGAGATCGGTTCGCAACCACGAGCCAAGCATCCTGACTGCTCGAATCGCTGGTGAGCGTAGTACGAAACAGCTGGATGGTCGTGTTGACATTACTGCACCAGAAGATCGGGCTCCCACCAAGGCTTGTGAGCCAGTTGTTGTTGAACTGCAGAACTTGAGCTCCTAATTGTGGCCCTGTGCTAGTAGAAACGAACCCAGCAATTCCGCGCCCGGTCACCTGTGAGTCGGAGAGCCACATGTCTCCAGATCCGTCGAATATGCCCATAGGCGATGCATCCGCGTTCCCAATGACTGTCTCGAAACGGAGGCTCCAGCCTTGCCCAGTACCGAAGAACAAAGGGGAAGAATACGCTCCGGTTGTGTGTAGAATCGAACGAGAGGCCAGGACCGAGCCACTCATGCCGGCCCCCGCAGCTGCTGACCGTAGTCCGTTTGTCTGGATCATACTGACTTGCCCGCGAACCGTACCATCGAGCGAGGCCCAAATACCGTGGGCGCAGGGACCTGTGCTGTAGATGGCGCATCGGTCAAGGTCGAGGGTCGAGCGCTCTATGGCGACAGCTCCAATTGCGCCGCTATGTGAAGTGATGTTGCAGAAGGAAAAGTGGCCGGTTGACTGGTTCGTCTACGAGGTCTTCAGCGACTGAAGGCGGGGCATGAAATCACAGTGCGTTCTAGCACAAACTCGTGGGAGCTACTAACCAGCAAGACAGCCGCGTTGTGGCCGACCATCTCCGACGACCAGACGTCTTTGGCGCCCCCGGATTTTACGATTTCGCAGAAACTGGCGTTGAAACTGGTGCCCGAAGCCAGCAGCGCACAGGTCTGATCCTTAGCGGTGCTCTACACTGTATGATCGAAGGCCTGCGGTTGCGTGATAACATTCGCAGACACCACTCTCGCAATGTCAGTGGTTTGCAGTAGATGAGACAATGCCTGACATACCATTTGGGAGCTCGGGAGAAGCGCCTGGGATGGTGTACACCGGACTGATCGCGTTGTCAGGGGCAAAGGCTGATGTTGGTATCACATCACTTAGGTCCATGACCCAGATGGAGGCCTGGCAGGCCAGCGGAAAGAAAGCGAACCGATGGAAGTGCATGTTGATGAGTATCGGGGTCGGAGAACGGTGGGTATTTCGACGGCAGATACGATGTACTTGTCGCTAAGGGCCGGTCCAAAATGTTCCAAAACAGTTTCGCCGAGGCGTTTAGGCTCACTGGGAGAAACGAGGGAAACTTGGGACCAAGACTGAAAAGAGAGACATGGATTGATGGCATGATGCATGGAGCTTGCTAGATCTATCTCGGTACCTATTTACACATTGGCTTCGTCTCGATAGTAGCTTCCTTGCAAGCAGACAGCGAGAAGTATAGAAAGAGCGCACGCGTTTGGCAACTGGCGGGTTTGAATTGACTGGTGCCAGCCTCTCTGCCTATTCAAGAAGGAACAGGGCATGGAGTGGCAAGGTGACTAAGTCGCCGAAGACCGCCGATTGCCGAAGTGCTGCTCCTTGCGGAATTCAGACTACTACATGGTGGTTGGTGCCTTACCTGCCCAAGCCGAACGCGGTGATTCAGATAGGAGTGCTTTCGTCATGGGCGACCTATCTCATGGACGATAGGCTCGTGACTAGATTCTGACCGCTCTTAGAACTAGCTTCTCATGTCTTTCTCTCAGAGCAGCTCTGTGCAACGCAGATGTGCGCCACACCCCGCCGGGGAACACGTTCCGTAGCTGCGTGTCTCCCCAAAAGCAACGTCGATTCAGCGCCGCGGCAGTCGCCCCACCATGTGACGAGGCACCTCGTCGGGAGCATGGCCATACTATCAGGCAATGCTGTCTTGCCTCATTCCCAGACACACTACAAAACACAAGGCTGGGTGGGAACTTTAGCACCGCCAAGCCTGCTCACTGCAGCTAGGCACCACAGCTCGTCTCGGCCAATATCGAAGATGGAGGGAACTGAGCGCATTTTATGCGTGCTCTGCGGCTCAGGGTGCTCAGTAGACTGCCTCGCTGAGCACCGTTTTCAATACACCTGCCACAACCTGCACTGCCCCGCGAGACTGCCTAGCCCGGCCGACGGCGTTGGCTCGCCTCGAAGCGCGGGACTCAGCCCCGGAGCCTCGTCGCGTGCAGACCCTCGGCGGGCGGCCACCCTGAGCCGTTCGAGCAGAAGCCGAGCCGTGTCTGCTGCAGAGGCAACCAACAGCAGCCCGGGGCCCCAGACCAACATCAGCTCGTGCATTTTCATCAACATATACAATTCGGGAAGCACTCGCTTCCGTTCCACGACATCTTCCTCGACATCCGGTGGCGCACCACCCCGACTGCCAAGCTCGAATCCGTCACATACACGGCTAACACGCAGATCACCCGCGGCCAGTGAGGGGCTGTCTGACGCGCATACAAGGCTCGCTCCGACGCGTGCGCCCGCCGGAGTGTTGCCGCGGGCACGGGGCAGGAGCGGCCAGCGGCATAGAGATGCGGGCCCGAGCGAGAGCGGCGGAGAGGATGGAAGCCACACAAGCTCTGTCGTGCTACGTAGAAGAAGCAATGGAGGAGATGGTGGCGGAAACCCAGCGATTGAAGACTCAGATATAGGAGACCCCATGCCCGAGGGCCGGTAGCCGAGCACCCACCCTAGCTTAGCCGATCTGCTACGTCCGGGTTGCCCAAACAGAGCGGCATATCCCGGCTCCACCGGCTCCTGGCTCTCCCCGTCCCTCCTCCTCCCCAGCTCGAACGCGACACCCATGTTGGCACACCAGGAATGCGGATGCTTACTTCCGCGCGCCCGGGCTGGTGGCGTCCAATCTGGGTAATGTGTGCTGCGCAGCTTGGTCAAGAAGTGAAGCTGTGGCCCAGCATGAAGACGGGTCTCGCCGCTGTCGAAAGAGCTCCTATGTCTCGGAAGAATACGTCCAGGACGGGAAGGCAGTGTGTGTGCGCGTGTGGTATAGCTCCCATACCCAGACGATTCCCGAGTGCCTCACCCTGAGTCAGCTTGCAGACAGGGACAGAGTGGAAGGCCGGGCTGCTTCCCCGGGTCGCACCAAAAACCTGCTGGGGCATGCGATACGCGGTAGGGGTCCTGGGATACATAGAGCGCAGATGGGAAAAGAAAGGAGAGCGGGGACTCGCGCGCGGCTTGCAGGCCTTCCCGGAGTTATAAAGGGCTCTGATATGCAGGGGAGCAAATCTTGACATCCGGGACCTGTTCAGCCCAAGGCCCAACGTTGCGTCGTCCTTTCAGCAGGCGGGGAGAGGATCGTTGACTGGCTCGGTTGGCGCGGAGGCCGGGGGCGGGAGGGTGTCCAGTGGGCGGCCCTCTCTCGGCGCTGTTGGCTGCTGCTACCGTACTTGCGTACGTAGCTAGGGTCGTTGGTTCGAAAGTTACCGTCTATTTCATTTTTCTGCCCTTTTTGTGCCAGCCGCTCCCAGGTCGAGTGACGGGGATCATGCCACATTGTCCGGTTTGCCGGCCAGTTGGGGGTCAGGTCGGAGGAGCCGGGGGGCGATTGGGGGACTGACAGGGGTACGAGGTCCCGGATTTGTGGACGCAAGTACTGTCCAGTCTCTATGTACTGTACCTCGGGGAGGGGATGGAGGGAGGGCTCAGGGAGGGCACCTCCCCCAGGGGTGCCCTATATTAGGGGTTCCCTAAGATTATCTCACGGCCGTTTGGGGACGGAGCTGCAGATGGGTTCGCGCTACTACGGGGCCACCGTCCGGTTCGGCCCTGTCACACGACCTGGCGCAGCCCCCCCTGTTCCGCCTCCGGGGAGCCTTTCCGGCGGGCGAGTAGCGCGCTTTCCTGATCTTGCATGAGGACATGCGGAGAATTGGCCCCATAGGCCCAGTCAACTCTCGACACATGTTGGCCATTTCCGGATTCGCTACCATGCCAGGCGGTACCAGAGCACTCGTCATTCGTTTGTCAGGGGGGGTGGGGAGGGAGGGAAGGGCAGCCCTCCTACTTGTTGCTCTCGTTCCTAACGGAGCACCCTTGCGTGTGCTGGGCGCATCCACAATTTCTTTTCTGGCTCTCTCATACATATGTAGGCAGACAGGCATCCTCCGTCGCCGCGGCCCCCCCTCCCCTCCTCCCCGGGCCTTGCACGCGTGGGTGTGCCCTGGGAATAAGATGTCCAGCTTTGGTGTGCGTGGCGTGCGGGTGCGTGTGCCCCAGACTGGGGGTCCAGTGGACAAGGTCCAGGTTATCAACTGTCGTGCTCCCGGCAAAATTTGGCGACGGCACACAGCATTCTCACATCCTCGCTCTGGCTCTCGCTGGTGGGCGGCTCCGAATTCCATCCTGATCTTCCCACTTGCCAAAGGGGAAGAGAGTGACACGCACCCTGTCGCTCCGACTCGACGCCCTCTCTTTTTTTATCTCTTTTGCCCTCGGGCTCGTCTCTTGTCGTAGGCGGTGCGTGCAAGCCCAGAGTATAAAGCTCGCTCACTCTCGGACGTGTCTTGTCTTGGACCGTGGTCTCCTCCTCCCCCCACTGCCCCCAACCCAGAACATGCTACGCTCGCGCACCCAGCCGCTCTCTCACCGTCTTCCCTCTCACCGTCAACCTGCTGCTGCTACCGCTTTTGCTGCTGCTCCTGCTGTCGGAGGCCACTTTTTGTCTGCAGATCGACTGCAACGGTTACGGGCGAGACACGGCAGAAGGTCAATTAGCGTCTGTAGGCCTGCCTCTGCTGCTGCAACTTTGCTTTTTGGCGCCCCAGTGGCTGAGGGCCGCCAGGTGAATCTCGTTCACTGCCTGCCCCCTTAATAGCAAATTCATCTTGGGTTCTTGTCTTCTTCTTAAGGAGATCTCCCTCTCACTCTCGCTGCCCAAAGGTCCACGGCGTAGGGCGGACTGCAAGCGGATCCTTCGTAGCGAGCTGGCTCTTTGACATCTCATCCTCTCTCTCTCTCTCTCTCTCTCTCCCCTTGCCTATCTCACCCTCACCCTCCCCATCTCTCCCATCTTCCTCTCCTGTCCTCTCTTTTTTTTTTCCTCTCTTAAAAAAATTAAAACCCTCGTTCGCCACACCACCATCCGTCTGTCTGTCCCAGCATTGGATGTGTACCTTGTCGTCCGCACAAACAGAGCCCCAGTTCCCACATCGACATCCACACGAGCACGATGGATCCAGAACGCCCCTCCACTCCACCGCTGATGGGGCCATTTTCGTTCCCCGCCGGCAACGACGACTTTCGTGCGGCTCGAGACCGTTGCGCGCGAGCATGCCGTGCTTTTAACGACACGCACGAGGATGCCGCTCCCTCGGAACGCGCCAGCCGCTGGCTAGAGTACGTTCCCCTCCCTCTCTTTTGTGGAAAGGGACCCCCACGCCTTAGGGTCGCAATCTCACGTGTGCCTTCCTACCAACAGCATCGTCCGCCCCGTGCGCAACCGCGACGATGATGCTGCGCCGGTCATCCATGACATGACCTTTACCAAGGTTAAGGGGCCGCGCAAAGCAGACATCCCATTCGTCAAGCCACCATTCTATGCCGACTATGGCTTGCGGCTGCGTGTCGGCGGATCGACTTTTATCAACCGATTCTGCACGGTGCTCGATACGCCTGTGGCCGATATCACGATTGGCGAGCGCTGCAAGATCGGGCCGCACCTGTGCATTGCCGCCGCCGGCCACGCTCTCAGCCCTAGCGAGCGGGCTGCCACGCGCAGCAGTCTCGGCAAGGGCGTCGCGATTGGCGACGACGTCTGGATCGGGGCCAATGTCACCATCCTGTGAGTAACAACCAGGCCCAGCCGCGGGCGGCTCCCCCGCGATCCGGCCACCCCTCCTCCTTCAGTCTCGCGGGGGGGTGCGGATGCAGGGCGTTGCCATCCTTGTCGTCGCAGACCTGTGTTCTGACCAATGTGCGCGCAGGGGCGGTGTGACCATTGGGGACGGTGCCGTGATTGGTGCAGGCAGCGTCGTGACGAGCGATATCAAACCGGGTTGGGCGGCCTACGGCGTGCCAGCCAGGCATCAACGGTCACTGATCGAACTGCCTCCAGATCCAGTGGTCGGTCATTTCGACACGCTGCAGGAAGCCCTCAACGACGGCGGGGTGACGGACGCCTTCCTGCGGAACCAGCTCCCGAGGGTGAGGCGGGTGACGAGCGACACTTGGGAGAAGTGCGACGCCCAGCAGGGCGCCCTGATTGTCTCGACCAAAGAGCTCACCAGTTCGCGCCGGCTCGTGGTGGCCCTCATCATCTCGGTGGCGTTCTGTATCTTCCTCGTTGGCGTCTTGGCGGGGTCTAGGAACGCTCGTCGGTTTTGAGCGCGAGCCAGAAAGGCTTAGGAAAACTGACCTGTTTAGTAATGGAGCACTTGGCATGCCCCGGCATTTAGGATTCTCTCTACATTGCAGCCTCCATCTTGTCTTTTGCCGATCTTCTCGCAGCCGCCTCCCGTCTAACAGATGGCCGGGGGGCTTATTGGAAGGGGCGCTGGGAAGCAAAGGAAATCTACAAAAGTTAACCACATGGGAATTTGCGCGGTGGATAAAGGCAGCATAGTCAGATATCCTTGTTTTGGAGGGGAGTAGAAGAATCTAGGGAGGCTTGGACGATTGGTTCTGTGAGTTCGAGCTACAGCAGAGCGAGATAGCGGCGAGGAGCTAGGGTACCATGGTAGCTAGCTGCAAGCCCCGCGTGATATCGGCTGCGTCAAGCGTTGCGAACAACTCCTTGCATGGTCTTTCTACAAATTTTTTGTCCCGGTGTGCTCCTTTGCTCGGTGATCCGGCGCCTCCTACTCTAGTCTGCTAATTTGGGCTGAGCTCAATGTAGCCCCCGAGCATTAGGCACGTCTCGTGATGAATAGTACCTCAACAAACCCAAACATACAGAATTTCTTGGCCGCATCTCCCTTTTCAACCCATTGTACCCGTTTCCACCGAAATGGGCCGGTTTTGAGGAGTGCCTGAAACACAGCTGGGTGAGTGGCGAGGCGCCGTCACCAGCCCCATGAGAACACTTCCAGGTCCTTGTACTCGGAGTAGTCCACAAGAAACCAGTCCTTCCCGTCACAGTCAGTCATAAAAACGACAGGGATATCCTCCTCAGTGGTGATAGAGGTTCCGGAGCCAGAGCTGCAGCTACATAGACTCTGGCTCCGAGAACGGGTGAATTGTCCGGTCTTGAGCCTTTCTACTTCGTCCGCGGGGATCTCCTGGAGCGCCCAAGAGCATTTTGGTAAAGCTACCACTTCGTTAGTGACTCGCCGAAGCTTCCTCTAAGGCGCTGGCGAACCTGCTGTGCCCTTCTCTTCTCTCTCGAGATCCGGCTCGGGAGCCATGGATCTGGTAGTGCTCGCGACCAGCAGCTCCTGGCGGCCCGCAGACTTACAGCGCAATACTTGTCGAATTAGTTTTTGATTATAGCAAGTGAAATCACGCCGGTTGCGGGTGGCGACGGAGGTAGTTGGGATGGTCGGGTGCTCGGAGAAGTTTGGGGAGGCAGGGTGGTCTCCAGAATATCGTTTACCAGCCCAAAACGTTGGCAACGATTTTGTTTAAGCAAGCCACGAAGGTTTTTTACCGACTCATGCACACTGTTGATGGTTTGTGAGGGAAATAAGGTACATGGCAGGCAGCGTTGGAAAGTATCGTTCAATCTAACAAAGCGACCACGGTTACGAGAAGGTGCGAAGCAGATCGAAAAAAAATTGAGAGAAGCTGGAGAAAAAGGACCCTCCCGGGCCGCTTCAAATCAACGTCGTCTCAGATGCTCATCTTCAGCCAATACGAATGCGGCTTGTTTGGGCCTGGAAATGATTGTCCGGGAGAGTATATTGAAGAATGTCTTGGTTTGTCTCGATATCTGCACCCACAATTTGCCGATCACATTCCACTCACACCATGACCCAAGTGAAGCAAGACCACAATAGCAAAAGCGGGCTCTCTGACAAAGAGTTCGTTCGCAATCAAGGGACAAAAAACCCGCGTCTGAGACATCCAACACTAGCCTCGTCTCCGCTGCTCCACATGGGGGAATAATATACATCGACGGCATGACTCCCAGGACAGTATTAAGATGGGGGTTCCGGAGTTTTTTGAGCTCTCCTGGCCTCTATTATTGCCAAAGCTCGATCTAGAAGCCTCCTGTGCAGGCTGGGCAAGCAGCCTAGGATGCGACGAATCTCTACCTCTGCGCTGAAATCAAAGGCAAACGGTATGTCCATGATTCTCGCCAAGCCAAACCAGGTTCCCATCAATGTGAGCGCTGTGAGCTCGCAGCGCTCGACGCACTTGACAAATGTCGTCGGTGCGTGTAAGGGGAATCGAATGTGCAAAGCACGGGTCCGTTGCTCATAGACCTCGTCGAGGTACGCTACGACATCCTGGTGCGCTCTGTAGGTCTTGCGGGGGGTGCTCATGCGCGGAAGCGCGCGTAGAATGTAGTCAAACTCGGACCTCCGCGCCGGCGCCTTGCGGTCCTCGCGGGGGGCGTGCCGCAGAAACATGGTCGTGTTCTTGTGCATGCTCTTGGAAAACAGGCCAGGGGAGGCGCCCGCCAAAGTCCGGATGCCGTACCAGCAGCGAAACCAGTCTACGACGCCCGCCAGGCTCGTGCGGTCGAAGGGCGGCAGTGCCCGGTGCATAACGGCTTGGCTGCTGATGAAGATGGCGCTGGCGTATAGCGCATCGAAATTCTGCTCCGTGACTCCTTGTTGGACTGCTGCCATTTGCAGGTCGATTGAGCGGGTCAGACATCCAAGTGATATTGCTACCATGCTTTGGCCGTGGTCCCTTTCCAAGGCCTCAGAGGCCGCCCCAAGCCCCATGGCTCCGTGGATGATTCCGGGATACTCGAACCCCATGGTTGGCACGCAGTCCCAGAAACCGCGGGGTACCATGATGCCTTCCGTGACATCATCTTTCCGAATGCGCCGGATGAAGGCATGGAAAAGGCGCTGTTCAAGGATCCTGTCGCTGGCCTCTATGTTTTGCCCCCTGTACAAAGGGTAGTCCAACGAGGTGGGGAGTGTGGATGATCGCACTAGCGACTGCTCACCGGCATCCTGCACGTCATGTGATAACCCCGGGGAGCTGTAGCTGTCGGAATCTCCACCAGCAGCTAGTGGCTTTTCCGAGACACCAGATCCGTAGGGAGCCTCAGCATTGAGTTCTTTACAAGCGTGGCTGCTTGGATTCAACAAATCATACTACATATCGGTAAGCCGATGGTGGCGCCGGGGCTGCGAGTGGTTTCTGCGAGAGCGGCTTAGAAGGCGGCTCACCTTGGACATTTGGGTTGCGGCTGGTGCCAGGCCGTGCCAAAACAGCGCCAAGGCCTCAGCCGGGACACCCTGCATCTCGCTGCCTATATCCAGGCAAATGCGACAGCCTCGGAACGGTGCGGGCCACCGTGCGGCTGGGCATGCGGTTTTGGAAACGAGGATTATTGCGGAATGGCGTTCTTGCTGACAGGTGCACCAGATCATGGCATGATCTACGGGAGAGTCGGCCGATTCGGCTAGCTGCCGAAGCACCGATAACCGCGCAAGGGCTGCCCACTGAAACCACGTTTGATCAGCCAATCAGCGACTAAGCTAGCTACAGCAATACAGCCCCTATTTGTTTGTTTGTTAGCGTGGGAATCAAAAGGCCACTGCCTTCATAGGGACAAATATTTGACCTAGATACAGGGGAGTTTACAGGACCAGCAGGGAGCCAAATGGGCTAAGAACAAGCCTGCACGACCGGCCGGGCATGAGATCTTGAAGGCCAGGATATCTTATCAACCTTTACTGAGCAGCCCGCTAATTATGGGTTATGATCTGCCTACCCGCTTCGTGAATAACGTGCTGATGTTTCTTGAATCGCCAAGTCGGCTGAACGACTTGCCACATCCATCGACTTCGCATAAGAAACGATTCAATTCGTCGATCGCCTGGTGATGCAACTTGAGAGTGGCGGTTGACGTGAACGAATTGCCACATATCTCACAGGCGAAGGTCCTCTGCGAATATGCTGCTCGGTAGCATACTCCCTGGGTCGATTTGCCTGCTGGGTTGGTAGGACTCGCTGTCCAAATGTATGCTCTTGTCGACAGTGGTGGGTCAATCGCCCAATGCTCGCAAACTCTGCTGGCCTTTTTGGCCCGAGTGGCCGTTTAATTCCCACTCCAACAAATAAACAGGGCCTGTATTGTTAGAATTGCCAGGAAGCCATATTTACTGCTCTACTAATCCTAACAGAAAGTATCTGTCGACGGAACATTTCTCCCCTTAGCTCTCTCTAGAAATATTTTAGGGAGACTGCCGTCGGTCATCGTGGTGCGTTTGTAATAACGCCTGCGCTATCTCAGGCTTCACTGCTTTGCTACACTAGACAGGCGTCTGGCCAAGGCCACAGCATATATATGGCTAGGCGGCCGAAGGGTATGAGCTAGCATGCGCCAAGATTTATGGACGGACAGAGTATAGCTGTGACTAAAATTTATGGACTAGATCTTTGTTTCTGGATCTGAGAAGCCGGCCCGCTTCTATAGTCGTGGCAGCGATCAGGGTAAGGATATCACCATGGGCAAACATTTACATGTGTATTTAATGCAGATTCTTCGATTCTTTCATATCCATTTTTGGGGATATAAAGTAGCTATGTACCGTTGGAAAAGGCGATGTGCAACGAAAGGAATGATATACACGGAATCCACGGTCCCCCGTCTTGCCCTCGCGGTGAATGCCGCGCAAGGCCAAGCTGTTCCAGGCGGAACCCAAGTTGATAATATTCTAATCACATAGTTAGCGCCAGAAGCGTGCAGCACGCTAGAAAGTGACGAGATGGCATACTACTGTGGAAGCGAAGGTTTCTTGTCCGCGTTTCCGCCACTTAGAAGAACGAGGCATCAATGTGCCCGCCGTTGCTCCAACCATAGCAACCTCCAGATGGGTTCCCATTGTAGGAACCGACACCGGTGTTGACGCCAGTGCAGCCGATGAGGTCGTAGGAGCCGCTAGTTCCGCAGGTGTCGACGCCGTTCTTGCAGGTGTAGGCGCAGTCTAGGGATCATCAGCTATTTGCCAAGGGTAGGGCCCAAAAATGGAGTAAGAGGACACCAATTTATATCTTGAGAGCAGATCTAAACCACGCAGTTGCTCACATGAGCTCTCACAAGGGGGATGAATAATACAAAAAGTCTTACGGGTGAGATCAGCGAGGCATCCGGTGGAAACCTGAGCGTTCATGTTGTTGCCGGCCATGTGAATCTCGCGGCTAATGTCGACGGTAGCGTACGCACCGGTCGTGAATTCCGCCCAGGTGTTCCAGATTTGTCCGTACTGCGACAGGATGGTCTTGTGGTCGTACAGGGCGGTCCAGGCACCAGACACGCCGTTGGCGATGGAGACGGTCAATGAGCCACCATAGGGGATTGAGTACGAAATCTTGGGACGGCGAACGTTCATGAAGCTGGCCTGGTAATCACCGGCAGGAGCGTCCCATCTTCACATAAGTTTAGTAGGCCATATATCGGCGCATGCGAGAGGGGAGTGGATCATACAGGATGAGGATGATGCCGACCGCAGGGTTGGCCTTATTAAAGAAGGTAATCGTGTTGGGGCCGGAGCTACCAATCCAGATGTAGTTGTTGTTGCTGACCACGTTGTCCCCCTGGCCAGCCATGCCGATCTGGGACATATACGCGCAGTCTGAGGCCGAAAGGCCGGACACTAGAGAGCTGCAGGAGAAAGAGCGGGCAGAGATCGGGGCGTGGTCCGCCTTGGGCGCCAGCGTTGCCAGATCAGTGACGTTGGAAGGGATCATCATGTCCCACTTCCACGGGTACGGGGCCTGAACCGGAGTCTCCTGCCTGGCCTCCATGCTGCGTTCTGTTAGCGATAATATACCAGTGCTTCGGGCGGTGTGCTTACGGAGCAGCGCTCACCGAGGCCGCAAGTCCCATGACGGCCGCGAGCTTGGCAATACCAGTAAGCATCGTGTTAAGGAATGTGGTAGAGGATAATAAGAATAAATCGAGCTTCTAAGGAAAGTGCAACTAAGGAGTGTTTGCAGTGAGGATCAAGGTGGTTGTTCGTCAACACTGGGAGGTGCTCTTCCTTTAATACTCATAGACCTAGACCCTCCGACCCTGAGTAGTATTCCTCCAGGTTTCCCTGGCTCCTGTCCAAATGGGACATTTACATCCCCCAGAGAGAGCCAAGGAGTTCCAGACGCGCGGTGCCGACTAGCTCCCGCGCACCCACATCGCAGCCGGGGGGGTATGGTCGCACTGTCCCTAAGCTAGGCGATGTAGCTGGGCTTCCTCAGGCGGGAGGATTAGGCTGCGCCCTGACATCTCCCACCGATACAACCCAACCCGCAAGGCGGGTTTGGAACTATTGTTTGGATGTGACAATGTCGTCACATTAGCGAGGCAATGACGCCAGCTGCGAGAGGAGCTCAGAGAGCAGGCTTATACCCCGTGCTTGCACTCTTCCTGCCTAGGGTGCACAAAAGTCTAGCACGCTAGTCGGGCCGTACATGGTATATGTACAAGCGCATGATCTATAAGAAGTGCTATGTGCTGATGCAGGTGTACTACTTGCTAGGCTGCAAAAGTATCGTCCCGAACATCAGGCGCGGCGGCGTAAGCTGGACTGCCAGGGCGTCCAGTTACAGGCCGTGTAGGAGCGTTATTCTGTGCGCAGGGGTAACGAGATCCCCTGCAGAGGCATGGATAAGCCAGGGCTAGGATCGATATAGAGCAGAAGAAGCAAAGCTTCTTGATCCTGCCTGCCTGAAACTTGCCCGCCTTAGTCTGCATCCTCCTTAACTGTCGGTTGGGAACCGGTTTGGGGTTTTTTTTTAAGCACGCGGGGACGTCGCTTTGTTTCGGTGCCGGGCGCTCCTTGACGTTATTTAATTAGTGAATCCCACGATGCTCCCATGGTCCTGCGGTCCAGAACGTGGCCGTCAATATTTGGCTACTCCGCCGCGACTTCGGCCAATTTTGGCATGACCCGGGGTCGCCACTCGGTCGGAGCCACGACAGCTCTCGCTCAACTATCCAATAACTACAAATTAGCGCATGTGCAACACCAACGAGGACGTGCGCGCAACGCCACTTGTGCTGACGGAGATGCCCAAGTCGGCGTGCTGCACCATAGTACGCGCGCCGCATGGCCAAAATGTTCCCTGGACAAGGTCACACCGAGCTCGTTCCGACGCTCTCGTTCTGCGAGCAGGAAGCGAGGAGAATGTGCGGTTGGCTTGGTGCACCAGCGAACCGCCTGATTGGGCAATCGCTAATTGCCAAGTCTCTCGGCGCAGCCTATATTCCTCTCACCTCTCACCTCCAACTACATGCTCATTTCTAGTGAGCTTACCGCGACGCATTCCAACACAAGCTACACACAAATAGATAGACAATCAGATTGCGACCGGCCTCTTTCCCTTCCCAAAGCGCGGCCTGCCGTAGGAGCTACCTAGTGATTATTGCTTGCGTACGCATCCTCTCGCTTCTTCACCACTAATACAAAGTGTGGGTCCTTGCTATTAAGTTAGGAACAGGACCTGCGGCAGCGAATGCGCTATTGCTACGTCGGGGAGGGCGGTCCTCGTCCGAAGGATCTGGTGCCTTTATAGTAGAACAGTCCCAACCAGGATTATACAATTCACCCCCCCCCCTGTATGATTGTTAGCTTGGTACAATACAGAGGACGGCGAGGTATGAGAGTTTGAAGGCCAGTAACCAGCCCTGCAGGCTTGTTCATGGCCCATTTGACTCCCTGCTGGCCCTTTTAGCTTCCTGCTGGCCCTGTAGCTCCCCTGTTTCTGGCCCTGTAACTCCCCTGTTTCTAGGCCGAGTATTTTTTCTTATGAAGGCAGTGGCCTTTTCATTCCCACGCTAACAAACAAACAGGGGTTGCATCGCACCAAGAAACCATGCCAAGCCCTGGCGGGGTTGGCCACAGTCCTGGGGGCACCTTACCCACGTGCCGAATCCATCCGCCATGGGCCAGGTGCTTTTTACGTCACCAGTGCGCGCCGCAGTTTGACGGACTCTAAGCCCAAATGCACGAGAAACTCGAGCCGGGGCGAGGGGTAACAAGCATTCAGTTGACATATTTTATCGAGCTCGCTGGACATGTGAAGCTATTCCTCTTTTTTTATTTTTTTATTTTTTGGTCTCGGACACGAGCAGGGCGATCTTTCAGTTGCGAGAGCCGGGGTCGGCCGCGAGACGATGCAGTAAAGTTGGCCACATGGCGGGATGTGCAAGCGAGATCGCATTGAATCTTACCATGTAGCTCGGCTAAGAAATATCATCTTTCTTGACGTCAAGTTTGAAGAACGTGTTGTTCTCCCTCATCTTCACAGCCTCCGCTAGATGAGCATTAGACTGGCTGACATTTCTGTCATTCGAACCCTGTCGTACCCACGCGGATAAGGCAGCCATACTAGGCGGTGCCGGCTAAACCATGCTTCCCCGAAAATTACGCTTTTGTTTCGGAAGCCATGTTGTGTTATTCATGGACTGCTTCATGATTTCTTCTCCTGGCTCAAAGCCGGAGCTGAATCCACTAGCGCCGTGGCCAGCAGTCGAGCGTGCCCATCCGGCGGTCTCCTCACGTGGAGATGCTGGCAACTCCTTACTCGCTTCAATTCCTCGGCGCCGACAACGCAGGCCTCTGATACAAGATAATTTCTTGAAGGCCTGTCATTGGAATGAGGCGTCGTTCGTCCTGATGTCTTACATTACATAATCTGCTTGCTAAATCAGGCAACCGATGATGTCACTTGCGCGATGCAGCCAGCCATTTCTTCAGCGAGTCCCATAGTTATGCTGTCGCATCTTGATCACCAGGCAAGTATGCGTCTGATAAAATTGACATCAATCATAACGCTAGGGCCTCTTCATTCATCCGAGAAAAAGCACCTTAATAGGGGAATTGAGATCACTGTCGAGGCCTGTCGGACAGCATGGCCGCTTCGTCTAATCCAGATCAGCCGTGGAGCAGGGAGCCTCCTTACCGAAGCACAACAGACGACGACGATTTCGTAGCTAAGTGGCAGGGGAGCTGCCATTGCGGCAAAGTGCAGTATCAGCTCGGTCGCGCGCGCCCTCTGGCTTCCAAGTACTGCCACTGTAGGACATGCCAGCTGCTTCATGCTGTGAGCGCTCCCTTTTGAGGCACTCGTTTACGCGAAAGACCTGCGTGCTCTAACGCTCAGCTTCCTACCACAGGCTCCTTTCCAGTGGGCGGCCATCTTCCACAAGACGGATGTGCGCTTCGTCCGCGGCACCAAGAATCTCGGTTGGTACGACAGCGGGTCGAGGACGCAGGCCCACCATCTGCCCTGTAAAGTGTACTGCACGCACTGCAGGGCTCCCATCATGGATGAAGGCAGAAACATGGCCTTGGTGTTTCCATCCTTGGTTGAGGGGATCGAAAGCCCCGAGGGACGCAAGGCCTTCCGGGCGCAGTGCCACCTATTCTACGGCCACCGGGTGGTTGATTTCCATGGCGACGGGCTCGAGAAATGGAGCGCGTTGAATGGCGAAAGCTCATTGATGGATGACGACGGCCGAGAGATGAAGAAGTAGTTTTCGGTCGGGTGTAAGTCGTACACAGGCGCATTATCATGTCACCTTTTCTCGGATTGGCATTCATTCGTCGAGCTTGAATAATGGTATACGCTAAGGAGAGATGGCGCGTATAGCCGCACCACCGGTGTGCCGATACCCTGTTGAACTTCACTGAGCAGCCCGCCAATCATAGATCATGGTCCGCGATTATGCACCTCGACCATTACAGTTTCGCTCTACAGGTGTAGGCGTTGACGAATTACAAATCGGGGTGAAAAATCGGCCTGGGAATAACGTAACCCGCGATATACCTTCCTTGTCGGTCTAGTGACTCTAGTCAGAATGAGTCATCGCAGGAGCGTCCCATCTTCACATAAGTTTAGTAGGCCATATATCAGCGCACGCGAGAGGGGGGTGGATCATACAGGATGAGGATGATGCCGACGGCAGGGTTAGCCTTGTTGTGGAAGGTAATCGTGTTGGACTGCCCTCGTGCAGGTATCTGTCATCCTTATATTGCTCCAAGGCCGGCTCGACCACCGTTCTCTTGTCCTTAAACGCCTTATCCATGTCGAGTTACTCCTAGAGTGGTACGAGCTCTGCGATTCCCGCCCTTCCCTTAGGTACTCATCCTACAAAGGTGGAACCACGTTGTTTATGACAATTGCTGGTAGCTTCTCAAACACCAGGGGCCCAACAATATCGGGGAACGATGGCGGTCGAGTCCTGAGCACGGTCTGGGAGACGGCCGCGGATAGAATTTTAAAATTATAGTGTTGTGTTTATGATGGCCTGCGCTTGTGTCTGAGCTCGACTTTTAGAGGAAGAAGTTGTGGAGGCCTGGTACCGTTCCGTAGCTTGGCTGCCTTATCTGCAAAATCAAACAGTTCAACTTTTTCCACCTTCCCTCCCCCTCAGCCAGAATCTTGACAACCTCGCCTGCCCCGACAACAGATTCCAAACCCGAATCAAAGTCACACTAAGACTATAAACGAAAAGAGCCTATTAATCTTCTCTCCCAGAACTAAGTAAGTAATGCGTCGAACCTTTGGAGCACCAAACCCAGAAAGAGTACCGAAATCACCGTGAGTTTTTGAGGTACCGTCAACTTTGTACCTTAGGTTTTTGCTGTGAGCTCACCTCGTTCCCCCCTAGACCTCGCGTTTTCTCTCACCACCCCACCTCTTGCCACTCCGTCTTCAACAACAACCTCATTTCGCATCTCGGTATCCTCTCCCACCAAACCTAGAAAGAGTAGCGGAATCAACGTGAGTTTTTTGAGGTAATGTCAACTTTGTACCTTACGTTTTGCTGTGGGCTCACCTCTTTCCCCCCTAGACTTCGCGTTTTCTCTCACCACCCCCACCTCTTGCCTCTCCATCTTTCACAACAACCTCATTTCGCATCTCGGTATCCTCTCCCGTTTCCCAACTCTCGTCGCCTGCATCTTCGTCACAAAACATATGGTCCAAGGTTCGTCATATGCTCTCCCGCGATAAATGATCATTGCTAACCCTCTCGCAGATGGAAGCCAGTGTTGATGTCGCGCAGCTGCAGCGTGAGCGCGACGAGCGACGCGAGAATATCCGTCAAATCATCGAGACAGCACCAGCTCAGGCCGACACAGCAATGAATCTCGATGATGATCCGGCCGATGAGGATGCCGCCATACCTAGACTGCGTGTATACCTGCGTGTCAACGGCACACCGCTTAGCACCCCAAGCAAGGTTCAGGCAGACAAGCTACACCGCCCATTCGGAGAGTCACTCGACCACTATGTGGATGGTCTTATCCCCGTGCACGACTATAGCTTTATCGAAGTGCACCATGCCGCGACCGGTTTCAAGATTTACCGGGGCGACATAGCGAAGACCCGAATCAACCTAAAAGACGTCACAGAATACAGACATCGAATTGTGACCGAGCCTGGAGAGGTGTTGGCTGAAGTGCGAAAGTACAACGCCGAAGTCACAGAGGCTCCTTCTGAAATACATGTCATCAGCTTCCGCATCGCCTCGGTGGACTTTAACATGGAGTGGATGGCTAAGCAAAGCGTTCTTTCTCGCCCATCGACGTACCAAAAGGTGAAGCCACAGCTGAATCTCCTGGCCAACCTCCCGACGCGTCCTGAAACTCCGCACCAAATTGAGTTCCTCTTGCTCGGCAGCGATTATGACAGTGTGATGGCCTTCAATCATCGGGTCAAAACCTATGCCGAACGCGAGAAGCACCGTGAGCCCATGGGGGCTTGGTTTAATGAGCAGACCAAGTCAACACGCACCATGCCCATTGGCCATGTTCCCGACTCCGTCGGAGAAGAAATGCCAAATCTCGAGGTTCAGCCGAAGCGTTGCCGTTATGTCAACCAGGATCAGCACATTGTCATCAACGCGGTCGGCAACGTCTATGAACACCGCGTGCAAGAGGCTCGCCTGAATGCGATGCGCGGCACGAAATTTGACGTTTGGCTTATGCCGCTAGATCATAGACCCAACCAGGCGATCATGATCGTGGACGGGTCTGGGAACGGCGGCGCGCTCCCTGCTGAAGGCGAAGGTTGCAAGGTTCGCATTGACAACGTCATCATGAGCACGACCGAAAGCGACGGCCTCGACGATGACTTGTTTGATTTGGTCGTCAAGAATCTGATTGACACCTTCGACAACTACGTGCGATACGGCACTGAGGTTGTCCTGAAAAACGCCGCTCTGTTCTTCAAGCCCGACAACGAACTCACCTGCGA
This sequence comes from Thozetella sp. PMI_491, assembly GCA_021432635.1. Lineage (NCBI taxonomy): Eukaryota > Fungi > Ascomycota > Sordariomycetes > Chaetosphaeriales > Chaetosphaeriaceae > Thozetella > Thozetella sp. PMI_491. Next base: position 643,589 of record MU270025.1, on the reverse strand, counting down.
GGAGGTCAAGCAACTGGATTGTCAACCAAACGAGGACCCCGCTGATTGGAACTGTCGCGTCGAAATGTACTTCTCGAAGGACGAAAATCGACAGCGTCTTTCCGCTAGCGCTCTCACGGAGGAGCATGACCCGCTGGCATCTCACCCAATGGCGGACGATGGCGCGGCAGACTTCAACCTTTGGGCCACTCGTTGGGACCACCCCGTGCTTTGCGACCAGCCGCAAGTCCAGACCTACATCTTGAACCCCTGCAAGGGTTTCACGGCTGAGTACAACCTCCTCGCGATCAAGGAAGGGGAAAATTTTCGTGACTATCGAGATCGACTGCACAGCTGTGGCCCCCGCAAGGCAACGTTCAAGCGGGTTTTCTCAGATCGAGGCATCCGGGCAGAGATCAACGCCATCAATGCCCTGAAGCATCCCGCAAGCGCACAGCCGAAGAAACCTTCACAGCGCTCCCTCGATGCCTATCATTATCTCATGGACTTCGATCACACGCGCTTCCCAACAGTGAATCTCTTCGACATACCGGAGTTCCGAAACGTCCGGTACGACGAATCTGCTGCTTGGCTGCTCGAGAGAGTCAATGATATGGATGAAGCCAAAAAGACGGCGTTTAGGAATCTCTCCAAGTTGCCTGCCGGAGTCAAATTTATCCCCGGCGTCGCTGCATGTGGCAAGACGCACTTCCTCGAGTCGATTATGCTTTCGACGTTCTACGGCAACTCCACGGACGACGAGTTGCGCCTTAGTAAAAAACAGGTTCTCTACATCGTCAACAACAACGATGCAGTTTATACGATGGCGTCCAGGCTGACCAAAAAGCTTGATGCATTGAAGCTCGACGCTACGGTGTCAATCATGAGTCTATTTGCAACCGACCGTGAAATTGACAGATTCTTCCCTCGCAGTCAGAGTGAAGTGCCTAGCGATGAGATGCCAAGCCGCTCGGCCATCGAGGAAGCAACGACCGGTGCCACGGACGTAGCTAAGTTTCTTGCTGAGTACCAAATCGCGAAGCTAGCCAAGGAGATGACTGAGAAGCAGCGTCGTCACCGAGACAAGCGACCCAGCTGCCAGAACCTGTCGTTGCAGGGTCATGCTCTCCGATACCTCAACGAACATCGCGAAAACTACGAGTCCCTTGTCAGCTACCTCAACAACCCCAACGAGCTCACCAAGGAGCAACGGCGCGAACTCAAGTCGTCGATCAAAACGCTCTACCGCGACACACTCTCCAACTTTTGGGGTATTATTTGCACGACACCAGTCACGATTGCAAACATGATCGTAATCGACTGCGTTACACCCGAGTTGGTACTTGTCGACGAGGGAGGGCGTTTGAGGGAGACCGAGCTTCTCCTGACTATGGCGTGGTACGATTCCCGTTGGATCGTTGTTGGAGACCCGTGCCAGCTCAAGCCATTCCGTACGGTCGACCACACTATAGAGAATGAGGCACAGTCAAGCAATCCATGGGTTTGCCAGGTGGAATACTCGACTATCGGTCGCGCTCTAGATGCGGGGGCAATCGACTCGTACTTGGCAATCAATCACCGCCAGTACGCGCAACTTGATCGTCTGCCATCCAAGCTCATCTACCGTGGACATATGCGATCGGGGAACCGGTTAACTGTATATCCAAACAGTGTCTTCGCTTTCAACGACTATCTCAAGACCATTGTCCCCGGCCTCCCCAACACACAGAACCGAATCTTGGTAGAATTCCCTGGTTCTGTGATGCGGTCAGCAGGTACATCCAAGGTCAACCTCGGACATGCAAAATGGATCCTAAACGAGCTCGTGGAGATCCTCGAGCTCGAGCAGCTGCGCGCAATCGACGGAACTCCGGCCAAAATTCTCGTCCTTCCCTATTACCGCGCCCAGCTTGCCGTCATCTCCAGCTTATTTGACCGGGCCATCGAGTTCGGTTTGATCACCCTAGAGAATGCCAAACGGGTCAGGATGAAGACCCTCGACTCATCGCAAGGCGACGAAGCAGACCTAGTTTTTGTCGACCTTGTCCGAACACAGGATCCAGGTTTCACTGGGGATAGTGCTCGCCATTGCCTTTCGCTCACGCGCGGCATACAAGCTGAGATCATCCTTCTCAACCGTGGCACATTCGTGGGGTGGCAGAACAAGAAGGATGTCGAGCCTCGCGCCAAGCTCCTCCGACGCATCCACGGTGAGCTTAGCCAGAGCGGTGCTGTCGTGAGGATCAGCGTCTGCCCCGTCTGCGAAACACCAGGAGCGAACCATGGACCTTCCTGCACCGAGCCGATCGGCTTCCCGACCGACGCATTGATTGCGCCCGCATTCAACCCAGAGAAGCCGCGATTCTGCCACAATTGCCGTGAGAAGGGACATCTCTCCAACGAATGCATGAGTCCCATTCCCTGTTACCGCTGCCAAGGAACTGATCACATCGCTGACGCTTGCCGACGGCCGATCATTTGCTCAATCTGTGGGGCGAAGGGACATTTCGATATCGCTTGCACCACTGGATGCAGGACTTGCTACGGGGATCACGACATGAAGTTCTGCCCGCTGCGGCCTTGTGAAGCTTGTGGAGGAATTGGACATGATCGTTCAGAATGTCCAAAGAAGGCCTGCTTTAACTGTGGCGAGACTGGCCACGCAAAGCGCGACTGTACGCAGCCGAAAAAGAACACTGTGGTCTGCCGTGGTTGCCAAGAAGTGGGCCACATCAAGCGGGATTGTCCCTTGCGAGTTTGTCGGCGATGCCAGCAGACAGGACATTCCGTCGCAGACTGCCCCGAGCCTCAAGTCTGCAACTTTTGCAAGGAACCTGGTCACATCGCAAAGGAGTGTGACCGCAAAAAGGCGACGCAGATCAAGCCTCTCACGCACACTGCGATGCGTACACTTCCGGACAAAAAGGACAATGAGCGTAGAGTCCTGGAGACCGTTCTCGCCGGAGGCATGCCCGAGGATGCCCCGGTCGACGATACCCAGAACCAGGACGATCAAGGCGCCTGGGGCGCAGGAACCAGCGACTTCAATCAGGGCCAGAACGATCAAGGCGACTGGGGCGCAGGAACCAGCAACTTCAACGATAATGATGGTTGGTAAAGATTAATAATCACCTCTTCGACTTGACGCACATCTTCGGTAAACTCTCAACGGATTACTCTCTCACGGCTTGCATGATGCCGCAGCTTTCTTTGACTAGACGGACTCGCATCGTATGTTTCGATTACACCCGCCTGGGATTCGGTTCTTGGGCAGAAGGGGACACTGGCATGGCACGGGGACGCCTCTCATGTAGATAGCAACACTACACCCGGTAGAGACAAAAATGCCTGTTGTCCCATTTGGCAGTCACATGTGCACACACGTGAAGTGCATCAACTTTCATCTCCCACCACCAGATCCTTGCGAGAACCAGCCCAGCAGGCACACACGATAAGTCTCTCCTAATCTCGATCCGCCCGCTTCTCCGCTAACATTCAGTGGTCCCAGAACTTGCAACCACATTGTACATCCATCGTGAGAGGGACGAAGATGCCTAGAAAGAACACCATATCTACGTGCGGTACGCCACCACAGACGCGGTGATTGAGTGTAGTTCTGCCAGCTAACTACGGAGAATATCCACGCCAGGGAAAGCAAAACGCGCTGTTCCTGCGTCCAACAGACTGCCATCTTCGTCACAAGGAGTTGCGCCTAACCTCTGCCCCAATCGCCTCAGTTTCAGTCGAATGTGTACAACTTAGCCTCAACCGACCATGTCCCTACCGACCTTCACGAAAACCTTCACCTAAACCTCTTCTTAGCAAGCCGTCTCCCTGATCAGCTCGCCGACGAAGCAATCCTCGTCAAGGCGGTGAAACCTGAGGTTAGCGCGCTTGCGCTAAGATCCCCGGCGTCAATCTCCCTATTTAAACATCTTCAGAGAGAGGAAAGGTGAGATATACCCTCTCGGCAGGTACTTCAGATTGGGATTCATGGAGTAGTATTATATGGCCTCTGATAATCATGATTCCTGGCTGACTCAATATCTGATTGGCTCATCGCCGGAGGGTTCAGTGGGGACACTAGCCTGGGTGTCAGTGCTTCGGTCCGGTATTCAACACGCTGCGGCGATATCAGAATGAGTCATCGCGCCTCGAGGCCATCTCATAACTGACTTGGACTTAAACAAAAACGAGTCCCAATGTTGTCCATCACGCCTACAATCGGTCGCAATACGCAACCATGGCGCCCAGCGATCCAACCTTCCGGTCGTATAGCGCGGCCCAGGCCAAAGCGTATGCTTCCGGCCGGGGGAGCTATTCGGCAGCTCTATATGACTTCATCCTACAACACCACCAGGCGACGGGCGGGCAGACCCACCTCCTCCTCGACGTCGGCTGCGGTCCAGGCAATGCAACGCGGGATCTGGCCCCATGTTTCGATTCTGCCGTGGGAGTTGACCCCGGGAGGGAGATGATCGACACGGCGCGAGAGGCGGGCGGCTTGACTGCAAAGGAAGAAAGCATCCGTTATCATTGCGCAGGGGCCGAGGACATAGCAGACCTCGACGGCGTAACCCCGGCCAGTGTCGATCTCTTAACTGCGGCCATGTCTGTGAGTCACCCCGTACGCAGAGCTGTGTCAATAAGGAGGCTAGCCATGAAAAATTTCCTGGCTCATTGCTGCGATACCTTGACGGCTGACTGTCGCGATGCAGGCTCATTGGTTCGACATCGCCAAGTTCTGGCCCGCAGCAGCGAAGCTCGTCAAGCCTGGTGGCACCGTTGCGATATGGACTCACGCCTCGCTTTACTGCCGTAAGTCTGCGAGTCACCAGGCGTTGTGCACCGGTATGGGATAGGCATGATGAACAAAGAAAATAGATCCCTCGACTCCGAATGCCGCCGAAGTCCAGCGGATACTCTCCCATCTTGAGGATGTGACTCTGGCGCCTCATGTCCTAGAGCCCAACCGCGCGTCCCGGTCCCTCTATGCATCGCTTCCCCTCCCTTGGCACTGTGGCGTGTCCGAATTTGACAAGGCTTCCTTCCTCCGCAGAGAATGGGACGTGGACGGCGTCCTGTCCGATGGTGACGATTTCTTTGGCGCCAGCCATGAGCAAACCCTCGCAGAACTGGGCAACGCGCTCGGAACGGCGAGTATGGTGACCCGGTGGAGAGCGGCCAATCCGGATCTAGCTGGTACGGACCAAGACTGCATTAAAGAGACTTTCGTTCACCTTCGAAACGCCTTGGGGACAAAGGATGGGGATGACGACCAGGTGAAGCTACGAACTGGGGCAGCCAGTGTGGTTTTGATGATAAAGAAGCTGGCTTAGCTACAACTGCATGTCCGCAGAAGGTAAAGAAACACAATGTCACCTTTCTCGTATGCTTCAAATTTGCATTTTCTGGAGCGGCTGAGACCGTATGACTCAACCGTAGAGGCTACCAATCTCTAAACTTTGATTGCATTTAACTGTGGCAATCATTAGCTGCCCAATATCTCACTGCCGCTGCGGTGTGACTAGTGTGTGACGTTCTAGTTCAACATTTGCCTTCTCCGGCCGCCGATTTGACCCGCAAGAGAAGGAGTTTTAAGACAGCTGTTATTTGACATTTACTGTCGTCTTCTTAGGTGCGGCAGCCTCCTCTTCCTCGGAGGAAGCCTCGACTACATCGCCGGTCCTTGGCTGGTCAATATCGTCGCGGACCGGCCTGGGGCGCTCCTGAATCCAAGCGAGAGTCAAGGCAGTAAACACGGCCAAGAAACTGAACCCAGCAGCCGTCCAGTTTCCGCTGACCACCGCTGGCTGATCGATGGTCTGGAACACGCCCAGAGGTATCGTAGCCTGGCATGTCCACGCCCACACATTCAAGCCGGCCGAGGCCCACGCGCGGGTCGCCGGGTCGCCCGAGAGTGTGTCCTGCGTCCAGGCCCAGAACATGCTGCTGCTTGCCTGCTGCGTGTTGCTCATGTAGTATAGGAACCATCGGGGAGCCTTGTTGACCGCAAAGACGGGCGTGGCGGCCAGAGACACGCTGATGATGCCTTGGAGGAGCGCGGCAAAGCAGATGAGGGGCCATCGGCGGCCACGCAGCCAGGTGTCGCTCGACCAGGCAAATAGCAAGGTCCATACCACAGTTATGGCTTGGATTGGCGTTGTGTAGTTGTCTGCTCGCGGCGCTCATGTCAGCTCTGCAGCGCGCCACATGATTGCCAATTTCTGAGGCGGCAGCGGGGCAGTCTTACTGATTTCGTCGACAGTGAAGGACCCCGGTACGATGGAAATCCATGCCTTCAGCCAGAACGCCATGGAATTGGCTGGCTGGCTACCAATCGAGTTGCAGCTGGACGCTAGGTCAGTCAAGCTCTCAAGCTTGAGGTCAGCACTGGTTCTCCCTGACTTACACCGATAACACCCACAACAGCCAGATATCCGGGGTCATGAGCCAGCGCCGTACTTGCTGCTTCGTGAACTTTCCTTGCTTCACACGCCCTTCCTTCGGGTTTCGGTCGCGCGCGAGCTCGATCTCTGCCTCGGTGAAGACGAGGTCTGGCTTCTGCCGAGCCGGTGTGTCGGGAAAGAAGAAGCATTGTGGAATGATGATGCCGAGAGATATGACACCGTCGATAATGAAGAGCTGACCGAGTTAATCACCATCCTGCCTCTTGGGTTAGGCTATTTTGGGGTAAACATACCCACTGCCAGCCCTTCATCCCGTGAACATTATTGAGGCCTGTGTATGCAGCTGCTTGTAGATAGGAGCTAAACATTGGGCCGATTGCTGTGGCGATGTTTACGATCGCGATTCGCTAGTCTACGTTAGCTATTACCGGCGAGCCACTGATAACTGACTAGGTCGCACCTTGCCGAGCTCTTCCTTTCGGTACCAACTCCCACATAGGTATGAAACTTAGCAATTAGCTGGAGAAAATATAGTGCCAGCATTGCATTTGCTTACTCGCTGAAAAGTGACCGCTGCGACAATTCAGTGGCTGCTCAAGTAACCTAGGGAAGGATTTCGAACTCACGTCTCGAAAAGCCCCAAGATGAAGCGGATAGCATACATCTGCAGGGGAGTCTTCATGACCGACTGGGCGAAGGTACTAGGGAATGACGAGGGTCAGTGGGACATTAAGGGCCGGTAATGATGTCAACGTACCAGATAGTCCAGCCGAGTTCGAGGAAGGGAATGAACCACTTCGGATTAGACCGAGTTAGGGCTAAGTTGACGGGCCAAAGGCCAATGATCTGATCAAACGTCGGTTAGCTAAGTCCTATGAATGTATCTGCGAGAGACGCACATTGGCAATAGCATAAGCCGTATTCGCGTAATTAAGCTCGTTGCCGTATAAGCCCAAATCCTCCTTCATACCTGAGACGAAGGCAGAGTTGATGTTAGATCGGTCCAAGTACTTGATAAAAGTGCCTAGGCAACCGAACGTGAGAAGCGTGAGATCCAGCTTAAGGACCAGACGCTGCTCCTCGGGGGACTTGTCCCACGAATCCCAGAAGTAGCTCTTCCACGTTCGCTTGCCCTCGCTCGGACTGACGTGCGTCACATGGCTGCGCTGCACATTCTCCGTGAGAGGCTGCACGATGGTGGCCATGATGACCGTTACGGTGTTCACACGATCAGATAGCTAACCGGCTTGGTAACCAACAGCCGACCGCGGGAGAACATGCAGCTGTCTTGTACTGCGATGTGGCCGTGTTATAACCGTGATTTGCCCAGGTGGTATATACCATAGGGCCTTCGCCATACGCACTAACGATTACGTGCCTGTCAAAAGGCAAGGGCTCACCGTCGGTTTACTTGGCCAGCGGTGGGGCTTGTCCACATCTCTCGCGCGACGTAAATCAATCCAGCATGGGTTTGCAGCGATGAACTCTTCATGTCCGACAAAAACCACTCTAGCTACAGCTCTCCGACATTGATAGAATCATCAAGCTATTCCTTGCGCGTCTTAGGCTGGACTTGGATATACTCTTTTCCACGTCCGAGAACAGCATCCAGGGCCCACCGGTGAACCCACGGCATACTGCCTCTGCTTCTGCTTCTGTTTCTGCTCCCGCTTATCTTGTTTACCAATCATTGCTAATATGACGCTGGCATACCTTCAGAAACTTTACTGCCTATTCTCCACGTCGAAAGTTTGGCTCAGTTGCCAAGATATCCCTCAGGTAACCCTTCCTGTTTCCCCTGCCCAAGCGTAATCAACACAGCGATATATTCAATTATTGTCGATCTTCCACAACAGCTGGAACACTAGGCCTATGATGGCCCCATTGCCATTACTTGCGAGGAGATGCACTTATCTGGCAGCTAAGGTGATGATGTGATTCTCGCTTGAATATTGCAATCCCGGTTCCGGCCCCCGAATGTGGAGCCAAAAGCCGTTCAGGGGCGTCATGGCATCGGCAATGAACAATAAGGTGCTGCACAGGAACGAGGAATATATACACAAATTTAGACCTACATTTGGCTACAGTGTGCATTTATTAACCCATTGATCATCAAGATGGCCACGGAAACGCTCACGCAGACGGCAACCACCGGCTCAACCAGCCTGTTGGACAAACGCGTCGAGACGTTTGACTTGCCGGGGAGCCATCTCGTCCACGGTCATGCGTTTCCTCTCGGTAATAGGGTCAAAGAAGGCCAGTACTTCACTAATGCGCATGATGCTGCCGCCCACGTGCTCGAGCTTTATCAAACCGGTGCGCTTAGGGCGCTGCTTCGCCAACGTATGCCTCGCCCTCCTCTGATATGGACAGTCCACCGGGCAGAAATGCTAAGCTATTGAGCATCCAGGGCTGATCATGCTTCTATAGATGGCGCGATCCTGTTTCGCGGATTTTCGGTGCATAATGCCCAGGACCTCGACAAATTCGTCAGGGGCTTCGGCCTGCCCAACCCCCATGTCGAGGTGGGACTCTCCGGGAAGCGCACGACAATCACCTCGATCGTGAAGACGGCCAATGAAGAGCCGCCGAATGTCAAGTTTTACTTCCACAACGAGTACGGGCGCAGTGCCTACTTCCCAGGCGTTGTGTTCTTCTTCTCGGAGGTGGTGCCGGAGCCAGGTCTGATAAGGTTGCCCTAGTCGACGCTTGATCGATTCAAGACTTACTCGATCCAGGTGGGCAGACACCTTTGCTCTCTTCACTGGAGCTCTACGACAGGCTCGCCGCAGAGCTACCAGAATTCGTCAAGGAACTTTCGGAGAAAGGTATCATCGGCCGGCAGTACTATCCAGCCAAGGAAGACCCCGAAGCCAAGACGATTGGATGGAACTGGAAGGTAATTCCCGCTCCAGAGCACATCATTCCCCATGGGCAACGGCGCTGGTCTCACATGACGTGTAGGATTCCTATGGTTTCGATATCCAAGAAGGAGACTCCCTCACCATCCAGTATGCTAAGGTCGAGAAAGTGCTGCTTGAGAGGCTGAAGGCCGAAGGGGAGTGGCAGCCAAACGGTGCACTCCACGTCCTGCAGCGCCTCCCTGCGATTCGACAGATCGCCTCCACGGGCAAGCCCACCTTCTTCAATGGCCTTTCCGGGGTGTACGGCCGGCAGCGCGACCGGAAGGCACTGGATCCGCCGCACCGCGGGACTGACGGCGGCATCCACCTGCCGACGACGTACGGAGACGGCAGTCCAATTCCTCATGAGTATCTAGAGCGCCTTCTACAGATCCAGGATGAGATCTCGTTCCTCGTGCCGTGGCAGGCCGGTGACGTTGCCATAGTGGATAATTACACCGTCCAGCATGCGCGGTCAACTTGGACTGGCAAAAGGAGCTTGCTGGTGAGCTTGTGGGACGGCTGGGAGACCTTCGAGGAATTCAAGGCTAGATAGTTGGTAGACGGGGATCCAAATATTGAAGATCCCGCTATTAGTTTTGGGAACATGGAGCACGAGCTAGATTCTGCTTGCTAGAGAGAGAAGAAAGTGGGTATATTGCGTATATGAATGCATCAGCAGGTAGTAGAAAGCCGGGTTAGATGCCGGCATATAGTATACAGGTTTCGGTGAAAATGTCTGGTTGTCTCAAAACTGACGTATCATCGATAATGAGGGCGTCAAATGAGAAGCGCTGGCTCGCCTTGACATGTTAGTCAAGCTGCTATGTCCCAGCTGCCGGGATCGAGCGTGCTGCGAGACCGCCACACCCTCTCCATCAGCTCTAGAGCTTCGCCTAGAGACCCGAACCCCTTCATATCCCCAATCCCGTGGATGAGATCGCGGAATGCCTGCTCCGAGGCAGGGGTGTCGACTAAGCAGCCTAGGACGCAGATAGGCCACGAAAAGGAGCGCATTGCACCTGGTTCCTGAACCTCTCGCAGCAGACGCAGCGCCTCGGCGACAATGAGGCGAATTTCTACACTGTGCGGACGCCACCCGGAGGCGACCGTGTCGAGATAGGCCTGCGCGGCGAGAGCCCAGATCCGCGTGGGTATGATGGAAACGTTCAGATACATCTCCTGCGCCCGGGTTCTCGCAAGTCGCGTGAGGCCCTGACGGAGGCTGTCCCCGATGAGATTGGCGCGCGTAGCAAGGTCGAGCGGCTGAAGGGTTCCCGCCTGCCGCATCTCTTTCTTCCAAGCGTCAAGCGCAGCCGTCCGCCCGATCGCGGTCAAGACCCAGTTTTGACAGCCGACGAGCAGAGAGAGCTGGACCGGGGCCACGTTCTCGCTCTCCATGACGCCGTTGTCCCCCTCGGCAAGCAGGATTGCGTGGTGCTGCAGCAGCAGCGGCCGGCTCTGGAGCGAGGTGCTGCCGATGATGTCGATGAAGATGAGCATTCCAGCGTAGAATCGGAACGCCACCTGGCCGGGACGCCAAGCGGACATGGACTCCCAAGGTGAGTCGTGGCAGCCGCGCGCGCGCTCTTCTATGGCTAGCTTCATCGAGATCCCCTCCTCCGAGCCCGTCATAGTAAGAATATCTTGGAATAGCGTCGTGGCGGCGCCCAAATGCAGACTCCAGCCGGCAGGGTTTCCTACGGCGGCGACGAAGATCAGAAGCTGCACGACGCTCTCCATGGCGGTCTGTCGCTTCCTGACTGTACCATCAACGCCGAGCCTTTCTATGTATTGTATTTGCTCGGAGACCGTCCCAAAGGAGGTGTTGATCTGGGCGCCGACGTCATGCTGGCTCCGGTTCCTGCAGTCGCTGACGGCGTACGTCCTGTTCGAGCCAATGGCTAGGAGGAAGAAGTGGGTGCTCACGCTCAACGCAGAGAGATATATTATCTTGTTCTCCGCAAGAGTGACGAGGAGGAACGCCCGCCCCGTGGTGCAAACGGGAGAGCGGTGGAAGGGATGCAGGTATGGAAAGACTTGGTCCAAAAATCTCATGACAAGAGCAAGCTCGCCGTCCTGCCCGTTGGCGAACCGCGAGAGGGGGGACAGTGCCGGCGGCGCTATTTCGTCTATGTCGGTGGTGCTTGGGAAGCGCAGCGCGGCAAGCCCAACGATCGTGGAGTCCACGGCCGCGCCGGGCGGGGTGCGGTCGCGAGTGCTCTCGGCCGACGCTGAGCCGGGGCGGCGGCAAAAGTCGGCGAGGGACGTGACGACAAACCTGCCTCGGGTCTGGGCGACATGCCTCGCCCGGCGACCGCTGGCCATGCTCTTGATCTTAGACTTGAGGCTCTCGGCCATCCGCTCCTGCTCGGAGCCTCCGTCCATCCACGCCGGCTTTGCATCTGCATAGTGGCACTCAATCTCCAGCGCGTTGCAGGCACTACAGAGCGGTCGCCCACCGTCGCACTTCTTTCTTCGGAGCCGGCAGGTCCAGCAGCCGTGGGTCCTCATCATGGCGTCGGTGGGAGTGCCGGGAGGCTGCGCACCACGAGCGCCAGGGCCGGTCGGTGGCGGCGGCGGCGGCGGCGGCGGCGGTGCTCGTTTATAGGGGATAGGAGGGGCCGGGGAAGCAGTCTGGAACGCAGCAAAGGAACAAGAAATCCCTTCACGAACTCGGTGCGATCCTCGGTCATGGATCCGTGATACCCAGGCGTCGGCCTCGTCAGGTTTGCTCTGACGACGACGACGACGACTACGACGACTACGACTATAAAGACGGACGGCGGATGCAAGGCGAGAAAGATCACCAGCACGCGTTCCCTCCGCCACTTCTAAACCCTGTACAGCATGTATGATAGCGGTCGCAGTGACGGCCACTCACCCGGGAGGGCAGCGGTCTGGGCCTTTCGGATTTCCGGTTTCCAGCCATAGACACGGTGCTTCTCACGGCTGCCTAAGTTCTCAACGGCCAAGTCCCTCAGCCCCAGGATGCTCACTGCCAGGCGTTGAGCCGGTCTGTGGGGGGGGCCGACCCGTTTGCTTACCGCGATTTGGCATAGCGCTCCCTTCCTCAAGTCTCACTTGATAGCCGACCTGGGTTTGGACGGGTGGGACAGGGTCCCTGGGTACGTGTTGGTGCGTATTGGCGCTGGTGCGTATTTGTGCTGGTGCTATTACCCCTCGACCAAGAGCCTCTCGAGTGCCTTATTCCTTCCCCATCCCTGCGCGCAATCGACCCCTGATATTGGACCACGGCTGTACCTCGCAGATTCTCAGACGTTTATTTTTGCTTTCCGGGGCGTGGTCCTGAACTGTTCGGGATGCCCATGCATGAGTGATAAAAACCACAGGCCAGGTGCCATTTACACACTCGTGTCCCTCCACTGCGTTCCGACCTCAGGAAGGACACTACAGACACCGACTATACTGTACAGTACGTTGCATGTCATGAGTGAAAGTGCGGGATGCATCGCTAGGCTGGCGAACTGGCGAACCGGCGAACCAGAGAATACCGATTTGTGGTGGTCCTCCTCGGCCGGAATTCCCCTGCAGACGCATCTCGGGCGTGTTGGTGGCCGCGCAGCCACGATCAACTATCGAATCCACCCCGATCCTTTCGGCAAATTTCCCAACGGCCACGATCGCCGCACAGAAAAAAGTCTTGGAGCTGTCTCGAATTGGGGGCTCCAGCGCCACTTGACCTTTTTGGGCTTGCAATCCGGCCTGCCGGTCCCTCTCCTGCATCGCTGCGTCGACCAAATTTTTTGGAGTTGTTAATTGTTATTTTTTTTGGCAGTTCCCGCTGGGACTGCACAGAAGCAGTTTCTCATGATGGCTACGTCTCGTTGCGATGCACTCGGCTGCCACGATGCTAGGGTCGTAGGTTGTACTGAGGAATGTAGGCTCTTAGGACGGCTTGGTATTACGCAAGTCTAAGTCGCATCCTGAAAGTTGCTTGGGTGCAGGGGGTACAAAAGTCCACGAGGAGCCGCCCTATACCCAAGTATAATTCGCAAAATCGATCCATCGGGTCCAGTAGACGGCCCGGCTTTTGGTTTGAGCTGGCGCTTAGGTAGCACTCTGCCCCTTCCCATGTGCCTTCGCTAATCTTTTGGGCCCTGGGCGCATTTCTTATGATAATCACGCTCAATTCCAGCCCCTCGCCAACCGCAGGCAGCAAGAGATGGCGAAGATGACGAAAGGAAAGAACAGGAGCAAAGACGAAGGGTTCCCGGAGCACCACAGCACAAGCGAGGCTATCCTCGGAGGGGCACCTGGGCGCCACATGAACGGCATTCTGTAGACAAGACATGGCGTACGCCGTCGGCGGCGCGCGTGCGAGCCTCTGGCATATACGCCGCAATATTCGCTTCTTTGGGTGGGCAGCTTGCGCCTTAATCCGGCTCACGTTGCACGGGGTATCTCCCTGGGACAGTAGTAGTAGTTCGCTCCCTCCGGGCTGACGCACCAATTAAGTAAAAGCCAAGCTAGCCAGCTGCCCCAGCGCTTGGCAAGAGTTAGGACTTGTGAAGTAATTACGCCTAGTACAAGTACGTGCTGCGGAATAGAGCCGAATTCGCTGAGCCGACCGCCCCACACACGTTCTTCGCCTCTCCTCAGCCGTGGCTACAGTGCTACCTCGTGGCCACTGCCGTTGCTGCCAATGCTGGAGCTGGAAGGACAAGGTACCTTCGTGCTAGCCTGGGCACGGGGCATCGACCCCCCTGCCCACCCGGGCCGTCGCCAATGGCGTGTTATACACACTGCGACACTCCGCTAACTGATCCTTTACCACTCTCTCGACGTAGCAATCTCACGACAATAGTATACAGAAGACACCCTGCTAGCCTTCCTAGGCCACCAAGGTAACGGCCAGCACGGGAGCCCTGCTACGACGAGTCAGGGGGTCTCTTGTCTCTTGCCTACCATAGTATGTCTGCTGTCCCAGTATAGCATGAGCCACCACCCTCGGCGCCCCCCCCCCCGGTACTACTTACCTGCACCACCAGCGCATGAGGCGTCAATAGTCGCCCCTGCTTCGTGAGAATTATTACGTCGATCCTTCCTATGTTGGCGAGGAGGCAGAAGTTCTCGGCACGACGCGCCGCTCGCATCGTCGGGGTGCCAGTATGGGACGAGATGCAGCACGTGGACGACCCGTCATCCTGTATATAATCCTCAGATGCCCCGGTGCTAGCCATGGACTTGGGGGAAGAAGCAAGCTGTCTCAGATATCCAGCCTCTAGTCCGGTCCTTACCCACAGCCCTCCTTCAAGATGGTTGCCTCCCGCTTCCTCGTCTTCTCTCTTTCCCTCGTCTCGTCGCTCTTCGCGACGTCCGCCCTCGCGGCCCCCCATGAGGCCATCGAGAAGCGGGCCGTGTCCCGCAACGGCGAGCCCGGGCTCATCGGCTCCGGTACCTACCCGCGCGCTACCAAGCTTTCCGATGGATCGGTGCTCTCCTGCTACACCGCGTTCCAGGACGGCAACACCCTTCTCAAGATTGCCAAGTCCGTCAACGGCGGCTGGGACTGGACCCAGGTCGGCACCGTCGCCATCGCCCCGACCAACACCCGGGACCAGGACAACTGCTACATCCACCAGCTTCCCGGCGGCCGCATCCTCGCCGCCTTCCGCAACCACGACCGAGTAAGCGTCAAGGGGGCGTACACCTACTACCGCATCACCATCTGCTACTCGGACACCGGCGGTGCCACCTGGAACTTCCTGACCCAGGCGGCGACTAGCGCTACCCCCGGCCTTGGCGTCTGGGAGCCTTTCATGATGGACGCTCTCGATGGCTCGATTATGCTGTACTTCTCGCGCGAGACCAACACCGACGGCTCTGACCAGGACAGCATTCTCATCCGCAGCTACGACGGCGGCTCCACCTGGTCCGCCGAGCAGACCATCACCGGCGCCGGCATGACGGCTCGCGACGGCATGCTCGGCGTCGTGCGCACGGGCGGCAGCAACCTCCTGGCTGTGTTTGAGAGCCTGCGGCCCGACACCGGCATTACTTCCGTCACCTCCTCGGACGACGGGAAGACCTGGGGCAACCGCCGCACCGTCTACAAGAGCTCCGTCGCCGGCGTCCAGCACAGCGCGCCCCAGGTCGCCATCGTGAACGGCAAGCTCGTTGCCAGCTTCCAGATCAACGAAGACAACTTGAGCCGCGTCGACGTCAAGGTGGTGACCAGCACGAACGGGGGCGCCAGCTGGGGCGAGAAGACCACCGTGCTCAACGCCTGCGAGTGGGCTGGCAGCCTGACCATTGACAGCGCGCACCTGCTGGTGATGTGCGGTGGCGACGGCAGCGGTGCTGCTCTTGCCCAGACCATGAACATCTCTTAGACGAAGCGGCAATCCCATGGGCAATGCCAGCGTAGCGTTGCTGGCGACGAGTTTCTTTGTACATATCTCTGAACATACATACGAGCTATGCAAGGGTCTGTGCAATAATGGCAACAGCACCCTCTTCTCATGTATATATTGAATGCCATTGGCTGGCATAGCATATAGGCGGATGCCGAATACATTTTACGAATTGATATGACCATAACTATGCATTGCCTTCTCAGCAGTCTCGCATTGAATCTAGTGGTTGCCCGAGCCTCGATCATCCTGGCACACGCCTGCGCTTCGCAATGGTATTTGCAGCATAAAGGAGTATCGAGAAAACAAAATGGGGGAAGAGGGGAGGGCTATCAATTTGCTATTGATCTTAGCTTATTTAACCTCGCCTTGGCTAGGGGGAAGATTTCGACAGAAGAATAAGAGAGTAAGTCTTTTTCCCGGTGCTCCTTAACTCGAAAAGCTCGGAACAGCTCAATAACTCATAACTCAAGGACTTCTAATTAGACCTGGACGCAGTCGGTGGCATCGACCAGGGCTCTCCCGTTGAACACAGTTAGCCCTACGGTTCTAACACCCGCGGCTGATCGAGGAAGGAGGAGACTCACAACAGGGATACTCGCCGTACCGCGACGGATGACGACACTATGCGAAGCCGCTGTGGCCTAATGGTCTCGGAAAGTGGCGGGCAAACCGTTACGAAGCTACACAAACGGCTTGCTCAGCGAGCCGAGACAGCTGAAAGGCCATTACCTGCAGTCACCCATGTAGGCTGAACTCAATTGACAGCCTTGGTGCAGCTGCAGACCACCGGCCAATCGTGGGTGCGGGCAACCGTACGCGATGTTGCAAGACAGCACCTTGTGCTACCCCTTGGCCCCAGCAAGATTTCGCCAAGACTTCAATTTTTAATGCTCCATCGTGTCTTCTAAGCTATAATTGACTGGTGCCATAGAATCGCAAAGGTGTCCCCGGGATGCTCTTCTAGACTGCTTAACAATGAACATCATCGGCATCTGTGCTTTTAAATCTTACTGGAGAGGCCCTTTGAATCGCAATGGGACACAGAATAACAGCTGTGGCAGCTTCTCGATTATCTTACCAGCGGGTCATGCTTCTCGAATCCGCTCTTCCATTACTATTCTGTCAGTTAGGTGAGCGGCACTCGTGTTTGGCTCGCCCCACAATAGGGGCAGGTAAACAAAGCAGTGCCAAGGATCGCAGGACGCCGCCGACCCTACATATTTAAAACAAGACATAATTGCGCTGCAAATAGACTTGCGCCTAAGTTAAAGTGCTTACATACTCCACTGGCCGCGAATGGCAGCCCTACCGGGTAATAGTGTGGGTGGCATGGAACAATAAGCCCCCGATCAGAATTCATGATCGAGCCATTTAGGCAGTGGAGCTGTGAAACAAAAGAAGACAGCATGGCTAGATGGCACGCCGACGACAGTCTTCTGTGGTTTGCGAGCCCCTCGGGTTCTACTTTTCAATCTAGAATGCTGCTGCCCTTGGCGAGCCACCTGAGAAGATGGCGACGCCGAAAGGCCGAAGCGCCGAAGTCAGATTGACAAGCATGCCCGGGATACCGGTCAGAGCCATATGCATCGCAGTTCTCCTAGTCAGCCGGACCATTGCCATTCAAAATTCACTATGCGATGGAAACGATCCCGAAGGGGGTACCGAAGCGAGCAGTTGCCCAACAAAGCCGGCCGTGTTCTGTCGCGAAAGCCGAGCGTGCCCGGCCGTCGTTGACGAAAGTTCGCCGCCGAACACATGGTCAGTTTGGACTCATCGACCATACTGTACCACCACAAGCCCCTCAGTGGCCGAAGCATTCGACGTGGGAGCAAGCAGCGCCACCGCCCCATATCCCGGGAGGTTGCACACCAAGTTCTGCGTCTTCACATGCTCGTACTTCGGAGACAATGGCATCAGCATCGTAACCAATCCCAGAATAGCATCCGACGTGGCGGGCAAAATCCGTGAGTCGTACAACAGCGACTTTCCCGGCCCCGCAACCGTCCAAAAGCTCAACCTACAGCCGGCCTTCAAGGTGGTTGACATGCCTGGCAAGGGCGGCAAGGGCGTCGTCGCGACCCGCCGCATCCCCCGCCACGAGACATTCATGATCGACTATGCTTCCGTAATAGTCGATGCGACTGCGTCGCGGTCGCTATCCCAGGCGCAGACAAACCAGTTGCTGCGCCGTGCCACGGAACAGCTTCTCGATCCAGACCAAGTCCTCTCATTGAGCGGCGATGCGGCGGATACCGACCTGGAGAACGCCATCGGTGGAATAATCAAGACAAACAACTTCCTGCATGAGCTAGGCAACTGGCCCCAAAAGCTGCTGTTTCCCTCCATCTCGAGGCTAAACCATGAATGCATACCAAAGTGCGCTTCTGCCACCCCAGCTACACGTCATCGGCTGACTCGCTCCGCAGGACCTACCTGAGACTGTCCAATCATGGTCTCACAGCGGGTATTACCGCTCTCAGCGACATACATGTTGGGGAGGAGATCACGGTCAGCTGTACGCGCAGCCTCGTCCGCTTCGGCATTGTTGCCTCTGCCTCTCCCGTCATGACGAATAGTCGGCTAACCTGTAGCTTGCGGTAGACCTAGAGCACTTCTTGACTCACGCAGAGCGTGCCAAAAAGACGACAGACTGGGGCTTCAACTGTACATGCCCCCTGTGCACGGCGGAAGCGGCTCAAGTACAAGAGTCCGACCTACGCCGCAAGCAGATATCTAAGATCGGAGAGGAGTTGGGCCGCGCCTTGCAGGACTATAATATGCTGCTGGCTAGAAATATTGTGGAGAACGGCCTAAGGCTGCTCGCGGAGGACGGTCTGAGCTTCGCCTCGGGGGAGCTGCACGAGACGCTGGCCCGGATCGAATGGATCCTAGGCAACGAGGGTGCGTCGGACGAGCACGCAAGGAAGGCGGCAGACTATGCCGACTTTGCATCTCTGGAGCCAAGAAACCGCACCCAAGAGATCATAGAGCTCTTGCGGAGTGAGGGCTAGCCAGTGTGATGCTATAAGAGCGGCACTTGCGCCGCTCGGCTATCCAGCTGCCAGGGGCGGAGTCGGCGATCAGGATATGGACAGCTAATATGCTAGCTCGCAACCTTCATGCTTGTTGTCGGGGTGCTTTTGGACGTAAGGCGGGCTTCTGGCGCTTCTGGACGCCCTTGAGGCTCGAAAATGGCTGTTCCCCCTCGCTCCTTGCTGGTAGGATGCATTCTCCTTGAGCATCGTTCTGTCGAGGACTAGACTGTACTCGATACGTTTATCTTTCTTTTCCGTCCAGCTGCTCCACACTGAGGCTCGCCACATCCGAGCCCGATGCGTGGTAGTAAGAACTTTATTGAGGCTCAGCAATTCGGAACTGGAGATTCCCCGGAAGGGATCCGAATCCTTTGGTCAGATTGTCACCCAAAAGGCCGAAAGAGTGCCCAGGTTGCGCGTCCCACAAGAGCAGCTATTAATATGGCGGGGTCCCAATTGATGTGCAGGCCAATAAGAACCGCATCTCTGGCTCGCCTATGTCACCGTTGGGGCTATCCGAGGGGCCGGGACTGAGGCCAGGCGTATTCGCATCTTTCATCTCGCGCAAGTTATTAGCGGCAGCTTAGTTTCACGTCAAGACAAAGAACCAACGGCACGGTACACGTGGGAATCGGGGCAAAAAATGAAACAGCATATCGCGTAGGACAAAGGAGTTTCATAAATGACGTTGGTAAGATTGGCCGTAGATTATCATCCCGTCGTCGGCGGTTAGCGATCTAAGGTACCTGAGTTCCCCCCTTAGCTCACAAAACGCCGAAGCTCCCAAACGGCGCATCATTACATTGGTAATTTTTGCCAATAAAAGGAGAAATGAAAGACTCCTTTGCCAACAGTGTAAAGGAAAGAAAACAAAGGGTATCCGAGAGTACATTGCGTCCTAGTCCATCAATCCCCGCCCGCCCACCCGCCTCCCAAAAAGATGCTTTTCCTTTAGGCCCAGTCCACCTTCCTTACTGCGAGTACTGATAACGTTTCCCCTGAGGTCCTTGGCCTGGGTGCATCTGCCGGTGTTGTTCCCGGACCTGGGCGTAGTCTGCAGGATTGTATGGTGCGTGAGAGGGATGAGGGATGCGCGGGTCTAGCTTGCGCAGCGCCTCGTCGCGGTGTTCGTCCGTCTCCTCCTTGTGCGTCTCCAGCTCGGATGAGAAGCCCTTATGGTCCAAGCCTGGCGAGTGGAACCCGTTCTGTTGGCTGGGAAGCGATGGTACGGAGGTCGGACGGCCGCCTCCTGTCGACCAACGGCCAGACTGCGATGGGTCTGGAGAGAAGCGCGAGTTGGGATCAGAGTTGGTAGACAAGTGGGAGTCTCGGTTGCTCGGCGGCTGCGTGGACGGTAGGTTGGGTTGCGCAGAGTGGCGCAGACTGGGTGAATGGCCCGCAAGAGGTGCAGGTTGGCTGCCCGGGTGGTAGAAGTCGCCGGCCATCTCGAATGTGATCTGCTGCTGCGACTGGATCTCCTGCGCTGGCATTTCCACCGGCATTGGGGGCCCATAGCCCGGGTGAGGATGCTGGCCGTATGGCGTCGCTGGCTGCGCATACGCGCTGTAGGGCGTCCCGCCGTACTGGGAGCCGTACTGAGAGCCGCCGTACTGCGATCCTGGCGTGTTTGGCCGATAGCCTGCCTGGTAGGACATGGGTCGCGGGACCTGATAAGGGATGCCGGGCGACCCGGGTTGCGGCGGGGGAGTGCTCGTGTGAGCGGAGGAGACGGTGTGAACGGGCGAGCCGTGGTGGACGGATGGAGCATGGTGCAGCTGGGTGGGCGACGGCAACGGTGACTTGACGCCGTTAGAGCGGTCGGCGGGATTAATCGTCTTTAGTTTGCCGCCTTCAATCATGGCCTGCAGCACGCCAGCATCCAACAGCTCGGCCTTCTTGATGATGCGCTTCACCATCTCGCCGCCGGCCTTCTGGGTCTGCGCCTTGACGAAGCTCATGACGGTCACGTTGCACTTGATCTCAATGTCCTCGTGCAGGTACAGACCATCGGAGGGGGCGCCGAGGGCCTTGAGGCCCATCTCGATCGGCTCGGGCGGCTCGAAGCCGGGCTGGTTGCCGGCGATGCGATACTTGTTGCGCAGGTCGACGTTCATTGGGGCGTAGACGTGGGTCTGCAGGCCCCAGGGCATGTCATGGAAGCAGCCGTTGAACTTGATGCTGCCGCTGCCCATCTTGCCGATGCCGGGCACGAACTGCACCTTCTGCGAGATTTCATACCATGTTGAATAGTACTCGTCGGCCTCGGCGTTCGGCGGCGCGGGGATGGGCTTGTGGTCCACGACGAGCGGATTCAGCGTGATTACCTCTGAGTGCGCGTGGAGAATGTCGAGGGCCAGCTGGCGGGGGATAAAGCCCGGGATGGGCGTGATGACGGTGAAGACCTCCTTTTTGCGCAGCATGCTGGGCATAGCGTGCGACGGAGACCGGGTGGGGGAGTCGCGGGGACGAAAGCCAGTCAAGGGTCCTGATTGAATGGAGGAGCACGCGCGATGGTTTGGGCAGCGAATGGATCGGAGGGCGCGGAAACCAGGAGCGATATATGCGTTTGCGCAAGCTTCAGCGTTCCCTCTCAAGACGGTTTTGCAGGAGGCAAGGAAGGCGAGCAGGCGGTTCAAATTCAAATCCAAGCAGGGTGCTTGGAGGGGAAGTAGGAAGGGGCCCGGGGGGGGCGAGCCACGGAAGAGGAATAATGCGAAGGGTGGTGCTACCAACCACAGAAGGGAGGGAGGCTGAGTTATGCCTCGCCGATCGACTTTAGGCCCAAGCAGACGGGCAGACCGTTATTTTGGTGCAGGGCCAAGGGCGCCACTAAGCTAAACGAGCCCTCAGGAGCGCTGAACGTTTGGAGAATGCGCGCGGAATGGACGGCTAGCGGGGGGGTTAGCGGAGGAGGCCGCTTCGGTCACGGAATGAAGCGATAGAGCGAAGAAAAATGAAAAGAAGCCAGCAGACCAAGATTTTCGGTCGTAGATGCTTCCGTATGACGGCGGCTGACAATCGTGGACCGCAAGAATTTGGCGCGTGGAATGCCCCAGTATTTCGGGCTTCGCCTCCTTGCTTTGCAGGTCATCTTCCCGTCCAGGCCGTCCATCATTCTTGGCCTTTGTCGCCCAGCGCAGAAGGTCGCCGAGCCAGACTAAACTAAGCCCTATATTACGTGAGAAGTAGTGGCCGCCTGCGGCCGCCCAATCAAGAAACACCCGCACTTTGCAGCAGGCTTGACTAATAGGTATAGTATTGCCGCAGGGGCAAGGAGAAAAAGGGTATGGAAGCAGCTGGTGCGTTCCTGGGAACCCTTCTCCCCAACCTCGTCGTCGTCGTCGTCGTCTTCGTCGAGCTTAGATGTCTTTGACAAAACCTGAACGCCTCGTGCGAACTCCCCCAAACTCGGAACAATCGCCCGAGGATCAGGGACTTGAGATGAGACGTGACATGGCGTCGTGGAGACTCATGCGGTGCGAAAGGCTTAACCCGACCGTGGGGGATTGGGGGGGGGGGGGGGGGCTTGCCTGCTGGAAGGGACCGGGCCAGAGCTGTCCTTGCCAGGCAGCGAAATTAGGATACGAACAGGATAATGATGCTTTGAGCTTCTGATGCCGCAATATCCCGACTTTTTTTCTGTCCGCTGGCGGCGGCTTAGTCGGTACCCAATGCCCCACCCGGTGCCACTTTGGATTTCAGACCCCGCCAAGCCAGCCACAGTCCCGGACGGACAAACCCACCCCCTGTACGTAGGTCTGTTAGTTGGGTACATACGAGCCAGAGGCCAGCCAGATTTTGGGCTTGGAAGCCAGCAAACAGCCCTATAGATGTGTTGCCCGTTTTGTCTGGTTACTAGTCATTTTGGCTCGTTGCTGACCCTTTTGGCTTGTTGCTGCCCTTGGAAGCCTTTCCTTATCTAGAGTGTCCTAGGGCCCGAATAGTGGTGTGAACCTACATAGTAGAGGCCTTTTGAATTCTCACGCTAACAAACAAACAAGGGGTGTGTATTGTGCATATCTGCCCCACCAGCCCGCTAATCGCTGGCCTGGGACCAAAAAAGCTCGATCGAGGAGGGGTCGAAAGCTTTGCGTGGGGTTGGTCATCACTGCTTCTACGAAACCACTACCCTCGTGCGAGCCAGCAGTTGACCAGCACCGGAGTTGGTCCTAGACGTCTACCGCGAAAGAGATCAGTCCAATACCAGATTCTCCCCTCTAGCCATTTGGCGCCCCAAGGCCTGTTTGTGAAAATGGCTGCGACCGCCGCTTCCTCAGCCGACCAGGCCCTGGAGCCAGTCACCATCGTCTGTGTCGGCATGGCAGGTCGGTGTCTCTACGCGCCGCAGCGTGTTCATGTGCATCGCTAACCTAGTCCCAGGCTCGGGAAAGACGACGTTTATGCAGCAGATCAACGCCTACCTCCATGGCAAGAAGCGGCCTCCCTACGTCATCAACCTCGACCCGGCCGTGATCCACGCGCCGTTCGAGAGCAACATCGACATCCGCGACTCGGTCAACTACAAGGAGGTCATGAAGCAGTACAACCTGGGACCGAACGGCGGCATCCTAACGTCGCTCAACTTGTTCGCCACCAAGGTCGACCAGGTCGTAAGCCTGCTGGAGAAGCGCACCACCCCCGACCCAGCGAAGCCCGACAGGAAGCCCATCGAGCACATCCTGGTCGACACGCCGGGCCAGATTGAGGTCTTTGTCTGGTCCGCCTCGGGTACCATTCTCCTCGAATCGTTCGCCTCGTCCTTCCCCACCGTTATCGCCTACATCATCGACACGCCCCGCACGAGCTCGACGTCGACCTTCATGAGCAACATGCTCTACGCCTGCAGCATTCTTTACAAGACGAAGCTCCCGATGATCCTCGTCTTCAACAAGGCCGACGTCAAGGACCCTTCCTTCGCGAAGGAGTGGATGACCGACTACGATGCCTTCCAGGCCGCGCTCCAGCGCGACGAAAACTCAAACGCTTTCGGGGGCGCCGAGAGCGGTGACGGCATGGGCATGGGCAGCGGGTACATGGGAAGCCTCGTCAACAGCATGAGCATGATGCTGGAGGAGTTCTATAGCCACATGAGCGTGGTCGGGGTGAGCTCGATGATGGGCACCGGTATCGACGAGTTCTTCGAGGCGGTTAGAGAGAAGGCTGAGGAGTTTAAGCGCGACTACCAGCCGGAGCTCGAGCGGAGGCGAGCCGAGAGGGAGTCAGACAAGAAGAAGGCCCGGGAAAAGGAGCTCGACAAGATGATCAAGGGCATGTCGCTCGACGGAGCCACCCCCATGGAGACCGATATCAAGGATCCCAACGACGAGGATGACGAGGACGACGACGGCATCGAGACCTTCAGTGCCGATTCAGACGATGGGGAGGATGACGAGGATGACCGTGAGGGCCTCCAGGCCCGCTATGAGGCAGCCATGGAGAGCGCCAAGGATGCAACCGGCGCTGAAGCCAGCTTCGCTAAGTACCTTTACACACAGCAGTAAAGAGACAGTGCGGCCCATCAAACAGCATTGAAAAGGCGCATTTGGGGGGAGGCATCAATAGGGGCGTTTATAGGCTTGTTCTAGACTTGATACCAGTTGGAGATACGTAAGGTTTCTAAAAAAGCAGCCCCATTTGTCTATCTGCCTTCCGAACTCCTTCGGCCCACTTGCCCGCTTTCCACGCAATGTCTATCGCATCCATTAGGTAGCGATCGCGCTTTCTCGCGAACCATTCTCGCTGCGGAGGTCGGCCGTGATTACTGGCGATCACATTGGCGACTGTGCCAACATTCTTATATATCAAATCGACTTGATGCTTCCGTAGAGATGCCTCCACCTCCGCCATGTTCGATCACACAGCTTGGAACTGAACCATTCTGTAAACCTCCAAGTCAGTGCATGTCCCAGAGATCCCAGGCATAGGGGCGCAGCCTACCTCTTGGTACGCTCTTTGTACAGCACACGCCCACCGCACATCTGGCACCGAATGGGTGCGCCCTTCTCAAGCGGAACGCGGAGAGCACAGTCGCCGCAGGTGTAGTACATGACAGTGCTCACAGGCGCGAAGCTGCGTCCGGCGCCGCCAGACTCGCCGCCGAAGGACTGGCCGCCGCCGCCGCCGGTAGAGGGGACCTGGTACTGCTCACGCGACATGTTGAACGGGCAAGAGAGGCGGTTGCACGGCGGGATGGGGACCACAAGGTCGATGCGATCGGAACTTCGGGTTGCGCGGTCGCGGGCTTTCGCTAGCTTGCGAGCTGGAGGTTACGAAGGCGACGAGTTCGACAGTTCCGAAGGGGTTCAGAAGAAAGGCGTGGTGGGGCAAAATACTGCGAAAAAAGGCGGTCAGCCGAGGCTGCGTCACGGCAGAAAGCAGGGGTGGCACGTGCGCCTTAATAATGCACGACCGGGTCGCTTACCTTATCGTTTATCGGTGCCTCGGCAGGCAATTCGGAAGTGAGCATCCTTGGCCGAGTCGGGAGCACTTATCTCCAACGCGGCCGGCCATCTTCCATCGACTCTCAC
This sequence comes from Thozetella sp. PMI_491, assembly GCA_021432635.1. Classification (NCBI taxonomy): domain Eukaryota; kingdom Fungi; phylum Ascomycota; class Sordariomycetes; order Chaetosphaeriales; family Chaetosphaeriaceae; genus Thozetella; species Thozetella sp. PMI_491. Next base: position 618,355 of record MU270025.1, on the reverse strand, counting down.
GGCTCATCCCCTCGGCCCTTATTGCATTTCGCCGTCGAGCTGGTTGGTCACAATGCCTTCGACTCGGGCCTTATCCCTGTGACCCAGCATCAATTGAGTCCCCTCCTCGACCGCAAATCGCCACCGGCAATGGCGCCGGCATCGCTCGACGCGAGCCGGTCCGCCGCCGCCGCCGCCGGCTCGCCTGCCGCGTTCGACTCCAGTGTCCTGCCCGAGTCGGCATCGTGCCCCTTCTGCAGCATAGGCGCCGTCTTCCCGGCCTACGATCCCGCGGCTCCTCCGCCCGCTTCCTCGCCGATTCTCAATCCCGAGGCCACCTCCCCAGGCCCGTCCACCTATGTCGTTCTCTCGACGCCGCGCACGGTCGCCTTCCTCGACATCATGCCCCTTTCCCAGGGCCACCTGCTCCTCTGCTCGCGCGCCCATCGACCGAAGCTCAGCGATGTGACGCCCTCCGAGTCCACGGAGCTAGGGCGATACCTGCCCGTCCTCTCCGCGGCGCTGGTGGAGGCGACGGGGATACGGGACTGGAACGTCGTCCAGAACAACGGGGCCGCGGCCGCGCAAGTGGTGCCGCACATGCACTTCCACATCATCCCGCGCCCGGATCTCAAGGATGCCAGGCGGGAGCGGTTCACGGCGACCATGTTTGGCCGGGGGCAGAGGCAGGAGCTGGACGAGGACGAGGCCGCACCACTGGCGGAAGGGATCCGGAAGGCCGTCGCCGACATCCTGAGGAGGTGTAAGGAGAAGCCAAAGCTGTGAAACGGCACCGGCGCGCACAAATACAACAGAACCCAGTTAGCCCACTATTAGGAGGGACCCACGACTACAGCCAAGCGGCACTCCTTTCTTGACCAGCGGACGCCCGTCGTGCTAGCAATGATACCTTTTTCGTTACTCATCGTCCCCGAAGAAGACCTTGACCGGCAGCCATGCATCGCCGCACACCTTGAAGCGCTCTGTGATCCCGTCAATCTTAGCCACCTCGTCCTCCGTCAGCTCCCAGCCATCGAGATCCCAGTTGGCCTCGATGCGCTCTTTAGTAACGCTCTTGGGCAGCACGCTCCAACCTTTCTGCACCCCCCACGCCAGCAGGACCTGCTGCGGCGACCGGCCCTTCTCCTTTGCGATAGAGAGGAGCGTCTCGTTATCATACAGGGGTGAGTTGGCGCTTCCAAGCGGCGAGTAGCCCGAGGAATGGATGCCCTTGGCCGCGTTGTATGCGACGAGTTTCGGAGACGGGTTGCTCGGGTGCAGCTCGATCTGGTTGACGGCAGGCACGACCTAAAGCATACAGAGTAGTCAGTGATCAGCAGCTACACGACGTGCCATCGCTGCCTCGGCCTAGTCGCCGTCCGCGGCCAGAGCTCCGCAACCCACCTTCGTATCCGGTGCGCTCAGCAGCTTCTCCAGATTCTGGATCCCAAAGTTGCTGACGCCAATGTTCCGCACCTTGCCGCTGCCCACCAGTTTCTGCATCTCGCGCCAGGTGTCGACAAAGTCCCAGCCCTCCAGGTGCTTGCTCCGGTCGGCAGGGTCGGTGCTGCTTGGCCAATGCATCAGGTACAAGTCCACGTAGCTGGTGTCCAAGTTGGCGAGAGACTGATCAATTCCCTCGGCCACGCGCTGGTGCCACGGGTTGTCGAGTTTGGTGGTCAGCCAGATCTGGTCGCGGGGCACGCCCGATGCCTTGATCCCCGCACCGACCTCCTTCTCGTTCCCATACGCAAACGCGGTGTCGATGTGTCGGTAGCCAGCCTTCAGTGCGGTCTCGACAGCCCCAGAGACCTCGTTGGGCTTTGACTTCCACGTTCCCAGGCCGACGGCTGGGATAAGGTCTCCCGTGTTGAGCTTGAAGGTTTTCCTGGGCACAATCAGCTTGCGGGCATTTGGCCGTGGAGGGCACGCGGGCGACCAACGCGGTTGTTTTGACTGAAGCCATGACTCTCTGCATGTCTCTAGAATTGAATATGCCGAAGTTTATGTACGTAAATACTGCCCAATGTCGCAGCTGCTGTGGGCTCTGGTGGAAGATAGTACAGTGTTCGATGATCTGTCTCCCCCCACCTGCGCGGGCCGGAACAAGGAACTGGGCAGGTTACGTCAAATGAGCAAGCACACCGATACAGTCGGCCTAGCTTATCCCGCATAATTGGTTGTTCGCTATCGTCATGGACTATCTTCTTAATGAGGATTTCAGCACGCCAATCAGCCAACCTTCTCTTCTCCCATCCAAAGAAGTTTACCTTGCTCTACCTTATTCGATATCGTCTGCCCCTGGTTCGTCTATACCCTGGCACTCTCGCAGCTTGTCACCACTCAGGAAGACAAGATATCGATAACCCTTTAGTTTTAAACCCAACCTTTGAATGCCTCTGTCCTATGCCTCGGGGTCGTCATTATCGAATTAGTGATGGTCCGCCGCACTTTGTGCTCAAATGGTGGTTCCCATGGATCCATGTGCTAGATCTCGTAGGAGCCCAACAAGACTTGTTCGAACGCATTTGAGGCCCTCCACGTCCATTTCGCGTGATGCAGCCAGCATCTGATGCTGCTCTGTCCCTCTGCTGTCGTGAATTCCCGGGACGTGTAATGGCAGTCGGGTGAGTCGGGCGTCCCACACTGTTCAGTAATCTTCCGCTGCATGTGGACATGAATGCGGCATCCTTCAACTCTGCATCTGTGCATCACCACATCATATCGGCACATGATGCCTGTCCGTGGTATGTTTTGGCCAGATATGTGATGCTCGATGCTTTCAAGGTGGTATTTCCAAGCGGCTCAGTCGAGCGGTCGAGTGGCGATGCTGGGACTTGTCTCAACTTGGAATCTCCAGGTATTGTTTAGAGGTCGAGAGAAGAAGGATGCAGGCTTTCTACTACAGTGACATTGGCCTAGAGAATTAAATCATATGAATAGGTAGCGTATCTCTGATCAGGTAAAAATTCAAAGCTGGGAACCAAGATATCTCCATTAACTACCAGCCTAGGCAGTGTACCAGTGCCCGATCGAAGGTCCGCAATCCACCTTCGTCACAAGCATAATCCTATGTAAAGATTGACCCAAAGCAGTCCTAATCAGAGGCGACGATCAGTCCTTGTTTCACGATGCACTTCCTGATGTGTGGTGCATGTGTGACTGGCACGAGCTACCAGCTGATTCAAACGATGCACTCATCATCTCCTAGTCAAAGTCGCACAGGAGTCAATTCCATGCATGTATAAATTCGAGAGACACGCCAAACTCAAAGCCATGTTTTTACAAATCGCCCCTCGAGCCATGTTGAGCCCCTTACCGTTGAGTACTCCCGTGACCAACTCGTCTCTGACCCGTCGCCCGATCCAAGTGAATGCAACGCTCGCAAAGCAAACTCGTTTATAACGAAAGGAGTGTCACTCGGCAGAATAATATTTACGGATCAACAGAAAAAGCTGTGGCAATAGTCCTTTTCTGCAATGCCTTTCCGTCGGCGGGACGATCTGCGTCGGCGAGATCGCGAGGATTGTGACCCTTACGGTTACAAGAATGGTCGGTGCTTTGTGTGCCTCCAATATGCATTCAACAGAGAAGATGGTGGCCTCCCCGGCTGCAAGCGGTTCGACTGCCACGACAAGGTCCCACGTTGTAAACTATGCTGGAAAGCATTCAATACAGTGTTGCAGCTACACATCGGTTTTATCGAGATTGAGCTCAAGCCCAGGGGTAAAATGGAGAAGTACCTGGAGCTGGCTCGGTCGCTGGAGAAGATGACCACCATGCGCATGGAGATGATGCGACGTCTGAAAGATGCCTGCACGAGCCTTACCGATGAAGAGTTTTATGCGAGTACACGGGACAACGAGACTCACGAGATCGACGGGCTTGACAGCATGATAGAATGGGCTCATCGTTGTGCAAAGAAGGCGCTCGCTGCCTTAGATGAAGATGAAATCCAAAATGCTGCATACAACATGTGTTACTAAGGGGTCCATAAGGACAGGAAAAGATACAAGCAGGAAAGGTGGACTGGACCAGTGAGCCCGCGGTGGTTGCCGAGCCAAGGCTTTGCGAGGACTTGAGATTCCATGAACTAGTGCCTGGCAGGACAATGGCCTGGGAATCCAGGTCCAACCATAGACTTAAGGTTACGGTTAACCTCATTGAATGGAAGCACCAAGTTAGAGCGGTACCTTGCTAAGTCCCTTGCTGGTGTGCCTGGCACCATACCTTACTTCACTGTTTAGCCCCGCCAGAATAACAATGCAAACTTCTTTCTTTCACTTCCCATTCGCCTTCTTTCTGGCCCGTGTCACCTTTGTTATAAAAGGTGCCAAGACTGACTCAGCTCTCACTTTTCTGTAAGTTGGAGCGATATCACGTTCTTGTCTCTTTAACTTCCGCGCCACCTGCGAACTACCACCAACCTCGGGCTCAGAACCACTGGCAACAGACCACGGCATCTAAACCGAAAATCGTTCGGGACATTTATGAATTATCGATAAATCAATAATTTCATAGAGAGGTAAGTGCTCGATTCACCATTCGCACTATCTGACTCACCTTGTTGAGATCTCATACACTAGATAAACAACAAGCATCGCGCTGGGTATAACTATCCAACAAACCACCAATTATCGTCACGTTCTCGTTCATACGAGCGAGGAGAAAAGGTCACTGTTCAAGTACCCATCGCCTGAGGACCATTTATCGCTGGCTCATCGACCATGACGGCTCTCGCGAACCTCATCCTTCCCGGACTCCCTCACCGCACCGCAAGCCCGCCCAGGCCCAAGCCACCCATCACCGAAATCGATGACCGACTCTATCTCGGCTGCTTGGGCGATGCCGTCGACGCGGGAACACTTCGTAAGCACCATATTACTGCGGTTCTCTCGGTCATCTATCACCGGCCGGACATCCCACACCTTGAGGATGTCCCCAACGACCGGCAGCCATGCCTCAACCACATGCATATTTGTCTTCGCGACAAGGAATACTCGGACCTTCTTCAGCACCTCGATGCCGCGTGCGCCTTTGTTTCCCTCAACCTTGCGGAGACGGCACAGGACTTCGTGCCAGGGGCCGTCTTGATCCACTGCCGCAAGGGCGTGTCGCGGAGCGCCGCAACGGCCGCAGCCTACCTGATGAAACGCTATCGCTGGAACTCATGGATAGCCAGCTTGCGGGTGACTTCGCGGCGCAGCATCGCCAACCCGCGGGTGCGATTTGGCCGCCAGCTGGAGCTGTGGCACGAGATGGAGTACAACATCTGGGAGGGGGTCGGTCTCTGCGGAAACGGACTACCCAAGGCACCGTATTACGCGTTTCGTGGAATGTACAAGTGCTTCACAGACCCCACCTGCCGACTGGTCGAGCCAAAGTCCGAGGGGCGCCAGCTGGAGTGGTGGGAGCGGCCCATTGAGGGATCGACCGCCTCTCCGGAGACGGCCGGCGGAAGAGAGGACACGACCATGAAGGGCAACGGCGCCATAAAGGATGATAAGACAACAGCCGGAGACGATACCCCTGAAGCTAACGCAACTGGTAAAGACGACCATGCAAGTCTTGGGTCCACTCTAGCTCCCGAGAAGCATCAGACGGTTGAGCAAGACCCCCTAAGTTGCTTGCATGCCCGCTCGAAGAGCATGCCAAATATGATAGCGACCCTCCACATGGAGTGCTGAAGGAAGCGGAGACATTCGAGGTGAGAGAAGCAGCCCATAATGCTCGGGTGTGCTGGCCAGCTTGACTGAGAACGCTGCTTTTTGCGGGGGACCTTGGTAGGTAGTTGTCGGCATGAAGACAGCAATGGGCCGCGGTACTAGGAATTGGGACGACTGGGACTAGTCTACGATATCACGTATAAGGCAATGCAGTAAAACACGGTGGGCTGATCCTGGGACAAGTGGAAAAGGTCTATTAGCAATGAGCACTTGGAAGAGAGTAGTTAAGCAATACAAGGTCATCGACGTCGTCCAGATACTTTTGAGGATATCTAGTCCCTAACTCCTCGTATTGCCCTAAGCATGCCACGCCTGTCGCCCGAGATGGGCTCCGCCGATCGTCAGGGACGGAATTTCTCTCCTACGTGGGCCGCCAACCCATTAGCCGTCGGTGCCGCTGCTGCGGAAAGTTGCGCAGAGTGCCGCGTAGTGGTGGGTGAGGTCGAGCACGTTCTGGGGTAGGTTCGTAGCCTGGATTATGCTGCGAACCTTGACCGCGCCCTCGTCTTCGATCAATGTTCGCACCGTGTGGAGGAGCTCGGGAGAGAACTCGCTGTACCACCGGTATTGCCACGTCACCAGCCGGATGGTCGCACCGACCGTTTCGCGCGTGTTCTTGTGCTTCTCAAAGACGCGCAGAATGCCGGCCAAGGCCTTGGGGCTGAACCGCAGGGACAGGCACGCCCGATATGCCTCGACAGCCTCATCCGTGTGCTGTAGTCGCTCGGCGAGGCTGCCGAGGATCTCCCACTCTTCTGCTGATTTCTTATACTGCATGCTCTGGGCGCGGTACTGAGCCATCTGGGTGCGCCAGATTGTGTACACGCGGAGATCTTCGTAGAGCACCATGAAGAGGCTGTCAAGCCAACGCTCGCAGAGACGCTTGATATTCAGGCGGGATAGATTGTCGTCATCGCCCTACAAGACAAATAGTCAGTTACAATTCTCGGCAAGCGGGGCGCAGGAGAGCTAGAAGGGTGTAAAGTTTGCACATACGCCCTCAGGGTCTGCCTTCTTCACCTCATCGGGGTCAACAGTACTGCTTGGCTTCTCGAGGTCGTCTACCTTCGCGCTGCCATTGGCGACGAGAGTCGGAGCGAGGGACTGTGAGTCTCCCTCGTCGGCCGCCGGCTTCTCCTCAGCATCGTCGTCAGGCCCTGTCTCTTCGGCATCGCTGGCGTCGCCGTTGGTGGTCGCATCCGGGGTTCCTCGGAGCACGTCGGTGCTGGCATTCCGCTTAGTGGGATAAGCCTGACCAGGCTCCTTCTCGTTGCGGTATTCGTCCTCCATGACGAAGACGTTGCTCCGAATCTTGAGCAGCTGATCCCAGCCGATCTTGGCTGTCATCTCGGTCAGGATGCTGTACGCCTGCTTGAACGTCCCGCGGTAGGCGGCCGCCCGGAGATTCAGGAGGCTAGGCTCGACCTGCTCCGAGTACCGCGACTCGGGTTCGCTATCGATTTCGTCCAGCCTCGTCTCCGGGAGGGTTGGCAGGAAGACTTCCTTCGGCTCCGGCATCAAAGGCGCGTCCTTGTCCTGGTAGGTAAACATAGGACACGAATTGAGGATCGTGAGGGCGTTCTCCCAGTCCTCCATGGCGACATACACCTGAGCTAACCTCGCCCAGGTGCCAAACTCGCTGGGGGCCGCGATAGTGCTGCGATCAGCGCAGGCTAGGGACATCTCCAACCTCTCTTGCCTCAGCTCCGGAGTCGCCGCGGACTGCGCCTTCTTGAGGAGAAACTCGGACTGCGTATCGAGCATCACATAGTCCATCGGGGCCTCCTTGAGCGCCGTGTGAAGAATTCGCACACCCTCCACCTCCTCGTTGCCCATGAAGAGCACCTTGGACAGAAGAGAGGCAACCTCGACGTTCTGGGTCCGCAGCTTTTGGAAGAGGTTGATTCCCGAGGCGTAGCGACCCGTGGTCTGGAAGTACTTGAGAAGGCCGGCGGTGAGGTGGTTGGAGACAACGTTGGGGACCTGGACGACCGAGTCCGAGCCAAGCTGCCAGCCTGCCCAGTGTTAGTCCCGGCAACCGGTTCCTGTCGATCTGCTTCTACTTACCCCGGAAGAACAGCTGCTCGGCGGCGCTGAGAAAGCGATGTTCCGTCTCGGTGTTTGTGACGGGATTGAATCGCCGCACGCCCATGATCTTGCGGATGGTCTCGCCGCTGCCATCATCGGCGTACGAGTATGCCCTCAGGACACTGCAGAGATATGTCTCCAGCCAGAGGTCGTCCGTTGCCTTCCTCTTCTCGCCCCTCTCATCCACGCAGTAGCTCTCGACAGTACCCGGAATAGTAACATGGACCCGCATGTCCACGCGGGAGAACGCATTGTAGCAACTACAGCCATCAGTGCCTGGGCAGGACGAGCGGGGGCAGAAGCGCATACCAGTAGAGGCCCTCGGTGATCTTGCCGGCCGTGGCACTGTAATCCTTGTATGTCAGGGTGTTGATGTAGGCAGCGAGAGACGCGGACGACGAGGCATCGACGCCGGTGACATGGTGGTAGATGCCAACCTAAGCACGCTGCTGTTAGCAGAGTGGTCTCCCCGTGTTGGCCCGACATGGAACCCACCGGCTTAGTTGCGGCGCGCGCGGGCTGCCGGAGAAGGTGCACGAGGTCGGGGGGGCCAAGCTCCCGGAGCGAGACGAGCGATTCGGTTCGGGTCTCAACCGACTCGTGCGAGACCTCCTCGGTGATCCTGGACGGGAGACGTTAGCTTAGAGCTACCACAGCGGCATTCCTTGGGCGATGGCGAGGGGCGCACGCACTCGGGGACCGCTGGCGCTACCATGACGACGGGGTCGATCCCAGCTAAGCGGGACGTTTGCTACCCTGGATTCAGTCGCACAAGGTGGAATATCCGCAGAGAGTGCGGCGCAATCGCACAATCGGCTGCAGAGAAAAGTTGGGTAAAAGATGTGCGCAGCTCGGGAGAATTGATGACACGAATCAGGCACAGGCACCGTGATTCATGTTCGTGGCCAGTGTTCGTCCGGTGTGTCTGACCAGTTTGGCCACAGCTTCGAAGTGGTGGTGCCAGCTTCGGTTGCCCCCCCGAGACAGCTCGGGTGCACGAGCCACCAGGTCTTCAGCGCCATTTATTGGCTCGTCAGGGGATTGAGCTTGGGGCCTGGTGGAACCCCGGTGCCTTTCAAGCCACATCAGCAGTGGGGCTCGTTTTAATGGGTCCTCAGCCTCGTCGCGTCTTCTGATTTTAGGCGTGGCTCTGGGTGCGGAAGTACGTCAAACCACCATCGAGATTCTCGTCGCTTTGCGCCGAGCTCCATCTCGACTGCCTGCGCCCCAGGAAGCCTCCCCTGAGCCCATTCCTCACCAAAGAACCAGGCACTCGGCGAGAATCCACGCAACCCCCATGCCCCTGGCAGCACTCCCAAGATGGTAAGGGCATCGTCGCACCCGCGCAGTTTGCGAAGTCACCAGCCAAGTCGTGCTAACCTTGAACCCCCCATAGCCTGCCTTCTCTGCCATCAACGTCGAGCAGGAGGAGAATATTGACGAAGAGATCGATACCACCAAGGAGCTCCATGTCGAGGACGCCCTAAAGCTCTTCCAGTCAGCCCTCAAACTACATGCCCAAGGGCCTCGGTTCTTCGACGATGCATCCGACGCCTACAACGCGCTCTTCGAGTCCGAGATCTTTAAATACGCCGAGAGCAAGACCGAGTTTGAACGAACCGAACGGAACCCCTACGGGACCCTTGCGATCGAGCCGGCGCTGACGCAGGGCCTGGATGTCTCGGAAGGAGACCCGGAGGGTTTCGCAAGCAGCCTTAACCAGGCTCTGTACCTCTCGAACAAGAACCATGGACAATTCGCTCTCGACCGAATCAAGCACAAGGCGCGCACGGCTCCGGCTCCCAAGGAATCCGTCTTCGAGGAATCGGACGTCTTGGACGACGCACGCACCGCCCTTAACGACTTCAACGCGTCGCTGGACCGCGATCCTTCCGACGCCGAGCTTTGGAGGAGAACAGCCAGGTTGGCCGCGTTCCTGAAGAGCGCACGGATCAGTCGCTACAGCTTGGAGGCTGCCATCGAGCTAGATGACGACCCTGCTGTGGTCGAGGTCGAGCCTCCATCACTGGCCGAGGGCTATGCGGGTCAGCAGCTAAAGAAACAACTCGAAGTGCTCGGTGATGAGATGGCCTTGTCGCATCCAGCTATGAAGCCATTCCGAGAAAAGGAGCTCCCAACACTTCTCAGGCGGTATCTAGATCCCATGCCTTTTCTGCCCAATCCGACCAGGAGCCTGGCTATTCCCAAGCCTTCCGTAGATGCTGTCGGCCCCGGTCGGCTCGTCATTGAAGTCCCTGCATTCTCCTGGACTGAGCTGGGTATGGCCTTAGTCCAGTTTCTCGCAGATCAGGGCTTGTCTGGACAGGCGGTCGTCCTGCAGCTTCCGGATGCCCCCGAGGAAGACATCCAGATGGAGATCGATAAGCAGCTCCAGGAGGCAGAGAATCGGCCGCAGTCGGCGGAGCAGGACAAAAAGGACAAGGCCGCGGTGGAAGCCCAGCGGGAATCTCAGGCATCCGACACCCAGCCCGACCAGCCCCAGTCCGGGGCCTCGGAAACATCCAAGCCGCCCGCAAAAGACTCGACTTCAACGCTTCCGTCAAGGAAACGATCGCAATCAGCCGCCGGGATCACTGAGACCCCTGAGGATGAACAGGGCGACACCAAGAGGAGTAAGAGGACCCGGCGTCGAGATACGGCCGTCGAAGAGGCCATGGATCCCGCTACTATGCTCGCAACCCAGCTGCAACCGTTTCAAGCCGCGGACCGGAACCTCTTCCAAACTATGAAGAATCTTCTCGAGAACCTCGGAGTGACGGATCGTGAGACTCACCACCGAATCACCGAGATACTAGATTCGTGTGCCTCCGATGATCGAACAACAATCAAGGCGACTAACCCGCCTACCGTCGACATGAAGGACGTAGTTTCCAAATTCGACGAAGAGCTCGCAAAGATCCTAGTCAGTAAGAAGGAAGTGCCGCAGCTCAGCCTGTCGGCCTTTCTCGAGCACGCCAAATCCAGAGCGCAGAGCGCACCGGAAACTCCGTCTTTCGATGGCGTACGGAGCCTTAAAGCCTTGGTGGACAAGGTCAACGCAGGGTGGTGTACGATCCACGACGTTGCGTTCGAATGGGTACTGGCCCTGGAGAGCAGTTACACCAACTACAAGTGGTCAGACCAGCTAAAGACAGCCGTGGTACAAGTCATCAGCCGCCTCGACGAAAGCATCTGGGAGCGAACGGTGTATGAGCTTGAGCGGTGCCAGAAGGGGGATGATGCGAATGGCCCAACATTGATGGAGATTCACCGACTAGTCCATATGATTGTCGAACTACATGTGGATGTGTATGAACGGATAACGAACCCGAACTCCGTCGTCGAATACTCAACCCGGACGGAGACGAAGGCAAGGATGAATCGGTGGTTCGACCTAGCCTCTGACCTGAGTCGCTCGCGCCGCGATGGGGTTGGTGAAGACCTCTCTCTACGATTCCTGTGGGCCTCCGTGTTCTCCAACACGTTGGTGGAGAATGTGTCGCGAGAGCACATCCTCGCGTGCTGGGACAGCTTGCGTGCTCATCTCGCCGTGAACGACGGCCCGGCGATCAACCTACCGAACAACGCCGTCATTCCTGAAGTCTCCGTAGCAGCAGCGGACCGGGAGATATCCAAGCTTACCACTATGGATTTCTTCCTCGGCCTGTTCCGAGAGGAGATCAGCGACCCGGTCAAATTGATCGACACGCTAGAGCCTGTGCTGAACCCGGACTCGGTCTACATTAGCACCGGAGCTTCCACCACGAATGGAGAGTCCTCGGTCGAGGACGAGGTAGAGCCACAAGAGACGAAGATAGCCATCTCGCAGTGTGCGGGCCAGGAGCTGCGAGACCTCTGGAAATTCTTGGCGGGCAGCAGCACTGAGCTTCGCCTCTTTCTCTGGAGCAGACTAGGCGATGCGTACGCCAACATCGAGTACGCCACCAAGCAGTTCTCCTGCTTCCTGAGGAGCATCGAGATGATTGTGCATGACTTCGAGCAGGAGACATACTCGAGCACGCCGCCCGATGCTCGGCGGCGGCTCTTCATCACGATTCTGCAGTCCTTAGACGACTTGCTGATCCAAGCCTTGCACCTTGCCCTGAACGACAACAGCTCGTTTGACATCATCGATGAGGAACACCTGAAGACGACGGCTTCTGCTCTTTCCAAGATCAGCTGCATGTTGCACGTTGTTGCCATGTTCGAGGACGAGGTTCGCGTCGGTATGACCCCTGCACCAGGGAGTGGTACGACGTATGCATCGTTCATCAACAAGCTCCGGGAGATGCAGGTCCGGACCTGGTGTTTGCAATATACCGTCTTGAAAGTCGGCGTATACCAAAACAAGACCATCTTCCCCAAGCCCGAGAACGATCTGGCAGACTACCTCGCTGCGGTACACCAGGTTCTCGGTCTTCGGAAGAGCTGCAAGGCCTCGAACAAGATCTTCCTCAAGATGATGCGTATCGAGCTCTTGAAACAGCGCAACATCGAGAACTGGGAGGACTACCTCAGCCAGGTGCTCTATGATTTGCACGGCCTGAAGCTAGGTGTTGGAAGCTGGGAGGTCCAAGACCACGGCTGTCCGGCGGAGAAGCTTGAGAAGCGAATGGCTATGGGGTTGGTAGAGAAGATTATGACACTCGCGAACCGCATGTCGATGAAAGACTTGCTGAAGTCGGACCTCAAGAACACGATTGAGCACATCCAGCAGGCCATCGGCTCGGCCAAGTCCACGCCCCCGATGATATACAACCTCCGCAACTTCACCGAGTGCCTCCGAAAGCCCATCCACCCCCTTCGCCTCTACCAAGCCCTGACGGGCAACGTCACCTTGGACGCAGTCAACGTCACGACGGCGGAGAGCGTGCTTGCCAGCTACGGATGGTACTTCTTACTGGGGATGATTGCCCTGACCAAGTTCAAGGCCGTCGATCTGAATCGGCGGCAGACACCAGGTGCAACGGATGATCTCAGGATAGGAGCCACCTTCTTACGGCTTCAGCTCCAGTTCACCCCAGACCGATGGGATGCCTGGTTTCGGCTCGCCGAGTGCTTCGACTACGAGCTGGACGAGACGGTGCTCTGGACGGCCGACAAGATGAACAAAGACCGGGCCGAGCTTGTCAAGTTCCAGCGGAACGCCATCCACTGCTATACTCTAGCGCTGTCCTATTCTCATTCCTGGGAGCCCGATTCGTCCGTGCTCGTGTCGCAGGAGGACGCGGACGCGGTGTACGACCTCTACCACAACTTCGCCATGCGGCTGTACGCATCGAGCCGCGAGCCCTTCGCCATGGAACCGTTCCGGCACGCCGAACAAGAACGCTTCTTCATTGAGACCATGGGCGCGGGCACATACAAAAAAATCCTCCACGAGCAGATGTCGGACTACCAGGTGTGGAAGTTTGCCGCAAACCTATTCCGGCGGGCTATGGTGGGCCGACCAAAAGACTGGAAGAATCCGTACATGCTTTCCAAGTGCCTATGGAAGATGTACCAGAAGCCAGAAGAGGAACTGGACGCCAAAAACAGGGCAAACCGTCCAACCGTCCAGACCGTCATCAGTGCCCTAGAGAAGACCATCAAGGTCGTCGCCGGGCTGCCGAAGCCGCGCCACGGCCAGGACCCCATTCTCGAACCTCACTACAAGATCCTGACCATCGTCCATAAGCTCGTGATGCGCAGCGACCTCCCAGCCCAAGAAGGAGCCGACATCCTGCACCGCCAGCCGTACGCTCCCGCGGGAGAGGAGCCCATCATCACGGACGGCGATGATTGGGAGTCATACGTGATCAAGTCCCTTCGATTCCTGCGCGACAAAGACAAGTCCAACTGGCAGCACCGCATGATTATCCGCCACGCGCGCATCCTGTTCGAGGGCGACCAAGAGGGCGAGAATGCCGACGCGGCAGACAAGGCGGACAACGGCGGTAAGTACGTCTCGGCCAAGGCGGCCTTCATGGTGCTGCGCGAGAGCATGTTCACCAAGACGATGGTGATGAACGTCTGGAAGTGTGATGCCGAGCGGCCGGGCCGCCACCACGTCTACACGGAGCAGTATATCCGGTTGCTGGTGCGGCTGCTGGCCGTTATGAACGATCGCACCAACATGGAGGCGGTGCTGCGCCGCATCCGCAAGAAAGGCGTCGATTTCTACCACTTCATCGAGCTTTGGCAGACTTGTGTCGTGACGTATCTCCGGCTACTCCGATCAAGCTACCAGATCCCGTACACAGAGGAAGACGCGTTCAAGAGCTTGACGCCCGAGGATTTCGACATGGTCGGGGAGAAGGTCGTGGGATGGGTGACGACCCCCGAGGGGGAGAACCATCGTGCGCTCGCCGCGCTGAAGGAGGTGGTCGAGCTAAAGAAACTAAACGCCAATCTGATGAAGGCCGGTCCGATCGACGACCTGATCAGCGACTGCTACGCGCTCATTTACGCAGAAATCGGGCCGCCGACGAAACCGGAGGAGAAGACAACCGACGGCGAGGGCCAGGAGAAGGCCGGAGAGGCCAAAGAAACAAAACCTTCTGCCCTCGAGGCGATGCTACATGCCCAGGGCAAAGAGTCCTCGATCCTAGGCTCGCTTCGGGCGAGCTCGGAGCAGCCAGAGAGGCCGCTCTCGACCACGGGGGAGCCAGAGAAGAAGCCGCGCCGTGTTGGTGTGCGCCGCCCAGACATTCTCCGCAAGGCTGAGCAGGCGGTGTTGCGTGCCGCTGAGGGGCCCCCAAAGGCATCGGAGACACGCAGGAAGTCGCGCGTCGGGTCGATGTCAAGCAGCAAGAAGAGCATGACGCCTGGCGCCGGGGCTGGCGACGAGGAGGACGGCAGCGGCGATGAGGGCGCCGCCAATGGGGCCGAGAACGGAGAGGACGACGTCGAGATGAAGGACGCCGACGAAGGCGAGCAAATGGGCGAGGGCGAGGGCGAGGCCAGTGATGTGTCCAGCCCGCCACCCAGCCTGCACGATTCTGCCGACGACGAGAGCGATCTCAGCGACGTGCCGCCAGACTACGAGGACGATATTCCGGCTACGTTGATGTTCCCTAACCTGCGGAGGAGCGTGGAGGCCGCGGCCGCCAACAGCTCGACCGTGAGCTCGGATGAGGAGGAGAGCGAGGCCGAGAGCGAGGCCGAGAGTGAGGCCGGAGATGAGGCCGGGGACGAGACCGAAGCGGAAGGGGACGACGTCGAGGAGGAAGCGCAGACTCCTGGTGAGCAAGAAGAAGAAGGCGACGAGACGGAGGTCGAAGAAGGAACTGCTGCAGAAGGAGGCGATGAGACCGAGGCAGAGGCCGAGTGAGCAATTGGCAACTTTGTTGGATTCAGAGCACAGCACGTCTTACCGGTGTTGTTGGCCGGGTGACTCAGGCGTTTCGATGGACATGGATGGGCATGGTGTGGGCACGGCAGTCTCTCGGGGTAGACCAGCATCGACAGCTATAGAGCCGGCGTTGGAGGAATCGACTTTATATTTGCTACCTTGTATTTGTTCAGTGAAAGAGAGGAAAGTCCTAGCCTAGCACTGGCCCTGGGTTCAAACCAATCCCGGGGCAGCAGCAGAGAGAGACAGAGAGTTTATGCATAGAATCAAAGAGACAACTTCGCAGGACATTGTTATCACACAGCCCAGGTCATGGGTCAGCTTTGACCATGGATACATCATCCTTCCAAGACTTCTATTGGCACACAGGACGGCAGCCGGGCAGCATGCCTTGCGGCTCCGATATCTCAGCCTCGACGCCCTACCGACATGCGAGTTAAGCTTAAGGTCGGCTTTCTGATTCATTTACAGGGAGAGTAAGCACCCAAAAAATGGTTCAAGTCAGCTCAGGCTAGGGGGGGGCCTAGACAAAGACCCGGCGGCCCCACCACTGCTGACTGACCCGGTCATTCTGCGTCACGGATGAGGGGCAGCAGCGGGCAGCTCCAACGCCAGGCCCGGATATGCCCCGCACCTGCACACCCACGCACCACCAGCCCAGCCCCGCCATTGTCGCCTTCAAGGCAGACGACACCGCCGGAAGCTTCGACCACCAAGTAGCCAGATTCCTGAGCGCAACGCACAAGACCCGGCCGGCACACCACAGCCTCGTCTGCCTGGCCGCCATCCATCACTTCTCCATATTTAACTGCCCGACAACTCCCACCTCTTTCCGTCGGCCGTCCCAGAACATCTCCTCCTGTCCCCCGCTCCCTCGAGAGACCGCACCAGCCCGGCAAATCACCCCGGCCGAGCTCGACCCGAATCTCACCTTCAACCGCCGACCCTTTCCTCAAGCAGCCATGGCCTCGCAGAAGCGCATCGCAAAGGTATGCACATCCCGCGCATGCACCGGCACACATGCAGCACACTACCCTACCCCTCCGCGCCCTTTCTCTAGCCTTCTCAGGCTAAGCTGACCTGGTCATCGCTCTCTAGGAACTGGCCGAGTGCTCCGAAAACCCCCCCTCGGGCATGACGGTGGCCCTCGCCGAGGAGTCGGACCTCCACAAGTGGCACGTCACGCTGGCCGGGCCGGCCGACAGCGCCTACGCCGAGGGGACGTTCGGCGTGATTGTGCAGCTGCCGACCGACTACCCGTTCAAGGCGCCGCAGATCACCTTCTCGACACGCATCTACCACCCCAACGTGACCAACGACTCGATGGGCAACATCTGCCTGGGCCTGCTCAAGGCCGAGAACTGGAAGCCCTCGTCGCGGCTGGCCGTCGTGCTCGAGGCCGTGCGCAGCCTGCTGGTCGAGCCCAACCCGGACGACCCGCTCGAGGCCCGCATCGCCGACGAGTACCGCAGCGACCGCAAGGAGTTCGAGAAGAACGCCCGCCAGTACGTCGCCCGCTACGCCAAGGGCAAGCCTCGTTTTGACGGCCAGGTAGCCGCCTCCGGTAAGGATGCGACAGGCGCCTAGGGAGAACCTTGCCATGGTAGAGAGAGGGAGAGAGGTGGGGGGGGAGAGGAGGGTGGTGCACCACAGCGGATTCGCTTCTCCCGTGCGATCGGGTTGTGTCGTTAGTCTTGTTTTTACAGCTACGGTCAGGAAACACCAGGACGCTGGGCGGAATCATAGCATCACGGACGGGACGGATGGACGACCGGTGTCTGGCGTTTGCGAGCATATGTCCTTATTTCGCTTTCTCCCCTTCAGATCCGCACAGTAGCGGGGCTGCAAGGTTACCATTTACCCGTTCCTTGACGCGCTGCCGGTGCCTTTTCTACGCAGTATCATGGCCTGTGTTGTTCTGCACGGTGGCCGTCGCATCCGAGGAATGCCCGGGACCAACATGTCGGGATGACACTGAGACTGCTTGCTACACCACTGAGCACGCGTCTTGAGGGCTGTCGAGGTTTACACGAAACAGGGTCATGGATATCAAGGTCTTGTAATCTCCTCGCAGGCGTCTATCTACCTTGGCCGTCACAGTCCTCTAGGCTCTGTATCCAGATACAACATTAACACCTGAATGCCCCTGTACACCTTTTCTTGCCTCATGCCCACCGTTTTGTGATCTCGCAATTGCGCCGTTAAAAACCGTCACTCCTTCCAAATGCTTTTTGTGCTATCCGCTCGCGCAAAGGTAAATGGCCTCCTCGCTCCTCGGCCCCCTGGAAAAACCCCTTAGAGAGAAAAAAAAAGACAAAGGAAAAAAAAGACATGCCGGGGTGTCATGAGCCTTGTACCTTCAGTACATAATATGCATAATGCAGCGGTCCCCCCGTCTCCGTCGCAAGTACATCGCCTCGGGGGAGGGTATCGAATATAAATTAATAGGGCCGACATCCGTAGGTCCTCTCGGGGTTGGAGGCAGATCGAGTCGTATGAAGAGGGTCGCCCACATGGGCTGAGAGTAACCAGATCGTCGACAGCGGCCGCGGTGTGTTCTACATCACTTCAGCGGCGCGTACTTGCTCGCGATCTTTCCTTCGGCCGAAGAGGGTGCCTTTGCGTCGCACTTCGCCCTCCAGGTTGCCCACTTGGGGAGCCGCCAGGTCCAGCCCGGCGGCAGCGGGTTTCGGCGCAGCCAACGTGGGATCGTTCATCACATCTTGCTCGGCCTTCCATTTTCGGATGCCGTCTCGGCGCTCCTGCCGCTTCTCCTCCACGACGTCCTGGCTAAGGTGGCCGATGCCGTTGCGTCTCTTGTAACACGCCTCGAGCAGCGTATTGGGGTCGAGCAAGCGGCGGGGGATAGTCTGCACTACGCCGAACATCTCCATAGGGTCCCCAACTGCCTTGATCTCGGGCTCTCCGACCTTAAAGATGGCGAGAGCGATGCGGAACAGGGTACGCGAGCCTTCGTAGAAGAAAATATCCCAAACGCGGAGCACCGTCTCGACCGGAAGGGTGCCGATGTAGCAGGACATAAACCAGGCCGTCATACAGAGCGTGATCGCCGGGAGCCGATTAGGGTCGTTAGCAGACGCGATCTGCTTGCTGTCTTTGCCTCGCTTCTTGTTTTTCTTGGCGGGGCTGGACAGATCAGCCTCGTCGCCAGCGAGGTGCTTCCACACAGCGGGCATTGACTCTTTTAGGGTCGTCATCAGTACCGCGAGGTCCACCTTGGAACCCTCGAGACTCATCTCGTGGGTACCAGGGAGATAAACTCGCGTGATGACGTTCAGGAGCCAGAAGGCGTATTCTTCCGTCTCGACAAAAAGGAGCAGCATGCCCGCCAAGAAATTCAGGGATTGGCAGTACCCGATGCGAGGGTTGTAAAGTGCGAACGCATGGAGAACGCGTCGCAGGGACGATATGATCGTGGGCTCGTCTGGATCGGGGCCGGGGGTGTTCTCCGCAGCCCCAGAGCTGGCATCCTGAGGCGGCTTGAAGTGCACATTGTCTGGGAACGTGCGATGGAGGTCTTTCTCAATGTCCTCGACGACCAGCGGCTTGACCTCCGTCGTGACGTCTGGGATCTTACCGCTACCCTTCGGCGCCAGCCCCGCTCGCTTCACCAAGTCGGCATAGGTGCCCGGGTGCTTGGCTAGGATGGCAGGTCCTCGAGCATAGTAGAACCACGCCGCACCTCTCCACTCCGGCGGTATTCCCTTGCGAATGAAGCGCTTCGTCTTGGCATTCCGAGGAGGGAACCGGTTGGGGTTCTCCGTCATGAGCGAGCTGTCTTTCAAGAAAGCCACCCACTTCTTCTTCCGCCGTGCAAGATACTCGGAATAAGGAGCATCCCAGGCATCGTACTGCTCGCGGGTGATATACGCGTTTGCTTTGCGGAAACCATAGCGGTCCCGGCTGCTGGGGTCTTCTGGGGGTTGCTGGGGCAGCGTAGGAGCTGCAGCTGGTGCAGGCGCAGACGCAGGGGCCGACTCAGGGGACGGCGTCCTCGTCTTTGGAAGGTCGTTCCTGTCTCTGGTCATCGCCAAATCCTCATCACTCACGAGCTTGGCCGAATCGTGCTTGGCCTTGCCGTCTTTCTGAAGTCCCTTCTCCCTGCTAGTAAGCTTCTTGTCGGCTCCGAACTCAATATCCTTAGGCAGAGAGTTCGGGAGCAACGACCTGCGGAACATAGCTGCCGAGTCCCTCGCAACCCGAGCGTCTGCGCCCGGGATCGCCAACGAACCAGGCATCGGGAGCGGATCGCTCATAGCCTCCAACAACTTGGCGTTCATCCTGCTCGTGCTGGAGCGGCTCGAAGGCGGCCGGGAGGCGTCGTTGTCGTAAACGGTAAGGCCGACGTCAAATTCATGGGTGTCGTTCTCGTCATCGCCGCGCTTGGCGTTAGAGAAGCCAACGTCCTCGAAATCCGACTCGAACCCATTCTCGTACATGCCCATGACGTCCTCCACGCTCAAGCCTGGGTCCACAGCCGAATTGGCTCGCGTGCTTGCTCTGCTGTAGCTGTTAATGATCGAGCCCTCGGTGATGCTGCTCGTTTTCGTCAGGACACTGCTCCTCTCGGTGCCAGAGTTGGTAAATAAGGTCCCCTGCGCGGTCGAAGTCGTAGTCTGGGACCGGAAGCTCGACCGGAGCTCGTCTCCCTGCGCCATCCACGGTGCCTCCCGCGAGTGCGGGGGGTTGTGGTATGCTACCATGGGTGGCCGTGCCAACGGCACCGACCCATTGTGCAGAGTAGGATTGCCATGCCTCAGCGAGCCGCCTCTGTACGAGCCATTCAAGTGGTCATTGGAAGGGCGGTGGGGCAGAGACGAGTAGGTGCTCGTCGACTGCGCTGAGGATCCCGAGAGGCCTCTTGGCCGGGGCCACAAGCTGAGCTGCGGAGCGGCAGAAGCGGGCGGCGGCTGCACGGGGAAGGACTGGTCGTGGTCCAAGCCCGAGTTCGTCCGGCTGTAGGGTGGCTGAAAGACAGGGACGTCGTGGGGCTGGTACTTGACGCTGGGTTTTCTCGGTCGCGAGAAGTTCTCGACCATATTGGTGTCGGTGGCGGTGGACGGCCGGGAGGAGTCTGCGGCACCGGGGCTAGAGGTCGAGGCAGGAGAAGAGGTCAGAGGGCGACGCAGCGCATCTTCTTGAACCCGGCTAGACAAAGGAAAGGCACGAGGCGGCGTGTCAGAACGATAAGGTTTGGCCGAGACACCTGGGTAGGCGGACGGCACGGCTCGTGACGGCGTGGTCGGCGACAACAGTCTTGATGCAGATTCTTTTGTCTGTCGTGCTGGATCGTATACGACGGCTGAGGTGCTGTTCGCGAGCGAATCCCAGCGGGGCGAGACGGGGCTCGTCGGGTTGCGTTTATATGAGAAGTCTTGGCGAACCGGCAGGTCGGAAAAGGACAATTGCGAAGGGGAAGTCTCGAAGCCGTCGTCGGGGTCGTCGACAAAATCCTCGTAGTAGTCTTCGTGGTCGAGAGGGGGGTGGTGGAGTGGTTCCGACGCGGACCCAGCGTCGTGTTTCACCTGGAGTCCCTGAGGAGGAGGCTGTCTCGCACCGCGGGCGGTGGGTGCGTACAGGCCGAATTCGCGGTTCATGGTGCTATGCTGGCGCTTAACCGGGCCACTGCCATAGACAGGCCCGGCGACCTCGTCGGGGGGCGGATGTGAGGTCGGCATGGCTGCGGGCTGGCCATGGGCACCTATGAGATTAGGTTCGAAGCTCAGGTCGCGCACATGGCGAGGAAATGCCATGTTTTTGTTGATATGTTAACGGGCCGCTAGTTTAATTATCGTGGTGACTAACGCGACGTGCCCGTGGTGCCGGTTCTAGGACGCCCGCTTAGTCCCTCTGGACGCCCGCCTTCACCCTAGTTAGCAAGGATTTTTCTGGCGCGGGAAGTCCCCCCTGGCAGTCTTGACTGCAGGGCCCCTCGTGCCAGAGGCCAAGGCAAAGCTCCGGGGCCACCGTGATGGCACAAGGACCCCCAGTAACGGATATCGGTTGGAGGGGCCGAGCTACGGCCTGCACCAGGATCGTGGAAGGTTCGACGCGTGTAGAGATTGGGATTGGCGACTTGTCAGCACCAAGCTCAGGCTCCTACCACGGATCGAGAGGGCGATGCTGGGGATCGGCTTCTATGTACAGTCGAATGGCCGTGATGGCGGAAGAGGGAAGGGGAGGTTGGGAATAAGAATCGGATTTGCCTATCGTGCTGGATCCCACCGGGTCTGGAAGTCCTCGACCTGAGGGGGATGCAACAGCGGGCAGTGATTGTGGGCGGGTCGCGCTTACTTGCTCAGTTTGATGAGCTCGGACAGCTCGCCTCCTGGCAACTTCTTTTTTTTCTCCGCAAGGAAGTGTCGTCTATTGCCTGTCTCGGGCCCCAGGCCTCCTGGTGCGATATCTCTGTGGTCTGCGTGGTTTTCGCCTCCATCTAGGGGTGCTTTACCGTGGCCTCCGGTCGGTCTATCAGAGACACCCGTCCCTAAGATCCCCAAGTAGGGAGGATGGAAGAGGAGCCACGGACGTTTCCCAGAAGTGGCACTTGGGGGCACTTGGGGGCTGGACCAAGATCCGAGAGGGATCCAGAATATCAATCCCTAAAGTCAATCTCGTCCAGCTGAGAAGAAAACAAATTCCGGCCCCGTCCAAATTCCAGTGCTCTCAACAATCGGCGAAAATGGGTGGCCGCTCACCGAGGCTGCTAGCAGGCACCTAACCAACGAGCTGGGTCACAAACCTGTCCCGCATCCAGCACGCGAGGGCGGGACTCGGTTCGAAACATCCCCGCTCCTTTGCACAGTATACAGAGTACAAGCACAAAGCCTAGGCGTATCCGTGGAGCCCCCCTGTTCGTCGTAACATGGTCGAACAGCGGCTGTCACTGAGTACAGACCGTCTCGCCGTGCTGATCTAGACTGCCTCTTCATTCTTCTTCACTCTTAGCCCAGTTACCACAACTCGCCCTCCCCTTGCAGCCCGTCGCGCGGGCTCATGAAAACATGACCGGGGCGGCAGAGCAGAAGACATCGGGGGGTCTAAGGGGACGAGTAATACTTTGACGCTCGCATGTCTCGCGTCTATCGGTGCCTATGGATGCTCGCCAAGTCTATTATGGCAGAACTAGAGCGTTCGCCAACAAGAAGCTACACCCTTGTACCGTCAAGGGTAGCCCGTAATTCCCACCGCTCACATTTCTGTTATCGAAGCAGGCTGGGTCAGCTCATCAAGACGGCGGCGGGCGAGTGGACGGCACAGGCGGAAGGGAATGATTGCTTGCGGACCTAGGTGCTAGGCAGCCCGAATCTGGGCCGCACGCTCAGGTAAGACAACAGGAGATGAGAGACGCCCTCGCCTCCCCCGCTCGCTAGTCGCATCTCACCGGGCGACGCGCGCCCGGGAGATTCGATGCCATGTCCCTCTGAAGAACTTCAGCCAAAGCGGAAGTCCTCTGCAGACGTGCTGATGACTGACGAGCAAGGCCAAGTTCTACGCTGCGCGCCTGAGTCAGGCCGTCGCCGTGCCGTCACATTGATATGACAATCCCACGGTACACACATGCGGGATTCGCAAGCAATCGGTCGCCATGGATTGGTGATCCTGGACGGAGAGTGGGAGGTGAGGCGCCCAACGCGACCGTTCACAATACCCCGCCCCTCGAACGCGACGAGCTGGAAATTAACAATGAGCGCGACGTAGTGTCGCGCCAACCCGTGAAGGCCGTGGGTTAGCGGTTCGCGGGGAGCTTTGCCGGCTGTTCTACATTCTAGCGCTGCAACAGCGGCCGGACGTGCGAGGAAATGCCCGCAGTGGTCGCTCCGCCACTATCAATCGAGCCAGGCATTCTGTCGTTGGCTGGCCACACCTTTTTTCTTCCCCCTTCCTTCGGCCTCCTGCAAGACTCCCCTCAAAAAAAAAAACACCCAGTCAGAGGCCGGAAGCCCAGGGGAGCGAGAATCACCAACAGCCAGACTCCTAACAGACCCTCACCTTCCCTTGCGAGATGGCAGCTCCAACCCAAATCACCATTTGTTCGGCGCAGCTCCTCCAGCCGCCCAGCAAACAACGGCGCAAAGTTGGGCCGTGAATAAACCACGCTCCATTCCACGTGACGAAAGGCTACCGACAGTCATGACGTTACTGGTTTGCCCCCCTGGCATCATGCAGACTTGCGTTGCTCCTGGGAGCTCCAGGTGAGACAGGAACCTTGGGGAGCTAAGGGAGGCGGCAGGAGCTCCCGGACCCGCCCAGTGAAGAAAAACGAAAGAGCGCAGGTCAGTTTGGGCGGGAGACCCGGCCACCATCGGGAGTGGGCAGCTGGGCTTGGGGGATGGGGATGGGGGGGAGGGGAGTTTGGGGGGGAAGGGTCCGAGCTCCCTCGCTTGCTGAGCATCTTGCAGCCAACGAGAAGCTGTCTTCCATCCACCCCCCCGAGAGTTCGACCATGTCAGATTCCGCCCGTCTGTGGTCCCTCCTAAGGCACTGCTCCAGCCACCAGAGAGCCGCCGTCTCATAGTTGACTCGCACCGTCTCCCAGACCGTTTGCATCCTTTCAATCCACGCACGCCCATGGCGGCTAGCTTGCCCCGTTCAAGCTACCCTTCCGTGTTTCTTTCTGCCTCAGGAACCAACTTCCTCGTCATGCCCACCAGCGAGACCTTGGAAACAGCCCACCCAAAAACTGGGGGGAGCTGTGGTGGGCTCCAGCTCTCCTGGGCTAAGGTACTGTACCTTTGGTGTGCAAACTGGGGGAGCTTCCGCTCCCCTCGCCCCGGCCCCCCTCTCACTCTCCGCTCTCCTCCCCCCTCGCACCTCCCACCCTCTCGACTCCCCCTCTGCCGCCCCCTTTTCCCTGCCCCCTTCCTGACCTCTCTGCTCTCGCTGCTGCGTGCGTGCTGCCCCAGGTACGTACCTTTTTGCCAGGCCAGCCAGTGCTCGCGCCCGCCCAGTCCCCCCCAGGTCTCCCCCTTCCCCCCAGCCTTTCTCTCCTTCCTCCCCCTTCTCCTTCCACCATCTCCATCACTCTCATCATCAAACCCACCCATTCTTACCTCCGGGCAGGTCCTTCCTAGTCAATTGACACCTTAAACCCCCCACTTTCACCATGTCTGGCCGCAAGAGGAAGCAGGACGAGGAGGAGGAGCTCGTCTCCCTGCCTAGTGACGACGAGGAGGAGGAGGAGTAAGTTCACCCACCACGCTGTCGCAAACTCATCAAAACCTGCTCCCTGCGTCGCCTGCGTAATGCGACTGCATCTTTGCAGCGGATTTGGGGTCTTGGTTGTGGCGCATCGCGGCGCAAACATGATCTTCGTCGGCGCAAGGCCCCGTGGCGCCCTGATCCAGCAGCATCGATGCAGTCCCTTGAGCAGCCGTGCTCCAGAGCATTGCTTCTTGATCCAGAACCTCCTAAGAGTATCCTCTCCATGAGCAAGGCTAATATCTCTGCCCGTTAGGTACATCTCCGAGAACGACGAAGATGAGGAAGACGACGATGGCGACGAGGAGGACGAGGAGTACGACGAGGTTGACGAAGAAGAGGGAGAAGAGGAGAATGGCGAGACAGGTAAGCACCCCCCCATCGTATCTGCATCAACTTAGGCAGCCCACCGGTCAGCAAGCTCTACGCCCGTGGTCTCAGCCCTCTCCCCTCCCCACTCCCAAGTCCCGGAACAACCGGCTAACATTTCCGCTCCAGAGGCAGCTCCTCCCAAGAAGAAGCAAAAGACTGCTGCTCCTCCTCGCAAGAAGGCCAAGACCAACGGCCACGCTGACGCAGAGGGGGACGAGGAAGAAGAAGAGGAAGAGGAGGAGGTCGAGGATGAGGAAGACGGCGATGACGCTCCCGAGGATGAGGACGACGTGGCTGACGACCTGCCCACCAAGGCCAAGGTCAAGGCCACTGAGGCCCCCGCGGAGGCAGAGGATGATGAGCAGGAGGTCGCTGCCGATGACGGCGATGAGGAGTGAGAGGGCTTTGCACCACCCTCCCCAGCTACTAGGCTGGGCTCCCTCCACTCTCCAACTTCGGCCGGCCGCGACAACTGCCTGCCGGCTTCCGTCATCCCCCTTTCCCGTTTCATCACCCTCGTCATTCCGTGCACACCTCGGTCTGGTTCTCAGGGTTCCTTGTCGGAGAAAATGTATGCGCGCGATCTGTCTGTCAGAGTCTAGAAATCATAAAAGAAGCGGAGAGCGCACGGCCCGAGGGCCGAGCCTCGACGATAGATGCCCTCACTTGCGACGCCAACTTTGGCTGTCGAATGCACCTGGTCCCTTTTGTTGACTTGGCCCGTGAACCCCCCCTATTGTGGGCCATGGAGTGACGGGTTGAAAAAATGTCGTAGAAAATTGCGGGCCACGCAGAGACAGCCGGTCGGTCAACCGCCGGCGGTGAGGTCGAGGGAAGCGCGAGATGGATCGCCACGGGCCGAGAGGCCTGCTCTTCTAGCATGTATATAGGCGCGGGGAGCCCAAGATCCCTGTCTGTTGTCGCCCTCGGTTCTGTCATGTGCCCAACGCCCGCGACCCTTCAAGCCCAATCCCTCCCCATTGCAGCTCCCCGCCCCCCTTGTCCCAAGCAATCACGGCGCGGCCCGTCATCGCGACCGCCGTCAAAGACCGGCCGCGGCTGACGGGGCAGATGTTGGTTGGGGGAGGGTTTGCATCACAGATGCGGTCATGCACCTGCTCCTCCTGCTGCTGCATGAGGGCGACATGGGCACATCCCGCGGGGGGCGATCCCAAGGCTCGCTCGCCTGGCGATGCAGGACGGGGCCCTCCTGGCGGTACCAGGAGGATGGCCGTGGGCTCTTCAACTCCGCGCTAGTTGCTTCTGGGCTGATCGGCCCACTACGCTCTGCAAACTGGACAGCATGGCGCTGGGCTGGCTGGGGCGTTTTTCTGAGGCTTTTACCCAGGTGATGGGGCGTGCAGGAACATGTCCTCGTCTCATCTTACGGCGTTGGCCTCATACCCCCTCTCCGCATATGGCCAAGGCTGCTACTCTGACCCGGCACCGGGAGCCGTGGCACGCGGTACGGTCGCTTTCTCGCATCGCCAGCACCCTGGCTTGGCTCTGGACCCAAACTGCCTTGATCCGTCAGCGCCCCGCTCCCCGTTCGTAGCATCTCTGCTAGAACAGCAGAGTCCGGTATTCCGATGGATCTTGGAGCAACAACAGAAGCGGCTGGTTGTTTACGAGAAGAGAGTTCAACTAGACGCAATTCTACAAGATGACATGGCTTGGCCAGATACGGCCTGAGGCTATCTCTGAACAGCAGCCTTGCAGGATCATCAACCCATGTAAATGTTCTTACATATATGCCAACTTTCTCCCCGACTCTCAGTATAGTTCTGACTGAATGAGCAAGCCGTCCTATCACATAATATTTTCGAACTATATGACCTGTGCAGGCTGAGGGTAGAAAATCGGCCACTTCTAACAGGATACCCAAATTGCTCAAAACCCATGGTTGCCATCGGCCAAACAGGCTCACGCGACTGCGGCCTTTGGCTGTGGCTGCTGGCTGTCGTCCTTCTGGAACTTAGCGCCGAGGACCCCCCAGCCTCGAGCGATATCAAAGTCCTCAGGCACGCCCCCGCCCGACAGCAAAATGTCTGTCCCTTGCTCGTCATTCGTGTACACAACAGACGTGTCCTTCCCGATATCCGATGTCAGCACGAGCAGTTCCCGGACGGAAACTTGGCAGTGATACATACCTTGCCCAGGGTAAGCTTGAGAGCACCTTCAACCATTAGCTGGGGGTGGTAGATGGCATTTGGCTCAGTCCCGCGAACCCGGGAGTTGATATTGCTGGACACGACATCGGCCTGTATGAGCGCAGCGCGCGCCATCTTAGCGCCCCCCGTCTCAGCCACGTCGCCCAGGGCAAAGACTTGCGGGAAGGCGGGATCCGTGACCTGGAGGGTCGGCTTCACCAAGATCCTTTTTGTGTCGGGCGATATCGAGGAGGCACTGAGGTTCTGCAGCAGCTGGGAGTTGGGGGTTTGGCCAGTACATCGTAGCTGTGGCGCTCGTCAGACTCATCTTCTCGGTCTCCTCAGGGCCAGACGTACCACGAGGTCAAACTCTTCGATTCGCCCATCGGGAAACTCCAACGACGTCAGTTTCCCGTTTTCTGCCTCGCGGACCTCGGGCCGCTGCTTCAGGATGACTTTGATCCCCATGCCCTCGACTATGGGCAGGACGTGATCGTGGAGCCGCTTCCCCCAGTTGTTGAGAAGCTGGCCTCGAGAGTGAACCAACGTCACCTCTTTCTCCGGGTAGTAGGACTTGATATCGGTTGCGAGCTCCACGCCCACGGGTCCAGCCCCAACCACTGCTATGCGGCCGGCTTCCCGGATCCCCTGCTGCATGCTCTGCAGCTCGGAGCAGCCGCTCTCCTTATCAGTCGACCGCAGCCGTGCCGGGAATGGCTGGCTAGCTCCTGTCGCAACCACCAAATAATCGTAGGCAAGCGTCTCGCCTGACACCAGAACCACAGCCTCGCTAGTCACGTCGGCCACCGCACCGCGCACCTGCCGATACACGCCCTCGGGGGCCAGTGGGCTCTTCGCGATGGAGGTGGTGTCGTAGGGGATGAACGCATTGCGCTCGTACCCCGGCACGACAGAATATCGCGGGAAGGCAAAGGTATAGTGCATATGACTGTTTCTCTCGACGAGCGTGACACGCCAGCCTGAAGGGAGTGTTTCGCAGAGGCTCTTGCAAAGCGCGGCACCGCCGAAGGAACCCCCGATGATGACCACGTTTCTCGGCGAGTCGGAAGGCACGTATGTGCGCTTGTGCTGGATGGCAGAGATTCTTTGCCCTAACCTCCGGAAGAGGAAGGGCATGAAGGAGAGTATGAGGCGGCAGAGCCGGGCATAGTCGATGAGCCCCATCGGTATCTTATGGTGTAGCCCGAACAGGCGGTGCTCCAGATCTATCTGGTGTCAGGTAACGGGCAACAGCTTCGTAGCTAAAAGAGGACGCCTCCAAGAACGCAAGCAACACACTGGCCGCGACGAATAAGAAGAGCGCCCTCGGCACCGCGCACCAGTAGATATAGAAGAAAGGAGTGGCACGAATGGCTACCTGAGCGAACTACAGCCCCCTTCTACGTAGGAGAATTGCGTACGCAGCATGGATGCACCAGGCTGCCGCCGAGGAAGAGAGGACCTGGAGAGCATCTTAATGCTGTTTCGTTCCCCCTTCGGCTGGGCTCCGTTCCGCCTCGTTCTGCCTCGTATTGGCGAGTTAGTCGCCGACGACCCACAAAAGACACGATTTCGGGGACGGGCGTTCTCGGGCCCGGGCGGGCGAACCGGACATGGCGCCGGAAACGCCAATAATAGGAGGCGAGTGGCCGGAGACCCACAAAAAGGCTGATTATCAGATCATCAGATAAAAAAGCTTAGCACACGAAATGTCCGAGTGGCTCGGGGCTTAAATTCTACCGTGGGAAGCCGTCTCGGCCGACGCGGTCTTTTCGCGTGCGGCATCGGAGCTCTGCGAGGCTCTGCCATTGAGACGGGGCCTTGCAGGCAGCCGAGCCCTTTAATACCATCGCACAAGGCTCTCTCGAGCAGGCGCGTAGAAGCCCGAGATGCCGAGACTGCAGTCCATCTCCAGCTTTCGGCTGGGGGCGGAAAGACACCGTATCGTTGTCATCCGCACTCCCGATGTTGTGAGCAGACGGGGAGGCCAATGGGCGTCGCAAAGGTGACCGCCGAGGTAGGCCAATTAGTCGGCCGCGAGATTAGCCAGTGGCGGCCGTGAAAAGCAGTAGTCACAAGCGACGCAATAAGAAAACTGCTTGTTATTAGTACAAAAGGACCTCCCCCCCAACACTGTGTATGCCGAACTAGTGCATATGGACTGGTTCGCTTTTGGCCTACTGCAGCTGGCTTCATTGCCATTAATAGGAGCTGACCAACGCCAACGGGCGCATTTGGGGAGCATCGGCCTACCGCCGAATCTGACCTACTTTCGGTTTGATTAAAAATTAACGTAAAGCTGATTTATACATCTCGCTTTAGTATAAAACCGGGGGTAGTGTTGGTAGTGTTGGCGCTGTTGTTGACGTGAGCAATCTGGCTCTCCTGTGTGGCGTATGCTGTCTAAGTTAGCTACCTCGCCATGTATATAGCCTTCTTCACAATCCCATT
The DNA here is from genome assembly GCA_021432635.1 of Thozetella sp. PMI_491. Classification (NCBI taxonomy): domain Eukaryota; kingdom Fungi; phylum Ascomycota; class Sordariomycetes; order Chaetosphaeriales; family Chaetosphaeriaceae; genus Thozetella; species Thozetella sp. PMI_491. The sequence continues at coordinate 589,034 of MU270025.1, read as the reverse complement.
TCGGCTGACTAGTCGGCTCCCTGGAGCAGCGGGCCCCTCGAGCAGACGATAGTTAGACCCAAGCAAGCCTAGTCGTATTTGAAAGCCAACTGAGCATTTGAGTTCTCGTAGCCGATGATTTAACCGGAGCAGTCACCAAAACATCAATATAGACCATGCAGTGAAACGCTGCTTCGCGGAGACATCAGGGTCCACCGGAACAAGCACGCATACAGTAGATGTGAGGTGCCTGGTACGGGGATGGTTGGTTCCATCAGCCCTGTGGACATTATTTTCATGCCGCGCGATCCTCCTCGGAGGGCCTAGGCCCAGTGAGGCCGGCCAGAGGCCCTCACCGCCGACCAGGAAACATAAGGACGCTCGATATTGGAACAACATGTGAGTTATATTGGCAATATGGTAGCTGACAATGATATGGTAAAGGGTGACCTTGGCGCCTAGCTCACATGCTGTCAGGGGAGAGGGATGCCTCTCGCAGAAAAAGTATAAGTAGAGGCGGTCCTGGCAGACTGAGTGTGCGAGATCAACAGCCATCCTCAGACACAGCCCACAGAACTTTCCAAACTAAACTCCACCCGGACAACCGACACTCAGCCAAAAAGCACGCTCATTATGAAGGTCACCGCTCTCCTCTCTCTCCTCTCTTCCCTGGCTCTCATCGCAGAAGCCTCGCCGGTGCAAGAGCACGAGTAAGCCTTGCCCCCTTCTTTCCACCATCGCACAAGTGCCTGGTCCCTATTGCTTGATGAGGTCTCACGCGGTTTTCTTACTCAGGGCTGCGAAAGCATACACCATCAAGTGGTGCAAAGGCTACAACTACAACGGCGGTTGCCAGACAGAAGATGATCAGAAGTCCGGCAAATGCTGTAAGCCTCGGCTCCTTTCTGCCTCCATCCAAGCATCACAAGTTAATTCGGGCCTTAGACTCGATGCCATCGGGGTATGACAATGCTTGTGGTTCAGTCGAACATAGCTCAGGCTACACATGCCAGTATTACAAGTAGGCTACCACCTTTATCCCGTCTCGACCCCCCTCTACTTCTAGAGAGAGAAAGCTAACCGAGTTCCTGCTACTATAGTAACAAGGGTTGCAAGGGCAAGTACATGAGTGCCAAAGGAAACTACAAGAAGCTTCCCGATGACTATGACGATGCTGTCAGCTCCTATTCCTGCGACTCGAGCTAGGGTCATAACGATGCGATAAGGAGGAAGCCGATATTGGATGAACTGGGGGATGCACCTGGAGGCTGTCTCACTTCGTTGCCATTATAAGTTCCATTTCGGAGGAGGATATGAGTTTGAATTATAATTAATACCTCGGATCCCATTCTGATCGTGCGTAATGTGTAGCAAATACAATCTGAGAGTATGAGACAGCAGGGGTTTTGTCGTAAACCCTGACAGATCTATACGTGATCTTCATGGCCGGAGCATGTGATGCAGAGAGACTGTGGGTGTCTGGCACACCCGAGACAAGACACAGGAGGCATAATCTCTTTATAGAGGCTTCAGCATTGCTTTTATTTACGTCATAGCTACGGTGATGGCGAGCCGCGCCATGCGTATAATGTATGTACAGTGAATTTTATGCACCATGCCTTCCCCATCAGCTCGACAAGGCTGGGCCTCTACTTCTCTAGCTTCCACTCAAAGGCCAGAGAAGGGGTTGAACTTGTCGATGCCCTGGTCAAACGAGGCATCAATGCCGTCCACTAGCGACTGGGCGATGGCCTGGAAGTCCGTAGGGATCTTCTCGATGATGGCGGCACTGAAGTCGTCAGTGGCCTTCTTCTCGAGCTCAAGGTTGATCAAGATGACGGGCGACAGCAGCAGCTTGTCAAACTTGGGCTTGGCGGCAATCAGGGTCGTGATGGTGGTATTGACGCTCGAGGCGAGGCTGATGGTAGCCGAGGCGACCGTCAGCACCCCGTTAATGTCAAGAACGTCGCTTGCCTTGGCCACCTTGGTGCCATCGTTGATGGCCGCGAGCAGCTCAGCCGACTGGATGGTGATGGGAAGCGTGCCAAAGAGGTTACCGTCCCAAGCGGCCACAGTCGCCTGCAGGGTGTTGGTGATGTTGTTGATGTTGCCCAGGGCGGCGCCGATGGAAGCGCCGTCAGCGAGGACGGTGCTGGCTAGGGCAGCCAGGGGGATGAGGGCCTTGGTGACAAACATGGTGGCTGGCGGCGGAAGGTTCCCGGGATCGACGAGGCTGGGGTGGAGCAGAGGGGTACCCGATTATATGGAAGGGGACGTAGATCTGGTCAGTCTGGGGAAGCAGCCTGGGGGATCCAGAGGTCGAGCCCGCCAGCTGGGCTCCGGTGATCGTCCTTATATACGCTGTCCGACGAGGCGGGCCCGTCGGGGCTCAAGGTGACCATGCCCACTCACAATACCACCGAGGGGAAATGAGGCGCTGGTGCCATACTACCCGTGCAAGCTGGTGCAAGGTCGTCACCGGACCCCGCGCTTTCGCCAGGGGGGGGCAATGGAGGCCAGGGCGCGGAATTGCGCTCGCCCTGCCGGGGCTAAGATGGCGTCGTCGCTACCTCAGCGCATCCGAAGGTAACGGCAGTGCCAATGTGACTGCTCCATTCAGCATCGTGGCCGGCGTTGGTGACCGAACAGGAGTCTGAGCCGGCCGTCTTACTGGCGGTGGCAGGGATCCATCAAATGCGGGGGATAAGTGGTAGGATCCTGAGGGGGAGAGATCCGGGGAACCCCTGAAATCTCCTCGGCTTCGAGCGAAAACTGTGGGGGAACTGCCAACATGTGAAGAGACAGTGGCATGTGCCTAAGACCTCCCCCAACTTGCCTGCCGGCCTCTCCGCCGGGATCTTGGGATGACGTTCGATTAAGGTCCTTGCGCTTCCTCGGACGCACCCGTTTTCGGACTGCATTGGCCTTCGACGTGCCAGCGTGCCACAAAGCGTGCGGAATCCCTCCTGTTTGACGTGAAAGCTTGCGCACCATTTAGGCTTATTATCTCCTCCAAGGGCCGCCTTGCCGCTTTACGCAGCTCGTGTACGACATTTGTACGAGGTGTCTAGTCAAACACTTGAGCGGCGTAGCGATTTTGCTCCCGATGATGTTGGGTGCTTGCGGCACAGGGCTGACGAATCACGTAAACAGTTGGCTCAAAGCCTACGTACCCCATTGGAGACGCGAGCGGCTTCGCAAAGAGCCCGAGAGCTAGGCTACGGGGGTCGTCATTGCAGGATAATATGTCCTTGTTGACACACACATGAGCTTGCGGTCGCGTATCTGTTAGTATACACTGGCGAGCATTCTAGTTAGACTCACAGGCTTGCTTCGTGGCATGGATACGCTGTTGGTTGACCCAGAGTCACCTACCCCTTCCGTAGAGCTGTCACCTGCACTGCAAATATTATACTCGAGGTTGATCGAGGCTCTGAGGCGTCTGGCTCAGGGTTACAATCTTAGGCACCCCCACATCTGTCCGGAACAATACCGCGTTCTGCCAGCGTGCCCGGCAGAGTAACCAACTACGTAATTCTTGTGGGATCCGAGGACAGGAATCCAGTATGGGAACACATTATATTAAGGGAATACGGCGAAGGCCGTTACCGGGGTATATCAGAAGTCCACAAGTCATAGCTCGCTTGGTTGGGCGTGTCCTAGCCTGGCTTGCAAATGCAAAGTTGCCACCCGAGTCGTTCCATCAGTCAAGTGCAACCTATCGAGTCAAAACATCGCCCTAGATACTACTATCCTTTATATCCTCACTCTTGGGTGCAGAGTTAACTTCCTTGCATTTACCTCGTAGAGACGGGGCTCGGAGCTGTTGGGGGGCTATGCGGCGTCCTGTCCGGGGCGGGGGATACTGTGCTGGGACCAACGCTCGAGACGGAGGAGGGGCCAGGGGGTGCCGGCTGCCTCATGCTCGTACGGGGCGGCATGGCTGGCTGGGGGTTCATCGAAGGTTGGGGTGCGTAATAACCGTACAAAGCGGAGTTCCCTTGGGCGGGAGCAGGAGTTGTTACCGGCGGAGCTGGGGCATAGTAGCCTGCCGGCGGCGGGACCTGCCCAGGCACAAGATGGGCCTGGCCGGAAGCAGCCATCTGGCGAGCCACCTCGGGGGGGATAGGAACGGTGCCCTGGGGCTGGGCGTAGTAGCCGTAGGGATTGCCGTAGCTGCCATCCGGGTTCATCGCCACTGGGACGTAGATGGTCGTTCTTTGCGCTGTATTGTTGCGTTGGTGGGTTTCGACGCAGGCGCGTACAAACAGGACGAAATGGATGACGGCTAGCACAGCTGTGAGGCCAAGGAGGGCCTTCTCGGCTTCCCAGATAACACTTGGGTGATATCGCGAGGAATAGTAGTAATCGTTTTGGTCAGAGACGAAGATGCCCATGAACGACATGACGATGGCACCGTAAATCCATATGATCAGATGCACGGCGACATGGGCGCCAGGGTGAATTCCTCGTGGGGGGTCATCCCTGGTCGAGCACAGGATTAGAAATTCGAGCGCCGTCCACACAAGAGCACCTGCGGACTGCGACGAATGTTAGCATTTTCTCCGGACATTGGAAATAGGAAAGCAGCGGTTGGACATACCAGTGCGGCAAGCAGTCCAAACTCGATCAGGCTCAAGTAGGACGAGGCCGACGAAATGTAGATGCCAAGCCCGAGGATGCTGCCACAGATGAGAATCGATAGGGTGTACAGGGCCAGCTTCGCGCGATGCCATCCATGGCTGTACGGGAAGACAAGCGGCTGTGTCTGGGCGTATTGCGGGTAGAACTGAGGTGGCGGTGGGACTGGTTGGCGAGGTGGTTCTTGCTGGAATTGTACCTTCTGGTGGGTTGGCGGGAGCGGCGCCTGGTGTTGTCGTTCTTGCTGCTGGATATCGCCAGTCGGTTCCTGCGTTCGTGTCGGCTTCTCCTGCTCCTGTGCGCGCGACTGGCCCTCCACGTCCGCGGGCGCTGATTCTGACGCCATTATCAACTCCTCCTCACGCTTGATCGCTGGTAGTTCGCGTGTCTCGATTGGATTAGGCCGGGCCACACTTCGGGTACCTCCTTAAAAAAACCACACGAATCGGTCGGCCACAAGAGATTAGGTATTAGAAGAAGGGAACAAAAGCGGCCGCAAAAAGTGGTCGCAAAGGTTGAGGTAAGAAGTGATAAGTAAAAAGAATGTCTGTCGACCTAGATCGATTGGGATGAAGGAAAAGAGCGAAGAGGCTCAGGCAGTCGGCGTCAGTGCAGAATTAAATTGCCGTCATGAGAAGACCCCCGAACTGTCGCATACGAACATTTCGTCAAGAAGCTTGGCCGCCCAATTTTAGGCAGGACGCCCCACAACACCTCATCAGCGGCGTTTTAGTGGCCACAGCGCCCTATCTTGGCAGGGAAGAGTCACTAGAGAGGCGAATCAGGGGCGCCGCTCAGCGACTTTAAAGTGAGGCGCAGCCAACGGCGTTCCCTCTAGCCCGTATTGATGTCGCCTAGATCAGTCGGGCCCCTAGGACCCATTGTTGGTGCTGGGTCCGGACCTTGGCCTATCACCCTAAGTTGGCGGTGCTAGAAAGAAAAAAAAAAAATTGCCTGAGCCTATCCGATATGGATGCAAGCTATGCACCTCGAACCTGCGTTATACCCTGACGACAGGGACAATCGTGGGATATTTCTGGCCTGCAATTTAAGTGTAGTCACTGCGATATACCTGACTCTGCCAAATCATATTCTCTGCTCTTCATGCTGGGGAATTGTAGGCCCAGGAATTTAGAAAATCCCGACAGCTTGGATCTTCAAGCTGAGGCATTCTCCTGATGGCGTCGGCACATGCGTGATAACCCCTCGCCCCGCTGAATCAACAGCCTCATGGATCAAGTGACTTGGCACCATATAGTCTTCACGCAGCCCATTGAGTCTTTAGAAAGCCGGGACATGCAGGAGAAGGTAATTATCGAGTATAGGCGGGGAATAGACATCCCTACTAGATGCGTCATAATATCCCACGCACACGTGCTCGCGGCTTACCACGCACAACCTTGCTACTTCTATGAATCTAGGATGTGCACATCTTCTGCCTCAGACGTTGGATAGTCACCCTCCGCTCAGAGAAGCTACACGGCTTAGCCTAGGCCCCATTCTTCCTAGTCCGGATGCTGGCACGGTGAAGCAACATGTGGGAGTTCTGCATGAAGGATGCGATCCATACGCTGTGCAGAAACGTATCCTCTTTCCAGAGGCCCGGATGTGGTATCAATTTTTCTATACCCTCTGTCTCTCTGGCATTGGACCTTTATTCCCGCTGAAGAACTACCATCAAACCCATGATGCCCAGCATCACTGTCTTCAACCACGGATGCTCACTTAGCATGATAGTAACATATCCTACGAAAGGTATGTATCCGAACACAGAGCCTATGCACGCAGCGTTAGTACCGCACGGTTGTCTTCGACCGACTGAGTGCACCGACCTATTATGTCCTTCCTCACGAGGTAGTCTTGCCCACGCGCATATAGTTCGGTATCGTCGGCGGCATTGTTGTCTCCTTTTGTCAACAGCTTCGCCTCAGGCCTAGGAAAGAAGAGTCAGTAGACATTCGCGGTGTAGTTCGCTACCGGCTGGGGTAGTAGGAACATCTAGTTGGGGGGGAGAGACGCGGACTGACCCGCTGCCAAATTTCCGCACGATCCGGTGCACAATCGGTATGTCCTTGTCTTTGACTTCATAGACCACCACCTCGCCCAGGTCGGTCTCGAAGAACAGGTTCCGGTTCCACAGAAGAAGGAGGTCGCCTCGTTGGAACGCCGGCTCCATACTGCCAGACAAAACGACCACGATCGGGGACGGGCTATCGGTGATGACGGAGAGGCCTTTCCACATCTGGGGAGAATGTTAGCCGTCGCGCGAACAAAGCGCATCGCATGGCTGCATCGGGACGGTGGCGGGGCCAGCGTACCATGAAGGCCGTCGAGAGAATGAGACCGAAGTTCAAGAGCTGCGAGGCAGCCTGCCGCGGGTTTGACAGCGAGTTCAGCATGGTGACGATATTGCGTAAGGCCAGCAGAATAGATCCAGTCAAATTGTTTGAGCCGCCACGGTGGTTGCAGAGGGAAGAGTGAGAGGTGCAGGGTGCGGCGCTGGCGAAGCTCGACAAGAGGCGACTTGGCTGATGTGGAGGACACCGTGACAATCCGATGAACTGAATCCAAAGCTTGAGTGGGTACCGACCAGGGGTCTACGCGCTGCCATTGGTTGTTAATTCAAGGTGGGGCAATCTATGCCGGGCCCACATAGACTTTCGGTGCCTTCACCTCGGTGAACATCCCGAACAAGCAAGGTCTGGGCATTCATGGAATGTACCTTCTATACGCCATTGTAATAGGATAGGCCCAGTTGTAGCTGCTGTAAAGCAGCTCGAGAGACCTAGATCGATTTACGCTTACGAGGGAAAAAGACACATGGTTCACACCTCGCAGGTAGCAGCTAGGCCAGAGAAGCCTTGAATGGGGAATGAGTGTTGGTGTTGACTGATCTCAGCATGCACGAAGTCTTCAATGCAGGTCTTGATTCGCAAAATATTACCAGACCAATTCTGAGGTACCGATTTTAAATTATAGAGCGAACATGGAAGCCACTGCCCTTCCGGATGCATGGTCTGGTGGCATGTCAACGGTAGCTCCTGCAACTACCTATACGTTCGCCTCGGGCAGGCGAGCATGCTAGTTGCGTCATCCTTGTCCCGAGAGTCTGGAAGGCGGACTCCCCATGTTGACTTTCCTGCCGTGCCTGGTATATTGACGGTCCATCCTTCTTCAGCAGAAGGACTCCAGCGCGCGGGCATAACTTCACACCCCGGTCCTGATCCCCGCGTTCATCTTCTCTCCTTGCTTTGATGACACTCCTACTAGACTTTTGGTTGCTCTAGCATCCTGGCAGTAGCATCATTCTACTTCAGACCGAGCTATCGTACTCTCGATCGCCGCGGGATCGCTGCGTCCACCTCTCTGTTCTCCTCGTTCCCTCTCTACTGCGTCGCCATGGACGCACGAACTCCCCTCCTCCATGACCGCCAGGGTCTCCCCGTTCCAATCGGGTCTGCCACGGTGCAAGACCATGTAGGTGCCACTGATTCCGAATATTTGAGATAGGTACGGCTTGTCCTGACGAGCTGCAGCCCATTTTTCTACGCGCCTGTCACTCACCCTGGTCGCTGATCAACCAGAGCGCTCTGACCTACATACGAGCATTCATCGTGGCCTATCTCACAGCGGTCGGGGGCATGCTGATTGACTTCAAGCTGCAGCGAGATGACCCCCACACCAATTGGCGGATCTTGTGGCAGTTTTCCAGCATGTCGTTTCTCCTGATGTGGCTCTATCATGTGACTGTCTTCGTAAGTCTCATGTCCGAGGATCCCTGGCAGACAGTGGGGAGGCGAGATAGAACATACTAACGAGAGCGACTCTTCTAGTGCTGGACTTTCACTCATCTCTACTATCCCGATATCGCGGCCGATGATCGCCGCTGGGAGTCGATATTGCTGCGAGGCATGGCCCCGCCGGTCCAGACTACACACTCCCGCAAGCGCTTCTACTTCAGTCTTTTCTACACCGCAGTCCACGTGTTTACCTTCATGAACACCATTATTTACTGGACCGTACTCGTGCCGCAAGATCATGGCCACCTGCCCCAGTCTGGCTCCCCATCAGGACACCCGGGTGTGTACTTCCGAGATGTGCTGCGGTCGATGGCCTCTATGCTGATACCACACAAGTCCATGACTTTTTTGGCGACGGCTGGTTCAAGCCTTTCTGCATCATCAACCAGTGGGGCATCACGACTCTCATTGCAATGATTGAGATTCTTGGGCTGAACAGCATCAAGCGACAGGTGGTGAGTACCGAGTTAACTCCTCGACACCAAGATACATCTCCCAAACGCTGACCACCCATAGCCTGTTCCAAGCCACATCTTTGGCCTCATGTTCCTGTGTGCGGCCTATCTAGGCTGGGCTGCGTTCGGCAAGATCCTTACAGGCCACAATGCGTTCTTCTGGATGGATCCCGAGCTCGTCAAGTATCGCGAGGTAGTTGCTGCTTACAGCGCGGCGTTCGTGTCATTGGGATCAGGAAGTGAGCATCGACCTATCCCTGCAACTCCTTCGGTAATGGGGGAGGAGCTGATTCGCTGACCGTGCTCGAAATGCAGTGTTCTCCTTCATGTATGGCCTCATTGGCATGCGTGAAAACCTTACCAAGAAGGAAAGCAACGGCGGACCATCGGGTTCCGGCTACACCAATCGCGTCCCGCAGGCGGTTCCCGTTTAGAGTCGGTAGACGGAACACCAAGGTTCATTCCAGGGTCAGGCTGGAGACCAAGGCATGGCTCCGGGTCGGCGAGGATGGATGCATCATTAGGTGGAGGCTGTACAGTTATGAGTGACGCAGACCTTTTCTCCGCCGCTGTAGCCGCGCGTCGAATTCGTGCGTACGTTCATCGTTATTCACAGGAGGCTTTTTGCACAAGTTGGAACGGGCGTTAGAATGGGAGTTGGAACGGGGCTTGAGATCCCCGCCGTGTTTCTTTTCGGATTGTTTGGCCCGCCGGGCTGATTGTTGTTCGGATGGAGGCACCTAATCGAGGGAAGAGGCTTCTAAAACAGACTAGACCTACTACATTCACGACATTACCACATGCCCCTCGGTCGGTTGTATGCGCCAAAATGCCCCGTGGAGGGATCCGGACGGCGCGGTCATCATGGATGCAGCATCAAGTTTGCCGCCGTTTGCACCCGGAGTCACGGTAGCACGGGCTCGAATACCTGGCGAGCCTCTATATTCTGGTTGGGGGACGAGGTTCCTATTTGGGATGCATGTGAATGGACGGCGACATGGCTAGGGCACTGAATGGGCCTTTTGGGAAGGCTGGGGTTCTTCTCCAGATTGACTCCCACACCACCAATCCCTGTAGCGCTCCCGCTTGTCTCAGCCCCCCACCCAACCACAGCAGCGGGTCGGAGCTAGTGGGGCATGTTCCCTGCCTTCCAGTGCATTCCGGTGGACGGACGGGGCAAACGGTGCGCGAGGCCTTGGATAATCGAGGGGGTCGGTGGTGTGCAGCCGTGTGCAAGGTAGCGAGGCTTGCGAGGGAGCCAGGCATCCATGCATGAGGCCTGCAGCGCCGTCAGTCATAGCAGGCGGCGATTGGCATGACGACTGAGCCAAACCAGCCAAACAGAGCGCAGCATGGCCGTGGCGGCTGCGTCGCCCCGGCTCGCCCCTCCGCACGGCGTGCACACCACTCTGAACATGGGATGAAAGACTAAGCTCTGTACCTGGACTACCTGGACACGTGTAGATCCCCAACAGAAAACCGCCGCCGCCGCCGCGTCGCTCCGGGGTGGCAGTGCTATCTGGCCGGGCGAGGAGCCCACAAGCTCTCTTACTGGCCATTGCGCTGCCGCGGACGGCATCAGCACCTCGTCCGAAGCCCATTGGGTTCCAATTGGGAGCGCGGCGCGGGCATTCCGGCTTCCAGCGTCTTCCGTGACCTTCTGCCGCCAGCGCATGGGGCCGCCGGGCCCGCGTGGGCACCGACGGCGACAGCACGGCGGACAGCGCACCGGGACGAGGTGCCAGCTCATGGGCCACCTGACTGAGACTTATCGGGGAGTCAGGAGGTGTAATTGGGACGACGGGCGGTTCGAGTCATCGTCGGGCGGTCAACAAGGCGCCCTTCGCAGCGTGCACGGCGATAAGGTACCGATCTATCTGGCGCCAGGTACCCGAGACATGGTAGCCAGCGACTGGCGGCGCAACACGACGCGCGCCGGGCCGCGGTTTGTACAAAGGTGAAATGAAAAAAAGGGTGCCTAAGGGCCGACGACACCTCGGACAGCAAGAGACACATGCCACGCAGACCATGTGCCCGATCCAGCGATGTTGTGGAGTGGGCGATTTCGCCTATCTCGCCCTCGTGCCTTGGACGGCATCAGGCTGCAAGGATCCCTGCTCGATGACGACGAGCCCAGCGGACTCGAGCGGTGCCAGCCATGCACATGCGGCCCAGCCCTGGCGTTTCAGCGGCTGTTGTTCAGGTAGCGCCGGCGGTGGAGGCGAACCGTCAAAAGCCCTCCCCTCCTCCCGCGGCCCCTGCCCACTCCCCGCGCCAGGCACCGCCCGCCTTGTTCGGGCAAGACCAAAATATAAATACAACACCCACCCCACCCCGCCACTATCTGTCTTGCTTCTTTTCCTCCTCCCCCCCCTCAACACACAACCAAGGGTCGCAAAGTACGCAGGAGTTATTTCCAACCCGTTGGGATACCTCCGCCCGGACCCCGTCAATCGTTTTTTGTGCGTCTACTCCTTACTCTCTTTTTTCTGCGTTTCCACCGTCTTTCCGGAAGATCCAATATTCGCTCGTTTCGTCGCTCTCTGCCGCCAACCAGGAGACGAGGCTGCCTGCAAGAAGAAGCTTAAATTCAGAACCCTGTCGTTCTGTCTTGTCCCTCTTTTCTTGCTGCTGCTGCCTTTTCCTACCCGTCCCGTACGCTTCGACTCTCGCGTGCCCGCGAAACCTCTTCATCAAGCTCCGACCCCACCGCCAACCCACCCGCAGACCGCCATGTTCAAGCGCTCGTTCCGGTCCCGCGACGCCGGTGCCTCCCAGCGGGAGGTCACACCCTCGGCGACGATGGACCCGCAAAACCGTGTGGACAAGTCTGCGAGGCTGATGAAGAAGGGCCCCGGCTCGCTACGGGATCCCCAGAAGCTGTCGAAACTACAGCGGTCGCTCAACGGCGACGACGCCCCGCGCATGCAGGCCCAGCCGCAGGCGAGGCAAAGCAACCGGTCGCTCGCGCCCTCCCCCATCGTCACCCTGACGGTCGGGAGGGAAGGGCGGCTGTTCGCGGCCCACGAGGACGTGCTAGGCCAGGCCCCCTTCTTCGAGAAGATCCTGGCTGGCAACTACCTCGAGGCTAGCAACAAGCGGATAGCGCTCCCGGACGAGGAACCAGAAGTCTTCAGCGCGATCCTCGAGTATCTCTACAAGGGCGACTACTACCCCCGCTTGCTGCACAACAAGCACCGAAACTCTTGGGAACTCGAGGACTCGCTGGCGCGCCGGGCCACGCCCAACCACTCCCCGGCGCTCACCGACCACTCCCCCCACATCGGAGGCGGCCGCGCAGGCCAAAGCCCCCAGACCCCTTCGGCTGTCGAGCCGACGGTTTATGTCTCCAGTCTCGGCGAACACCTGCTCCGCGACACGGTCATCTACTGCGCCGCGGACCGGTACGGGCTGGAGGAACTGAAGCGGCTGGCGCTGCGCAAGCAAGGACTACAGTCCGGCATTGATGTCGGCACCATCCTTCGCAGCGCCCAGTACTGCTACGCGCATACCCCCGACTCCGACAGCCGCCTGCGCGCCCACTACCTGGCACTCATTATCCGGTGCCGAAAAACCTTCAAGCGCAGCGGCACCATGCAGGCCGAGATGGAGAAGTGCGGCGGCGGTGCGTACGGCGAGGGCGGCGGTAAGCTGTTCTTCGACCTGTTCGTCGCCATGTGCAACCACCTCGACGACGTCATTGAGGCTAGCAATGCGAAGACCCCCAAGACGATCTGAAGAGGCTGCGTCGCGCAGCTCAGTGTGTACGATCAGGTTTCCGGCTCGACTCTCTTGGTTTTTTTTTCGCTCTCAGGATTGGCGGATCCGTACAAGCACGGATGGCAAATGGGTTTTCTAGAAGGGGGCGGCTATCTGCCTCTCTCTTCCTCTCTACGCGACTCTTTCTTCAGCGATGTTTTGGCGTTTTTGGGTCATCTCGTTTGCAACTCCCAAGGCTCTTTTTGCATCAGATTGGTATACCATTTGGGAGATGCCCGCATCTTCACTTCTCGCGAGGTTGGCCGACCTTTTATCTGATGTTTTGAGATCTTTCGGGCGGTGAGAGGGGCTTAATTGTGCTGGTACACGAAAGGAGAGAAGCATGGGGACGACTGTGCAGCCTGGCCCCCTCTCTCTGCTCTCCCGCTGAATTTGTCTTTTGTGTTAGGTTCTCTGCTTGTTCTCGTTTGCGATACCATGGGATACGGACTGTCTTTCCGCGGAAACTCTCTTAGAACTGGCGTTGGGTTCAACTGGACAGCATCAGATTGGTTAGCATCTTCGCTGGTCGAACGGTTTCCCAGATGGACCGCCAACGACGCCGGGGCAAGAGGGAGGATCCTCGCGACTGGAAGCCAACAAGCTCTCCTCCCTCCCCTCTCCGTCCGACTATATCGACAACACCCCCCAGCGCACCGCTTGTTTCCCGCAGCCGCACTTTGGATACCCCATCTCTCAGTACACAACAACCGGCGTTATACTTTGTTTCTTTTGCATTTTGTGCGATTTCTCTTACCCTGCTCTTGCTTTGGTTTTCTCAGGACGAGCGAATACGGATCAATCTCTGCTTTTTTCGGTAATTGTGGAAGACACGACACCACTCCTCAGACTGGAACTCCACCCGTGGCTAGGCAGCGGAAGAGCCATGAAAAGGGGGAAACGAACATGAAGACGAAACCGACACCACAGGCTGGCGCGACCTTTTTTCGACTCTTCGCTGCCGCGCATCATCACTCTCTTGTCAGAGACAACGACCATTTTCTTTTGTTGACCAAACGGAAGGGAGAACACAAGGGGGATGGGTGATGGGACACGGTTGGGACAATTTCTTTGTATGACCTGCATGGTTTGCCAGCGCGTCGAGCCTGGCAGTCACTCATTTGTAATGACTGATGACGATCACGACCCTGTTTCTTTTTTTTTTTTCCTTCTTGACGAAAAAAAAAAGAAAAGAACAACAGCTCTACTTCGTCGGGCTGCGGATTTTTGGGTGCAGACCTCCCTAGAGGAGCGATGCTCTCCCCGCTAGCCACGCTTGGCTCTACGCCCACTTGAGGGGCTAGGTAATGGGAGATTCGGCCACCTCACCTCTGCTGGTTCCCATCTGTGCCGTTGTGAATGTGACATGTCCGCTCGCCTGTACCTCAGAATGCGCCGCCACCCCGGTCTCAAGCATATGGCCTGTGCTCTGGGCCCGAAAGTCGAGGACACCATACACAACGGTCCCATGCCATACGACCTTATACCCGAGACACACGAAATGTGTATCAAAGAGTAAAGTGTAGGAAGCCATGTAGTTCTGTATTATTCGATAGATCATATTGCCCTTCTAGCAGCTGACCGTCTTCGCTGTCGCTTTCTTTGTCACCATGGGAACTAAAAATCGTGCCATATCCACCCTCCTCTTGCTCCCTCAGGGAATTTTGTCGTCGATGCCAAGGAGCAGTTATTCTCTCATACCTGAAGCATACGGAATTCTTTTTCCTCCAGAGTGGGTGCATAGCTCAATAGAAAGCCTTTTCCCGATGGCGCCCCGTAACGAACGGGCAGCACCCCTTGCGACCGAGCCCGTTGTTAGTGCGCCCGGCTCAGACAACTCAACCACCTCTACGCTTGCAGATGCCCTCGACCCGCAGTTTATAGGATACTATATCGGACCGGAAGGAGGTGTGATCTCCCGGTCACCTGGCTTCTTGTTCCATCTGCTGACTTTGGCCTCAGTGGAGCGGTTGACAGTCGCACCGAGCAGTATCTGGCAGACCTCCGGCAGCTATGCGGGGCCTTGCTGCGTGCAGGACGAGACGAAGTGCGCATACACTACGGCCTGCAGTGGTGACTCGGCCTACGTTAACGATGGCTATTCGTATCTCTGGTGAGACACCCCGAGCGGTGCAGAGTTGCCTCTGGCAAGGCACGCAGTTGATTCTTGGCTCCAGTCCCACAGGCAGCTACTGCATGACCATGACCATATTTAGCAGCTTCCCCACGGGTCTTCCGACCCAGATCAACTACGGCTGCCGCCAGAGCTGGTCTGCGAACAGCGTATACCGGGTGCTCCCAAGTAGGCTTCGCGCTACCCCCCACCGATTGTACGGCCGCAGCTAACCCGCCGAGTTTCCTCCACTGCTGGGACGTCGTGCTCGCCTCCGCCGACATGGGTATATAGCCCGGCCACCGCAGTTCCCACATTAGCAGTGAGCTCGGTGCCGACGGACACGGCGCCGTCAGCACCTTCGACGTCGCTCGGCACCGGGACCCCGCCCTGGATTCTCGCCCCGGTGCTGGGCTCGGTCGTGGTCGTGGTGCTGATTGTTGTGGCGCTATTCCTGATGGCGAAGCAGCGGAAGAAGCGCGGTGCCGTGTTCACGCTGCCCATGGGCGGGCCGCGGATGACGATGAAGTTGAAGCGGGAGGAGAGGAGCGCGAGGCACCGTTCCACGGACCCGCACCGGCGGCCGCAGGCCCAGCCTCGAGTCGGCCAGCGGGTCCGTAGATAGATACAATCTGCTTCTTGCAGGTTAGCACGGCTGAGGTTTTTCGGCTATGGCGATGTGTGAAGTCTCTTGGAGCATGGTAACTCAGGGGTCGAGGGCTGTAGTGAATGTTGACCTAGAAGTGGGGCAGAATAGGGGCGGGGAAGACAAAGATGTACCTAACATCTAAAGTTGTCCTAGGTCTAGTAGAGAAATATGAACATTGGCGCCGATAGGCGTCGCAGCGAAAGCAACGTACTTTTTATCTTGAGTATGTCTTACATGATCGCCTGCTCAGCTATTCCTCTAACATCTTGAGGTCTGCGTGTGCTGTCGGTACTATCGTTGGGCCAGCTGCCTGCCATGACCTTTGTACTACTGTCGTCCCTGTAGCTTTCTATCGCTTTTCTTCATCGCCCATGTGCCATCTCATGAGTCAACAGGGCGACGCCTTGACCACGTTGCCATCGGGCACCTGACAGGAGCCTGGGGCTTTCTCCTGTGGGACGCGACGATGGTGCACAAATAAGACGAGGGAGGTTCAACCCGCCGTGACTCGAAGCTAACCCTGGCGGCAATGACTGGAACGGTAATCCCGCCCTTCTGGTAGTCTAGTAGTGTATACAGAGATGCCGGGAATGAGCCGACTTTAGTATTTGCCTCTGCCCATTGGATCTTGGCGCTGGAAAGCCGGTCCGCGCGACGTCACAGCAGGCAAGTTGCCGCTACAGCTTCCCCGCCCCGCCCCCGCCTCCCCACTGTACACGGGGCTTATAAGCTGCCCTCAGTGTCCAATGTTTCACGAACTCGACGTCGAGCAGCACGCCGTGACGAGTCTCGAGTTCTTCCAAAGACACCAAGAGGAACTAGACAATTATGAGCACCTTCGTCCTCAAGGCCGCCCCCGGCACTGATATCTGGCGCAAGCCGCCTAGCAAGGATATCTTCAACGGTAAGCGACATGTCCCCCATGAAGCTTGTTGCAGGGAAGACAGCTTCTGAACCTAAGCTCCCCCAACCTAGCCCCAACTGGTGCGCCTCCTGGCGTGGCCTCCAACAGGAGTCCCCTGTCGGCCTTTGTCTCGGCCCGCGCCTCGGTATCCTTCCTCTGGACGGAGCAGTATGACCAGGGCGGCCTCCTTCTCTCGTTCCGGCGCAAGGGCAGCGACCCGGCCGCGCCGCCGCAGAAGTGGATCAAGACGGGCATCGAGTTCTACAACGGCAAGCCGATGCTGTCGACTGTGTCGTGTGATGCCTGGGCAGACTGGAGCGTGTCCCCCTTGACAACCTCGGCCTCCGACACCAGCGCCACCGCCGCCGCCGCTAAGACGTGGACTACCATGTTAATCCAGCGTGAACAGGACGGCAATGGCACCGGCCTCTGGGTGTACCAGGTGCTTGACGGCGGCGAGAAGGTCCCACTGCGCGAGATCTGCTGGGCCTTTGGCGACGGGAGTGCCGATGACTGGGAAGTCGAGGTTCTGGGCATGGCCGCGCGGCCCGCAGAGACGGCGACTGGCGAGCTAGAGGTTGAAGTCAAGGACTTCGAGGTTACGTGGTCTACATAAGTTACTCATACCCGGGTCTGCGGATCCGGTCTAGAATTGCATCAATCATCGGTATGGAAATTTGCGGAGAACAATGAGTCGCTGTTGGCTGAAGGCTACTATGGCGGGCCATCAAAAACGTGCCTTGGTGAGCTCCGGCCGGTAGACATAATCGCAACACTTATGCCTTGTCCTAGCAATGACTCTCCGCCGCGTAGGAAACGCCCAGACTGGGCAATTGTCTATCCCCTATCTTGCACATTATGAACTCGTTGACTCGAATGGATGTGCATCGCATCCGGCGAGCTACACAGTTCAGCGATGTAAGAGGGTACAGAAGAGGAACGGGAAGGAGCAGAAAGTTGTCCGCTTTGCAAGTGATCCTATAAAATCCACAGACCCTCGGTTGTCACTAAGTATAGAGCCGCCAGCACTGACGTCTTTCATAGACTCCGCTGTGCGAAGACATATATGCCGAGCTTACACGGCGAACGCACTATCAGACTGCTTACTGCAGCTGTCTTGGCACGTCAAGAGTTTGAGTTGCTCCCAAGAAAGCTTCCGGTATGCTCTCTACAATTGGCTAGGGGCCGACGGGTGCTGTTGGAGTTGCAGACAATGATACTGAGCTTTAAGCTCAGGGAGGAGTAAGATTATCTTGGTAATAGCTCGTAATGAAGCCCGACATACCTATTATTAAAGCCTATCGGAGGACACTGGACTCGCCAAGCGTTGCAGGCAAAGCAGACCGCCAGTTGCTGAAGGAAATACGGCTGGGGTGGCGACGTGCGGAAAAAGGCTGTAAAAAGAGAATTGGACGGCTCGAAATTGAACTCTCCCTCTCCTGGATTGGATGTATCATGGTCCGTGCGTGAGGGTTCGCGGGGTTCAGCTAAAAATCCGCGTTTGCGTCGAGCTGAGTCACTTCCCCGCTCCACCAACTCCTCGCGTTGCCCTCCAAATTTTCCACGCAAATCTTGGCTGGCCCCAATACCCACCTGCAGCGTCGACGAGGTGTGCTTTTCTTATACCTCGACCTCTCTTCCTCACGATTGGTACAGTCGTACTGCCTTCTCCGCGTGGCATTCGCGATACTCTTCATCCCAGAACCCTAGAGCGAGGCTATGAAATGACTCGATTTGACCGGAGCAGACTTCAACATTATAATTTGGTGGGGGACGATATTCCCTAGTTAATTTCGCCTTCCGCTTCACTACCCACCAGCCAGACTTCCCTTGCGACTTCATAAATAATCAACCCTCTCTTCACCATTTTCGGCACGGGCGCGGTGCTTCCAGAGAGGCCCGTTGCTGCATGCTGGCGCTGTGTTGCCTGGCGCGAAGTTGACAAAGCTCCGGCCACACTTCACATCGCGGCGTCGTGCCTGGTAGGTACCACAAGGACCACCTGCACGACCGGCCCATTCCTACTCTCCGGTAGCTCCCTTTCCTAGAAGATCCCTTCGGCAATCAGCCAGAGCAGCCACGATGCCTACTACTATGCGTATGCCGAAGAACGCGGCCACCCCCCGCAGGCCTAAGCCCATGAACCCTGTGCGCCGTATTATGGAACGAGAGCAACGCGTCCGGGATCGAAATTTCAAGCAAGCCGAGGCGGCGGCGGCGGCTGCCTCCGCGACCCCAACCAGCCCAGGAGTTGTAAACTCCAACCGCCAGCAATGCCCAAATCCGACCTGTCCCAAGCCCAATGTCGTCGATGGGACTTGCAGAACCTGTGGTAGAGTCGCAGACGACAGCAACATCGTCGCCGAGGTCACGTTCGGCGAGAATTCTGCTGGTGCCGCCGTCGTGCAGGGTAGCTATCTCGCTGCTGACCAGGGAGGCGTCCGCGGTGTGAGCGGCCGCGACTTCCGCCGAGTTGCGGGAAGTGGTGCAAGTGAGGCTCGTGAGAAAGGCGTTAGGGAAGCCAAGGCTCTTATGAACCAGCTGAAGCACCACCTCAACATCCCCGACTCGTTGGTGGAGAGTGGCGTCCGCATGTATCGCATCGCCTCGACCATGAACTTCATGCAGGGACGCGACAAGCGGGACTGCGCGTGCGTCATACTCTACGCAGCCTGCCGACAGGAGCCGTCCTGCAAGGTGATGCTGATCGACTTCGCCGATTTCGTCAAGACCGATGTCTTCAAGCTTGGGCGTCAGTACAAAGATTTCTTGGCAATCCTGCCCAATCCTCCGAACGTTAAGCATGTCGTTCCTGAGGATCTTATTTGGCGATTCGCTGCGAAGCTGGAGTTCTACCGTGACACCAACCGAGTCGCCGAGGCCGCAATCCGCATCATCCAGCGCATGCGGTACGATGAAATGACCCACGGCCGCCGTCCTGCGGGCATCTGCGGCGCGGCTCTGGTCATGGCCGCGCGGTCGCTCAACTATCGCCGGACCGTCAGAGAGGTCGTCTACATCGCCAAGGTCACCATGGTCACTATCCAGAACCGTCTGGATGAGTTCGCCATGGTACCCTCAGCTAACATGACAGTGGATGAGTTCAACACGCAATCTTTCCTCAAGGAGCACCACGACCCGCCGTTCTTCTACAAGCAGAAGCCTGAGTGGAAGGATAAGCACACACGGCCTCGCAAGCGGAAGCAATCCGACCAGGACGAGGAAGGAGAGACCCAAGATGCCGGCGCTCTAGGCTCGGAAAAGCGCCAGAAGATCTCGGGCGGTGCACCCTCTGCCTCGTCGGCGTCCGCCGTGGCCGCCCTGCCCTCGCCCACGTCAACCCCGGCCGCGTCTCAGTCAACACAGATTGCGCCAGGGCCATCTCGCCTGTCTCAAATTACCGACAAAGACGGCTTCGTGATTCCTCCTCGCCCCGAGAGGCTTGGCGCACCCGAGCAGATTGTAACACCCAGTGAGGACGAGCGAGGCATCGTGCTTCGCGCTGCCACGGGCGACGCAGAACAGCAGCTCGAATATTTGGCCGACGAGTTTGGCGATGATGCTGCCGAAGACCAGAACAGCGAGATTGCGATGGCCGCTCGGCAAGGAGTCCATATTCCCGGAACTACATCAAGAAGAGGGAACGGCCCAGGGCGGACCGGGGGCTCAAGAATAACCATGCCGATCGACGAGGTTTGGGAAAATGACGAGCAGGAATTGGAGGCCGAGGTCGAGCGGTACCTTCAGGATCCCGAGGCTATCGCCGCGGCTCAGGACGTCGCCGACCACGCATCACAGGCCAATGACGCGCCATCCCAGACTAACGATCCTTCCCAGGACAAGGATACCTTGCCTGGCTCACAGCCATCAGCGACAGCCGATCAAGCTGCTGACTCTACTCCCGGAGACGAGAAGACCAAAGCTGATATCCTCCCCCCGGGTGTGAGCATGTCGGAAGACGGCACCGTGTCCATGGCACGAGAGGTCCACGAGGACGAGTTCAAGAACGACCCCGAGGTCACTTACTGCCTGCTCAGCGAGGATGAGATGCGGCTGAAGGAGCAGATTTGGTCCAACCAGAACAAGGACTACATGCGTCTACGACAGCAGAAGTATTTCAAAGACAAGCGGGAGGCGAAACAGCCCACGAAGGTGCGGCGAAGAACCGGAAAGAGGGCCAAGACCGGCCTGGAGCACGCGAGCCCCGCGAGCTCCGCGGCCGAGGCTGCCGGAAATGTTATGAAGACCCGTGCCGTCAGCTCCCGACTCAACTACCAGGCCATGTACGACGACATCTTTGCCAGCAGCAAGCGCGGCGGCCCCGGCAGCACATACGGCGGTGCGAGCTCGGTGGGCAGCCGCAGTGCGGTGACCAGCCGGGCCGGAAGTGCTGCTGGCAGCGACGACGAGAACGGCCTCGGCAGCCCGTCCCCGCCCCCGCGGGCGATGCAATCCGCTGCGGCGGGTAAGAGCACCGGCGCTCCCGCCCAAGCCGACGCGGGCGTGGCCGAGGACGATGAGGATGACTATGTCAACAATCCCGAGGAGAACGACTACGACGACGGCGAGGGGTTCCAACAGGACGAGGTTGACCCCTTCGCAGATGACGAGCCATTCGAGGACGACTACTAAAGCAGTCCACGGCGAGGAGATGGTCCGACAGATGAAGCCATGAACGATATAGTATCGCAAACTAGACTACGACCTACTTGCTAGCATGAATATCGAAGAAGCGTGGATCGTATGATGGAGGAGTCAGGACCGGGCTAACAATAGACAAATGGCTAGGCAGAAGACCTTGAGTGCATTCAGCACTACGCATGGCGTCTAGTGTACAGAGTTTAAGTATGGAACCGGATACGTTGAACGCCTGGGATTCGTGATTAGGCGTCCCACGTGCAGCAGCACGTTTCGGGTGGTTAGGGAACACTAGACATAGACATGTACAGCTCTCGGTAGATAAAAAATTAGGGAATGCATCCTTGTACATACAAATGGAACATACAACATTGGAAGTGTAGCACAACTTGGGAGCAAGGGGGACACCCTTGTGTCGCTCGGCGCCGACCTGTTAACTCGCTGCTTCCGCAATGTAAACGAAACATGACAAATGGTCTGCCACTTCGAGAACTTGTCTACTCAAGGTATATATCGAAACGCATGGCGATTACCTGTCGAGAGTTAATGCTGGTATTGGCGGTTGGGGGGTTAGCCTGACCTATAGTCACCTCTCGATATGCATCCCGAGTATGCATCCTGAGCTGTCAGGCTGACTTGCAAGTCGGCTCCTTATTTGCTGCACTGGGGGAGGCTTGGCAGGTAGCACCGGGGGAGCACATGGCCACAACGAACAGGGCCTGTTCGCCAAACAGGTACAAACGCGGGCGAGCTGGTGAATGTGGATTGGGCCCGCTCTTTTTGCTCTTTTTTTTTTACCTACCCCTTCTTGCCCTTGCACACTTGATCGGCCGAGAGCTAGCTTACCCGTAACCCTCCCCCGTGGCTCCGCCTTGCGCTATTGCTGGCTGTT
Organism: Thozetella sp. PMI_491; assembly: GCA_021432635.1. Taxonomy (NCBI): domain Eukaryota; kingdom Fungi; phylum Ascomycota; class Sordariomycetes; order Chaetosphaeriales; family Chaetosphaeriaceae; genus Thozetella; species Thozetella sp. PMI_491. The sequence goes on along the minus strand of MU270025.1, from coordinate 567,204 downwards.
CTAGGAAGCTGGGTGACCCGAAGCCCCTCCCTCCCCTCGGGAGCCCCCACCAAAGCGCTCCACGACCATTGATTACATCCGGAATTGGCGACAGGGGTGGCAGCAAGATTTCCTCGCGGGCCGGCTGCCGCCTTAGCAATGACGCCAGCGCTCCAGAGTCGAGACCTTTGTCCGGTCTCCCTCCGGCCCTTTCCTCTTTTCCTTGTGCTGTTCGCGTACGGGGGAGACCACCGCCAACCAAACCGGCCAATTCGCTCGCTCGCCGTGTCCCTGTCGCTCGCTGTTTTTTTTTTACTTGTCGTTGTGGTCTTCGCTGAGTTATGAATAGCCGGTGGTCGCGCGTGAAGGTGTCCGTAATACGAGGCCCCAGGTAATTTGGGACCTGATCAGCTCCACCAGACCACGCGGGCGCGCCCACCCTCTAGCCGCACAAAAAGAGGCTGTCAAGGCTGTATCCGGTGATCAGCCCCCCCCGGCGACTCGGAATTGCTTTTGGTCCAAGAGGATTGGGTTGCGGAGGCAAAGCGAGCCTTGCCACCTCTTCTGTCCTGACCTTGTAGGATTGTCCCGCCGCCTTCAGATCGCGGAGGCGCAACACGTCTTGCCTCGCGACCCCCTACGCCGATTTACTCGACACTCGAGGCCGGGATGCTCTCGCTCTCCTCCCACACAACGCCGTGATCGCGATGAACACGATCAGCAGAGGCGACGAGGGGCCGGGCCCAGACGACGCGTCGTTGGACAAGCGCCCGCGAGAGGCGGGCGCGGCCCGGAGGTTGAAGCCTAAGGACCCCGCCAGCAAACCTTGGAAGGCAACGGCGAAGGAATGGTACCAGAAGAACTTTGTCGAATTAGTACTCCGTCGTAAACCGCTGCCCCCCTCCAAAGACGGGCGACACATTCCGCTGCGGCCATATAACGAGCGACCACTAGTGGACGAGAGGCGCGGCCACCCATACCTCTCCAACGTGATCCGCACCTCGCGCTACACTGTTTACGACTTTATCCCCAAGCAGCTCCTCTTCCAGTTCACGCGCCTGGGCAACTTTTACTTCTTGTGCGTCGGCGTGCCGCAGACAATCCCGGGTCTGAGCACCACCGGCAGTTACACGACAATTCTCCCGCTGCTTTTTTTCGTGCTCCTCACGATCGCAAAGGAGGGCTACGATGACTGGAAGCGCCATCGCCTTGACAAGGTCGAAAATGCGCGATCGGCTACGGTTCTGCGAAAGGCCGGCGGGGACTGGCAGCGTGGCGGACATTGGTGGCTTGGGAGACGCGCCCCTGCGGCCTCCAGCGTACGCGACGCGAGCGAGGAGGCACACACTGGGTACCGCTGGGCGACGATGAAATGGAGGGACTTGAAGGTGGGGGACGTCATCAAGCTTGCGCGAGATGAAGATATCCCCGCCGACATTGTCCTACTGCACGCAAACGGGGAGAATGGCCTCGCATACATCGAGACCATGGCGCTGGACGGCGAGACGAACCTCAAGAGCAAGCAGGTCTCGAGCGCCCTCGAGGGCTGCGGTACTATTGAGGGCATCTCGCAGTGCAATGCAGAGTTTGTGGTGGAAGACCCAAACCCAGACCTGTTCCGCTTCGAGGGCCGCGTCACGAGAGACGGGAAGACACTTCCCCTCACGCTCAACGAGGTGGTGTACCGTGGCTGCACGCTGAGGAACACGCCCTGCGCGATCGGCCTAGTGATCAACACGGGCGAGGAGTGCAAGATCCGGCGCAACGCGAACCGGCACCCGACCGCGAAGAAGCCCGCGCTCGAGAAGATTGCGAATAGAGTGGTGCTCAGCCTCGCCCTGTTCGTCGTCTGCCTCTCGGTGGGCTGCTCGATGGGCTATCTGATCTGGCAGAACCAGTACGAGCAGAATGCCTGGTATCTCGAGAACGCCAGGGTCCCGTTCCAGGAGATCATCATCGGCTTCGCCATTCAGTTCAACAACGTCATCCCCCTAGCTCTGTACGTGAGCCTGGAGATCACCAAGATTGGACAGATGTGGATGCTCAACTCCGACATCCGCATGTACGACGAGGAGTCGGACACGCCCGCGAGGTGCAACACCAACACGATTCTTGAGAACCTGGGGCAGATCGGCTACATCTTCTCGGACAAGACAGGTACCCTAACGGAGAACGTCATGAAGTTTCGCAAGCTGAGCATTGCGGGGATTGCGTGGCTGCACGAGATGGACATGGCTACGGACCGCGATGAGGCCCCGACGGACACGAAGCACGAAGCGAAGCAAGAGATGGAGCAAGAGTCGAAGGAAGAACCAAAACAAGAGGCTGCCAATCCTCCGCGAAGGTCACTCGCCGCGTCCCGGAGAGGCGCTGGCGTTGAAACGCCTATTGCTGAGGGCCGACCTTCCATCGTCATTTCGCCGACCACCCCGACCGCACCAACCTTCGCCCGCCGATCTTCGTCGCACTGGCGATCTACCGGCCGCCCAGATCACGTTCAGCCGGATCTCAACACCGAGGATCTCCTAGAGTTCATCCGACTGCGGCCACACTCGGATTTTGCTCGACGGGCCACGCAGTATATCCTGGCGATGGCTTTGTGCCACACCTGTCTCCCCGAGGTGAGAGATGGCCAAGTAGACTTTCAGGCTGCTTCGCCAGACGAGCTCGCGCTGGTCAAGGCTGCGCAAGACCTTGGGTTCCTAGTGATTCAGCGATCCGCGCAATCCGTGACCCTTCACATCACACAAGACGGCGAAATGACAGAGAAGGTCTATGAGATCCTAGACGTGATCGAGTTCAGCAGCAAGCGGAAGCGCATGTCGATTATCGTGCGCTGTCCTGACGGGAGGATATGGCTGCTCACTAAGGGTGCCGATTCGGTCATTCTCCCCCGTCTCAGGATGGCGCACCTGGCGATGCGAAAGGCGAACGAGGTGCGCCAGAGCACCGAGCTGGAGCACGAGCTCCAGCGCAGGAGCGAAGCTCGCGAGCCGCGCAATAGCTTTGGAGGCAGACCCAGCCTTACCATCAAGAAGAGCATTCGCCGGCAAGGTAGCGCCGCCGGTCCCAGCAGTGCGCGCCCTCCGGCGAGCAGGAGCGTGTCGTTCGAAGCGGCCACCAAGCTCAGCATGTCCGACGATCGGCATCCGCCGAAACTCGGCCTCCGAACCGTCTCCTTTGACTACAGACCGAGGGTGTCGCATGCCTCGCCGAGCACGCCTGCTACCTCTCGTTCGCCGCTCGACGACAAGTTCGCATTCCTCGAGGACCCGTCCGTGAGTGATGATGCCGAGATCTTCACTCGCTGCTTCAAGCACATCGACGACTTCGCCACGGAGGGCCTCCGCACCCTGCTCTTCGCGCACAAGTACCTTACCGAGAAGGAGTACCAGGCCTGGAAGAAGTTGCACCTCGAGGCGGAAACCAGCCTGGTCGACCGTCAGGAGCAGATCGAGGCCACGGGCGAGCTCATCGAGCAGTCTTTGGACCTAGTCGGCGCGTCTGCGATCGAGGACAAGCTACAGAAAGGCGTCCCCGAGACGATCGACCGGCTAAGGCGTGCGAACATTAAGATATGGATGCTGACGGGCGACAAACGGGAGACAGCAATCAACATCGCCCACTCGGCTCGTATCTGCCGTCCTGGTTCGGACTTGTTCGTCTTGGACGTTGCGAAGGGTAACCTGGAGAGGCAGTTGGTTAACATCCAGGAGGAGCTCCAAGTGCAGGCCGAGATACTGACCGCCCCCGTCGCGCCCCACACCGTCGTTGTCGTGGACGGGCACACCCTGGCCGCGATCGAGGAGCCGGAAGCGGTCACGCTCCGCCAGCTCTTCTACACGCTCATCCCATCCATCGATTCCGTCATCTGCTGCCGCGCCTCACCCGCCCAGAAGGCGCTTCTTGTCCGCGCAATCCGCAAGTCCTCGAGTCACGCGTCGCAACCTCCACGCTCCTCCCGCGCCGGCTGCCTGCCGCCGCCGGCGACAAACCCCCTGACGCTCGCGATCGGTGATGGCGCTAACGACCTTGCCATGCTCTCGGCCGCACACGTCGGCGTCGGCATCTCGGGCCGCGAGGGGCTACAAGCCGCGCGCGTCGCCGACTACAGCATTGCCCAGTTCCGCTTCCTCTCGCGTTTGCTGCTGGTGCACGGGCGGTGGAACTACGTGCGCACAGCGCGCTTCATCCTGGCGACCTTCTGGAAGGAGATGTTCTTCTACCTGCCGACGGAGCTTTACCAGCGCTACAACGGGTACACAGGAACGTCGCTCTACGAAAGCTGGAGCTTGACTGTGCTCAACACGCTATTCACTAGTCTGTGCACCATCATCCCAGGCATTTGGGAGCAGGACCTGCGGGCTGAGACGCTGCTCGCCATCCCCGAGCTGTACATCTTTGGTCAGCGGGACCAGGGCCTCAACTTCCCGCGTTATCTGATCTGGATGTTTGGCGCCGTAGCGGAAGGTGCCTTGGTGTGGTCCGTCTGCTGGGCGTCCCACGGCGGCGTGTCGCTGATCGTGCGCGACAACGGCCTGTTCCCGCTCGGGAACCTGGTATTCTCGATTGGGATCATGTGGACGAACTGGAAGCTACTGTGAGCTCTTTTTTCTCGTTCACGAATTTGCCTGGTGTCTTAGACCGAGATGGATGCTGACTATTCTGCATAGGATCCTTGATGCCCACTACAAGACCTGGATCGTCATCTTCTCCTGGGCCATTACCAGCGGCGGGTGGTGGGCGTGGCAAGGCTTCCTAAGCGGTATCTACTCGACCGACGTCAATCCTTATGACGTCCGCGATGGGCTTAAGCTACGGTTCGGCCAAGACCCCGTGTGGTGGCTCACGTTGCTAGGCACCCTGGGCATGCTCGCCACCATCGAGCTGGCCTACCGTGCCGTCAAGCGCAATCTGGTGGTCATGGGGCTCTGGACATGGGGTTGGAAGTGGTTCAAGCGCAGCACGTGGCGCGAGGTGTTCCGGGCGCCGCGCAGCGGTATGTGGCCGGCCGTGCAACGGGACGGCGACCGAGACCGCAGCAGCGTTGAGGAGTGGGACGTTGAGCTGTGGCAGGAGATGGAGCAGGACCCGGAGATCCGGAAGCTCCTTTGGAAGATGAGCGGCGAGCACGACGATGAATTAGAGGACGACGCGGCGATCGAGGTGGAAAGCATGCATGGGTCTGGCATTGTGGGCAATAGGACGCCGAGGATGAGCGTGGAGGTCTGATCAGAGAGTGCGGGGGGAGGTCGAGTTTCTGTCCTTCATGAGATACCCCTTTCGTTGTCATGAGCATACGTATACATAGATGGTGAGAGGCATTCACAAACAGCAAACCGGACACTAGTATATGCCTGTTTAGTCTGGCTGTAAGTCTGCACAGATAACATTCAAGTCGTTTTCCATCCTGCTGGAGCGCATATACTGGCGGTTGTGGAAACACCCGCTCCGCGCGTGGTTTCGCGGGACCCACAAAAAGCTCTGTGAGACTCCACCGACAAGTGTTGTATAAGCCCCCGATCACTCGCCAGCCACCACCAGTTTCGAAATGCGGACTTGTCCCGCTTCCCCCTACCCACACGCGACTGAGCATGCCATGAGGACGCTTGAGGCTAGGCCCTAAGCCAAAGGAGCGCCCGGGCCAGGGGCGAGGTTCGCAGGGCGCTTCATCTCGTATCGTAATTAGGTACCAATCGTACATGCGGCAAAGCTAGATAGAAAAATACGACTAGCTCTGGCTAGGTTCCGCGAGGCCCGCCTGTTGACAGGCAACTCTCGGAGAAAGGGTCTCAGGATTTCAGCCGATAAGAGCCTGCGCCGTGCAGAGTGGCAACCAGTGGCACCAGAATGTCAGATCAACATGGTGGATGATGTGTGACTGGCTGACGGCGCGGAGCGCGAAGTAATCTTGAGGGATGCAGATTGCCGTGCGCGTCAGACCAATCATCTTCGGACAATCCTGGGGATTACTTTGCTGGTGTCAATACGCCTCTGGATCTTCAGGGTCTGGGAGGGGGGGGGGAGGTTTCTCGAAGGCGCCAAGACCTTCCTTGTGTGTTGAGAGGCGCTGCGAGGCGGCGGCGGCGGCCATGGCCGCTGGAATGCTGGCATTGATCAGACGGGGCGAGCTCTGAGGATCTCTCTGGGCTTGGACTTTGGCCCAATTGCTATGTGCGCCGTACCGGGCCAGAGCACTTCTAGGGGACCTAGTAGCCGTCTTGGCATTCAAGCCTGCACGTGGGGAACCAAGATTCTCTCCCGCCTGACGGTCGTGCGTGGGCCAGGGTGGAGAAACGATTGTCAGGGGTGAACAACGCCTCCAGCTCCCATCTTCTGGGAAGTTTCTACCGTCCTGACTGCAGCGCCGGAAGCGGCGAGTGCAGCTGCAGGGGCTGTGGCTGGCGGTTGACACTCGTCCTCGAGAGCGTTGGTGCCAACGAAGATAGATTTCCTGATGTACAGGTACGTCCTTTTTCTCTCTCTCCCTATTGTGTCTGGTTCCATCCTTTTTTCTTGGTCTTGAAACTCGTGTGGTTTTTTTTAGGGGGGCGTCCAGACAAGGGGGCGTGGCCGCATCGATGTTTCTCTATCTGGGGATAGGGTGGGAATGGGGAATGGCAGGGTGGTAGCCGTTTTGGAAGATAGCAGACTCACCTACACTACTTGTCTCTGCTTGTCTCAGAGGCTTGAAGGTCAGGCGTTCTCAGACCCAAGTCCCCGCCGTCCACATGAGAAAGATCTGCACGTTCAGGACACACAACGCACAACGACAGGAACCATGCCGGCGGGGTGTCGAGCATGAGCGGGTTCCGAGTCTGTCGTGCGACACGAGTAGTCGGCACGGGTGGGCACGAGGTATATGCCTTTGCTCCCTTGCTCCCTTGCTCCCTTTTCCCCCGTCACGGCTATTTTGGTAGACCTATCTGGCCCTCGGACGGTATGATACGGTTCCTTCCGCCGCTTTCATCCCTTGTCGCCCTGGTCGTGAGCCTGTCGGGCGTCGATCTGAGCCATGTCAAATGGCTGGGCACACGGCCCATGACTCCTGTTTTTTCCCTCGACTACCGGTGTCTGGGCTGCACGACTAAGGCAACCACACGGACGGCGATACCGGACGAGGCCTCCGGGGCTCAGAAACGGGCAGCAAGAACCGCAGGAACAGCAGGACGAACCGAGACGCGAGCTGGGGATTGCGGGATTCGAAACAGCCCTTTTTGCTGATCGGCGACCGAAACAAATCTGAGAGCTGCACACTGCTCGGACGAATGGGCCTGAGAGGGGAATGGCTTACTCGGGCGCCGTCACAGCTGCACCGACGGGTTGCAGGGCTCGGTGAAATTCGCAGCCAACGGCAGGAAATTCGCACCCGATATTGCGGCGTGCGGGGTGGAGGGAAGCGAGAGGGAGGGCGAGGGAAATGCTTGGCGCCACCCCCTGGCTGCGGTACGTGGTGCAACCAACGGGAATCGGGCGCTTTACCAAGTTCCCAACCCGACATCTCCAGGGCCCTTCATTCGTGGAGCTTTTCGGGGGCTGGACGGCGAGGGGGGAGGACAGGATGAGAGGAGTGAGGGGAGGGGGGTGAAGGGGGCTCGGAGGCCTAGCGTGCGAGCCAAATGCCCCTAAACAGCTCGTCGGTACATAGTAAGTACAGTAGGCCACGCTTTCTGAGCCTTTCTCAGCTAGCCGCCAACCTAAATGCACGCCAGGCCAGCCGGGTCGCTGCTGGGAGATGGTCCAGGCGCGCCCATTTGGAGACCCACTCCTCCATGACCCAGTTTTAAGCCTTTGCCAAGGATGCATGGGAGATCGGTACCCGCGTGCTGTTGCCAATTACTTGCTGCTCTACTGTGGCGTGGTGAACCCCCCCCTCCAGTGTAGAGCTTCCCGCGCGCCTCTTTGTATTTTTTTTTCTTATTCTTCTACGCCGCGCCTTACGAGGGAAAGGTCCTGTGCAGTGCCAAGCTACGTACATAGCATACCTCTAGGCAAGCACCGCTCTAGAAGTCCAAAGGGGAAAGCCACGGAAGGAGCTTCGGTTCTCGATTGGGGTAAATACCGGATCGAGCCCGCCACCAACTCATGGGCGGCCCCAGAGCAGCCAGACATACAACACACGTGCGTGCATGTCATCCCCTTTGGGACCGGCCGCCCCCCGTGCCAGTAGCAATAGTGCCGTTCGTCATTCTGGTCCCGCTCGCGCAAGGCCCTGGGGGGAAGGGGACCCCGGCGAGGGGAAGGCCTGCACCTGCGTCTGCATTTGCTGGGAGACCCCGACTGTTACAGCGCATCGTCGGTTGAGAAAAAAGGGAGAAAAAAAAATGGCACCCCAAAAATGCGACTGACTAGATGCAGGGCCTGGCCCGTTCCCCCAGGTTCCCGGCCTCATGGTTATTATACTCGAACTGCGTGATAGCTCCGTTCCTGTTTCCTAGCTCTCTTTTTTCTTCTTGTACACCCCCCCCCCCCCCCTTTTCCCTCTTCCCTCCCCCCCGGCCCCCCAACACTTCGTGGTGGATAAGAACGGCTGGTATGCAACCAAGCACGGGGCCATCGTGTTGCTTCTCGACCTTCTCCGCCTGACTCTTCCCCCCGCCTTAACCCTCCCTAGGCTCTAGGCTACTTCATAATCTCGTTCCCCCTCGTTGGACCTCGACCGCGTTCTGAGGACTTCGATTTAGCCGAACTGGGCCAATAGCGCACCGCCCTACCACGGCTTTGTGGGACACTTGGAGAGGCCTTTCCCTCACAGCCCGCTCCTCTTAAAGGCGGAATTGTCCCTAATTGAGACGGGTATTCACCCGCGGCGGCAGTCTCGCTGAAATTCATCGCTGCATTCCTGTCTCAACCCGCTGCATCGCGCCTGTTGCGCCCCCTCAGCCTAGTCAAAGGACCACCACCACAGCCAGTGTGGTCCCACCGCGTCCCCGGCGAGTCGACAATCTTGAACGGCACCGGCAAGGCGGAAGGCACGGATCCTGGACCAACAGCCCATCCTACCGAGGTGCCAGCGAGCTACGCCGTGCCGAGCACCCCCTATATATCAAGGTGAACAGCTCGCTTCGCTTCGCCAAGCCCACATGTCGCGATAACACCACCTCTCGTAACGTCTGAGACGTGGCTATTGTGGCCGACACATCGATACAGGCTCGGATCCAACTGCCCATACAATCGCTGAGACTTTGATCGAGACTGCCCACCATGAATGCCCTACTTTTAGGTGAGCAACCCCCCCCCTGCGTCGTTCCCAACGGGTTCTTGTCGTCCATCTTCCCTCCCCAGGAGACTTGATGTCGACGACGAATAGCACATGCATGAAGTGGACCGGTCTCTAGGCGAATATCACGAGTGCTAAGCGCCACGACGCTGTGCATCACGACGTGCACAACTCTGACCTACACAATACTGAACTGCACTCCATTGAACAACACAGAGCTAACATGTTGTTGTAAAGCGTTCGCTACGCCCCTCTTTCACTCGGGCGTGGCGGTCAACATGAACAACCTGGGAGCACGCGCCCTGTCGCCTATTGCAAATGCTCTGCCGCTGCGTATTATGCCGCTGGGCGCGTCCATCACCTTTGGCCAGGCGTCTACAGACGGCAACGGCTACCGTGGGAGCCTCCGCGACCAGCTCGTGTCCGGCGGCAACGCCGTGAACATGGTGGGCACCCGGCAGCACGGCACCATGCGCGACAATGATGTCGAGGGCTGGCCTGGCTTCATCATCGACTCGGTGCACGCGAAAGCGCAGATCGCGGTGCCGCTTTCCAAGCCCAATGTCATCTTGATCAACGCGGGCACCAACGACTGCCTAGGGAACATCAACATCACCGGCGCCAGCGACCGCATGGAGCGCATGGTGCTCGACCTCTACAGCATGAGCCCCCAGGCCACTGTCATACTCAGCTCCCTCATCATCAACACCAACGCCACCGTCGACAGCAGGGTGCTTGTCGTCAACGCAGAGTACAAGGCCCTCGTTGAAAAGCTGCAGGCTCAGAACCGGCGCATTGTGTACGCCGAGATGCACGGCACCGATGGCCCGGGAATGGACGACATGCACGACCAGACGCATCCAAACGACAACGGCTACCGCATGATGGCCAACATCTGGTACAAGGGCCTTGTCACCGCCAGCAACAACGGCTACATCGTAGCTGCGGAGCCCGTGGCCGGCCTCCAAGACGACGGGGCGATATAGCAACTACTGCAGCAGGGCCAGGGATCGCCGCTCTCCCGGACGAGCATCTGGCGCCTGCTCAAGCTTTGGTTCGGGGTCAACTGATCCCCCCAAAAAGAGACAACGAGGGGGAGTAGCGTGGGGACGCACGTCTAGTGCATGGCTGAATGCGGTGCAAAGGCGTTCCGGTTCCGTCGTTTCAGGCGGCACCAACTTACCTATCTGATATTTCGGACAAAAAAGGAGCATATAGCGGGGCGTTTACGGGGCGTTTACAGGGTACGAACATTACGACGAAGACCAACTAGACATTTTCCGGTCTGCGTTGGGCTATTGTGTATACCATAGCAAGCATCTGCTGTGGCCGGCGGAGGCCACTATTCTTTGCGCGGCATCCACGCGGACAGCATTAGAGACAGCGTGTTAGATCCCCGAATCAAGATATTCAAGACTATCTCCGCTATTTTCTTTGCGCATGTCTCTCTGCCTAGCTCGCCGCTCGAGCAATCTTTCTTTCCCTTAGCTCTCGTGAGCAACCTCCCCCGCCACGACGTACATGTGCTTGGGTGAACCTTGTCGTCATGCTGCGGCTATGGAGCAGCAGTCGGCCCCGCGAGGTCGAGTCCAGGACTTTTGCGGATTGACGTCGTCTTGCGCACCGGCTCTCCTTGAGCGTACAAAGAGCCCCATGCTCAGCAAGGCTGAGGTCAAGCGGTTGGCTACTATATGATGTCGACGGGCAGGATGGATTGGCTAGGTGTCGTTCAGAGATCGGCAGCGCTAGCTGCTTCTGCCGCTGGGCTGCCCGATCCGATCGGCTCTGGTGACGGAAACGCGGCCGGTGGTGTCCCTCTCATCGGGCAGCGTATCACGGGCGAGTGACAGGTCAGGGGTGCCAAGCCCCCCCTTTTTGGAGGCTCAAGGGTGCAGTACAGCCAGCGGCGCGGACGGATTTGGCCTTAAAGAGGGAGTAATTCTGTAAAATGTCTTGGCACGAGGCCGCATAGTCGACTATGGATGTCCACCCCTAGCGATTGGCAACCATACAAATGTCGTGTAGCCAATTTGGTATTGGTTGACCGCCACTCCGAGACCTCCGTGGCTCTTTAACCGATCACTCTGACGTTTATTTTTCACTGTTGCGAGACAATAGTTCCATGTGATCAAAATACTCAAATTTTGATGATGGTTTTGCATTTCCCCCCCGCGGTCCCATGTTCTCCGGGTTTCCCGGTAGCGGTGTAGCTCTGTAGCTTCTCTTGTAGTTTCTCTCTCTGTAGCTCGGGGCGGTGCAGTTCCAAACCAACCCCGCACCTGCACAACAAAAAAAGTCGATATTCCTCAGTGACCAGAACCCGCGTATTCGTAAACTCAAACCCCAGTTCCCCCGGTCGCCCAAACTCCGATGGGATGATGCGCTTTATCCTACACAGTCCAACAATGCTTGCGGCCGTAAACTTAGGGTATCACACGCACTTTCTGACGATGCACAAAAAAAGAGAGTAGTCGTCCTTCGGTCGCGATGGCTCTGCACACAGCTCCGGTTGGTCGGGTCTTGGCGCGCTCAACAAAATGGCCCACCCGTAGCGACCCGTGACAGGCCTCGGTCTCAGTCGCTCATAACAACGTCGCTCGACAGCGACGACATGGTACTTGATCGCCTATGCTAGAGGTTAGCGACTTGCTTCCTTCGTTGCGATAGTCTCCCAGAGATGTGCGGGCCGGGAGATGTGTAGTACAGTGTTGCCAGTCAGGGTACTCACGAGAGGCGTTTCCACATCGCGGGCCCGTCCACCGGTCCTTCAGTGTCTTCCATCCAGGTGTCACCGCCGGCCAGCATGAAGCGGCGGGCAGCCTCCTGCACCTTCTCCGGGTCCCTGAGGTCGTAGACGCTCTCGTCCTCGCGCCAGTAGAGATAGATCTGGCCGAACTGGTCGTACACGGCCTGCAGGGTCGGGCTGCCGCAAGCGCAGGCGACCTCGGAGCCGTCCAGGATCTCGAGGGCCGAGTGGGTGTTGCCGCAGGTGCTGCAGATCCAGTCGGTGGGGAACGAGTGCCGGCGAACCGGGCTGCCCCGGGCGTCGATACGGGGGCATTGCTTGCAGAAGGCGTGCGAGCAGGCGCAGGTCCGCGACACCGCGGCGTCCGGGTGCGAGGCCGAGGCGCCGACCGTGACGCTCTTGCATTGGCAGCACTCGCGCTCCTTAGGGCTGAAGGGTGAGGCCGGGGTGATGCGTGGGACCGGAGACGGCGGCAGGGCCATGGTAGCCGGAGCGTAGGCGTCCATTATGTGTATGCTAAAGGCGTTAAGGAGCTTGGTTCGACGTGTGATGCGATCTGGCGCTCTTGTGAACGATTTCTAGCGGCTGCCGGATGTTCAAACGTATGATTCCGTGAGACAATCGACCCGGGAAATTTTTTTTCTTGCACGTCCCTTTCCTCTTAAAGGGGGTAGTCCCAAGAATGTTATCTTTTCTCGTGGGCGCGCTAAAGCAGGAGAGCTGTGGAGGTGAAGCCAGGGTAGCTTAGAGGGACCCCAACAAGGCGCGAGTACAGAAGGCGCCCCCAACAAGGGACAAACCCCAACAATTAGGATCCGGGGCCCTCTTCAAACGTCCCGAGATATGCAGGAGCTTGCTTATCTTCGCGCCGGTCGCCGTGCTAGTCCTGAACTTAAACCCGCCAGCAAAAGAAAATCGGTTCGCGCAAGCTTGCGTCCGCTAGCAGTTGCGCATCCGGCCCGACGACTCTGTTAAGAAGAGGGAGAGAGAGAAATTTTAAAAAAAGAACTCGAGAAAAAGGCGCCGACCGGGCAAGGTACTGGCCGGATCAAGACAACTTTATCGCCTAGATTGGTGTGGCGCTCCCCCTCCCCAGTTCGGTGCAGAGCTCCCCCGGAAGAATGCGAGGATATTGAGGGTCGTGGGGCACGGCGGGCAAGGGTGCGCTTGTCAGTTAAAGACTTCTTCGGGTAGCTTCGCGGCCGTGGGACAGGCCTACTGACATCGAGCGTGGAATGCTCGAAAGAGAGAGAGGGAGTAAATAGCTGCAAACGGCGGGAGCAATCGCCGGGATTTATTACGCCTTCCCTTCCGAGACTTCCCAAATCCTCTGCACTGACGCTGCGCGCGGGCGCCATCGTGTACCTCCTTTATCTGTGCTCCTTCCCTCACCACGGCTGGCGAGGCGAAGGCGTGACACGGTGACACCAGAGCCGGGCTAGCGGACTACCCCACCAAGCCCACTATCGTCGGATACCGAAATCCGGCTATTCTCAGGCTTTTTGCGATCGTCTCCCCAACTTCCCCATCCCCTCCAGGACGCCATCGCGCTCTGCGATTGGCCACATCCGCCGGTGTCCGGTACGCTCTCCGAATGAAACTCTGCCACTATGCCGCATCAGGACCAAGGGGGTAAGCCATGGTCGTCGGTATAAGAGCCCTACGGCCAATCTTCAACCCAACACGTTTCAATCCGATGGAGAATCCCAGACATCCACTGCCTGGTGGCGAGGCCAGGTCGGAACAGGTCAGGTCTGACAACACAAAAGCACAGCCCACTCAGGCGGTGCTGCGAACTCTGATTGCGCCCGCCAGCGCCAGGCGCCGACGCGAGGGTTTTTATGCAGCTTCGGTCAAAGGGGATGCGCATCAGGCAAGGTTTACTTTGCTCCTATGCCTGACCTATATTCTCGCATCTCAGAATGTCTATTTTGAGCTTGCCCATGAACCGGGCGATAGGCTATAGAGCTAGCCCGGATAAGGTATGGGTGGGCAGCAGCTTTCGGGGCGATCCCTTCGGAGCTTTTGTCAATAGCACCTCGCGGCCGAACGCTTGTCACATGCGCGCCCGCCGACCAGTCGCCGTCCACGGCCGGCAGCTCTTCCCAAATATCCTAGGTAACCTACTTGCCACGTAGATTGAATGCTGGGGTCTCATCCAATAGCGCCATAACCGTGGCCAGCGGTGACACTGTATCGCGCACATGCGTCCCCCGATCAGCTCGATTCGAGGCGGCAGATCAGCTGCGACCTGGGCGGGCCGCCCAAGCTCCTGGGAGCTGAGGGGGAGCGGCTTGCGCGAAAGCTTGTCCGCTCGGCCTTGGGTGTTGTGCATGTTGCAGACTGCACAGACGCTTCCCCAAGTGCTTGGCGGGCGGCTGGGCCTTGGCCGTCCTCTGTGACGGCCACATTTGATCCGATGGCTTGACTGCTCGCCCTACAGGGTGTACCTCCACAGCGGCGACTTGTCTCCTAATCCCACCAGCTGGTCGTCGGTATACCTCTCCCTGACTTCCGCTTCCGTCATCCTAGCTTTCTTCTCGTTGGCCCATTTGTACGACCAGCCCGCCAGCGCGGCGGCCACCAGGGAGGCCAGAGTCAGCCCCAGGCCAATGCCAAAAGCCCGGTAGTACGTCTCGGGGCCATAAAACAGGAAGCTGCCGGCAATGCCTGAGGTGCTCGCCAGCCCATTGGCCAGGGCCATCCCTATAGCCTTCCGACTGTTGGGTGCCAGGTTCCCGCTTATCCAGGACGTCACGAGCGACGTGACTGGTGCAAACCCCATGAAGGCGATAGTGGCTGCGGTCATGTAAAGCGGTATATTCCCTGCTACGTCGCCACGGCCTAGAAACGCCATTATAAGACCCACCGTGGCGAGAGACAGAGCGCCGAGGATGAATGGGAGTCGCTTGTATTGCCTGTCGGACAGGTAAGCGAGCATCAGACCCACAGCCGCCGCGGCGACATAAGGCGGGCAGGTCATGAGCTGTGCTGCGCTGTTCCTGAATCCCATTGCCTTCGTGATGGTTGGGAGAGTAACCTTAAGCCCTGTATTTGCCGTATACGTAAGCAAGTGAAGAGCCAGACCCGAAGGATAGGAGCGAGCTCACCCCAAGAGGCCGTTCCGAAGCAAACCATGATCAACCCCTGGATATATATCCTCCAGCAGCCCAGAACCTCCCTCCCTTCATGGACGCTCTCCCGGAATCTCTCCCACTGCGTCCTCTTCATGTCGTGCAAAGAGCTCTTGCCACCGTCCTTTATGAAGCGCTGGATTTCAAGAAAGCGGATCTCTTGGGCACTGAGCCACCGCCCTGACGTCTGTGGGGTGTCGATGAGCAGAAAGACACACATGATGCCCAGGAATATGCTGACGATGGCGTCAACTAGGAAGATCCATCGCCAACTCTCCAGACCGCAATACCCGCCAAGCCTGGCAACGGAAGCGGCGAGGAGGCCGGATATGGCGCCGGAGACGTAGCCAACTGCACCGAAGAGGGCGATTCTAAAAGATAACTGCTGCGGCATGTACCAAGATGCAAGGAGGAACATTGACCCAGGAAAGAAGCCGGCTCTGTTTACCACAAGTCAGCAGGGAGTTACGGCCCGGACTAGGCTACTTACTCAATAACGCCGAGGGCGATCCGGAGAGCCAGCAGGCCAGTAAAGCTCCGCACAAAAGCGTGCCCGAGCATGACTACGCCCCAACCTACGACCATGAGGCCCATGTATCTCGACGGGCGCTTGAGGTGGCTAATCAACATATTACTTGGCATCTCTGATGACCTGTCAGTTTCCGAGCCGTCACGATCTAGAATCCATATAGACATGAATACCCTACCTAGAAGCATATATGGGACGTAAAATATGGACAGCACGAGACTCCATCGCGTGCTGGTGAGGCAGAGGGCCTCTTCGAGACCTTCGATCTTGGCATTGGTGATATTGGTTCGGTCAATCTGGGCGACCAGATACAGCAGCGAGAGAAGAGGCATCAGCCTCCAGTCCACCTAATTAATAAACAGCATCAGGAGAGGTAACAGTGGGAAAGAGAGCCGGCAGCGCGCTAACCTTCCAGTATACGACCTTGCGGAAGGCGTCGCTGCAACTCCTGTAGAACTCTTCGTCATCGGGCGGGATGCCGACGACAAGGATCCCATCCAGTCTTGTTGTTCGCAGTGTACGACCGGGAGGCGTTGCTTCTACCCCATCGGCAATGTTCTCTCGACAATCTTCTGCCTTCTCCAGGTAAGAACACTGAGGGCTACCCGTGGACGCCTCGCTACCAGTCCTCGCTGTGCATTCCGTCCCCCGGCGTTCGAACATGCTCCGGCAAGCGAGTTGAAGCGGTTTGTACAAATTAAATCTACTTATGAAAAGGAACAGTGGAAAGGCTACTGGTTTGACCCCCGTTGACCATGGCATTGGATTTTGAAGCACCTCTAAAGGCCATGGGTGACACTTCCCCCGCGCCCATTAGGCACGCAATGGCGTGGAGCATATAAATCTCTCATAAACCCTCGACGGAAACCTAGATAACATGATCTGAACTTGAGTTGAAGTATAAGCTGTTGAGTTTGCCAAATACGTGGTCGACTCTGTGTTACTCCAACGAGAAAAGTAACGCCACACCTATCTATCGGTCGTGCCTACCCTATCAGTACGGGGAATTCTATGCGTTATCCTTCGCAAGATCCAACCTCCTTGATGAGCAGAGGTGCACCTCTAGCAAGGTAACTCTGAAAGGGACGAGCGTGGATTAACCATCATCACAAGGTGGCGTGGAGGGAGTCAGAGAGTGGGGGCGGCATAGCTACGGTGACTGGGCCCTGTCCCGGGCAAGCTACTGCGAAAGATGCGAAGAAAACACGAAGCATGAGAGTTTGGGTAAATAGTGGTAGTTTTGACCAACTAGTGCTCACCTGATATGAATGCACTGCAATTTTAGACTCTATTGGGCGGCTGTCAAGAGGGGAGCTAGGAGAGGGCGGCGACGAAATTGCACTTCTTGTGTAGCCTTACACTGTTCTCTCTATGCACTGCATTCTTAGCCTTCGATGGAGAGAGCTGTTGGATCTCCCCATTCTCATGAGCTAATCGTGGCCCAAGCGTTCCTGCATATGCACAAATGAATATGTGGCACTTTGAGCTCGATTGTGCAGCTATCAAGGGGGTGTCAAGCTTGGGTCCGCCGAGGTCTATCAAGAAGAAGGCCGCCCGCCAACCACTAAGTCGTCAGATGCGACGGGGGCTGATAAGCGCGACGACATATCTAACACCCGTTGATAAAGGCTAGACGGATGCTCCTGCCAGCCACTTCAAAGCCACATTACCAACCGAGGGTCAGCGTCGGGGCTGCGGCGAATCCCACCCTCGTCGCGGAGGCGCCTACAAGAAGCGGCCTGCCGTCGGGCTGGTCGGCACGGGCAGGGGTCAGCCGTGCCGGGGCCGGGGTGGCGCCGCCAAGTCGGATAGGGTATCTGGCGCGTCAGAACTGCCGGGCGACTTGCTGCACTAGGCCCAACTCATGTCCAGCATCCTACAATTCAAGCCCTCCACGCGTCCCAGCTTTTCTCTCGGCAGCTGCAGGCAGCGGGCGAGGGCGCGCGCTCCCCATGTTTTGCTATATTAGGGTTGCCATGGAGCGCCTAGCGCCGTCTAGAAACTTAAACTACTGTCGCCCAGGCGGTCGATACCACATCGAGCGGACAGCAGCGTCTGAAGTGCGCGATTTCCATCTCCAGCGCTGCAAATGCCATTCTTAGCACGATTTGAGCAGTGTTTCCAAGCGCTTGGCGGCGGCTCTTCGACGTGGCGTCGAAGTCGGGATGCGGCTCTTGGCGGTGCTTGGCGGCTTGGCGGCCGTCTCACTACATGGGATCGCACGGCCCGTGCGACTCGACGTCTCTGCGCCTGCGACTCTGTCCACGGCGTTTCCCTCCTGTTGATCTTCGCCGCCGTGGGGGGGGGGAGACGGACTGCACAGTGCCGCCAATGCCAAGCGCCAAGACCTGTCTCAGAACCTCACACAGCATCCCAGGCTTCTTGGCTGCTTGGCTGCTACAGGTCCCACTGCGAAGGGCACGGCGGCGTGCAAAGGGACGGAGCGGCCAATGGGCAGAAGTTGGGACGAGAGGCCCGGCCGGGTGGGGGAAACACGCGGCCGGCGCAACGTGGTCGTCCAGAAGCGGTTCTCTGCAGCCTCGACCAGCGGACCCGCTCGCGGCCGTTTCTCTCCTCCCAAATGCTCCCCTGTCGGCCCCATCTTGGCGCTGCCGCGGGCCCTCTGGAGTCCCTTGCTACCCACGGCCTCTCCAAACCCTGCGAGGGCAGATCCCCAGGCCCAGATGAAGCTGGCGGGCCTTGCATGTCTTGGAAACTTCTTGGCCACCCTTGGCACTTGTTCCATCTACAGGCTGGGCGCCTGGGCTTCCAAGCGGGTGCGGGTGGAAAGCAAGTTGTTCCAACATCATGGGGTATATATCCCGTGCTTCTCGCCGTGGAGAATCTGTCCAAACTTCTCGGCCCATCTCTCTCACAGACAGACCAAAGCTTCGCCTTGACGGTAGTTCTTTTCCTATTCTCGAGCAGTGCTCTTCATTTCACCGAGCTGTGCTCATTACGTTCTCTGGTCTGGTAACCTGTGCTTATACGCCTATTTTTCCTACATCGCCAACCCATCCAACGCCAGCCGTTTCGGAACTCTCTGCTCTCGCTGTCTTTAATCCGTAATATCCACACGACCACCCACAACCGCAAAGATGCTTTCCAACTCGGTCCTCGCTACGGCTGTCCTGATCGCGCTCGCCCGCGCCGCCCCTCTGCCCCTCAACATCAACCTCGGTGCCTACTCGCCCGCGCTGGTGGTAGGTGATGGTGCTATGTCGTTCGAGGAAGCCAACGCCGTGACCAACCTGGTCAACACCCTTCAGGGTGCTGCCACCACTGGAGCTGCCGCGGCGGCCGCCCAGCAGCAGGCCCCTGCCGCCGCGCCTGCCGCCGCCCCCGCGGCTGAGGGTGCTGCTGTCAACGCCGCTGCTACGCCCATTCTAACCGAGTCGGTTAGTAGCCCTGGATAGCCTTTGTCTGTTTTCCCTTGTAGATCGCTAACGGTCTCCTAGGCCTCGCTCCCTGTTGCTGGCATGGGCAAGGAGGTCAGCCCCCGCGCCGAGGAGGAGCCCAAGTTCCAGAAGCGCCAGTCCGGCTTTGACCGCGCCCTTACCTTTGCCGAGGCCGCCCTCACCAAGGGCCCCAAGGTACAGCTCGGAACCGGTGCGGAGGGTGCGGGCGTCGGCATCATTGTCGACAACAACCCCACCCGTGCCGCGGCTGGCGGTGCTGCTGGTCGCGAGTAGGACTATATAGACAACGGAAAAACAACATGGTTACGGCGGTGAAGCCTAGACAACCCGGAGAGGGGGAGCTTGATCATCTTAGCTTGGAGCAAGGCGTTTTCGGCCGCGGGCACTATTTCCTTTCATACCCACTTGTCTGGCCGGTATATCAAAATGGATATCACATGGCTTGAGCGATTCGCGCATTTTTGCATAAAAAATAGAAATCGTATAATGCATCCTCGAATACTCCTAGCTGGGGGCACCCGTAATACATTTTGTGACTGAAGGTGCGTTGTAGACATTTAAGGTTTGTTTTACTCGGGCTAGACAGTCTGGGGCAAGGTACGGCGACGACTTTACTGGATGCTTCCCCTGACCAACGGCGGTCGCCCGGTTCGGGCCCGGCAGCGTGCTGTCACTAGCGCGCCGGGGTGACTAGGTGTTTGCATTCTCCATGGCCTGCGGATCCTGAGGAGCCTCGCCATTGACCATGTATCGTCGATTGCTTGCGCTGCGGAGCCTAGACGGTGTCATCATTATGGATCGGGGGAAGGACTAGTATGAAGGGGATGGTTGTTGGTGGCGAACGTGACCTGCTTCCAGAGTCTCTTGGTGAGTGATTCATGGGTGGCTCTATTCTCGGATGCCAATAGGGCCGTGATCGGGACTGACTTGACCTTGGACGACTTAGTGATGACTCAATTGTGCGAGGCCCGCCATAGATAGGACGGGCTCGAGTGCCGAATTGTGGCTTGTGGTGTGCCGAGGTCAGCGCCCGCTGATGCATGTCCGTGTGCCGGCATGTCGACATTGCTGCCGCCCTTGAGCCGTGCAGCCACCTCCTGGATCGAGATGTTGGGTAGCACCGGACGGGTTGCATCTTGCCGCCTGCAGCGGCTTGGACCGGAGCAGGCTCGGGGCAGCCAGCCAAACCACCATCATGTGCTCCTCCCTCCCTTGTGATACCTGCCTAAGTGCGAGCAGGTGGGTTAGGCACTGTGGAGGGGCGGGCTATTCGTAGACGAGTCTCCTTCCCTTTGTCTGTCTCGCCGCTCTGATCTATATGCCGGGCAGCATTTGGCGAGCAGTGTCATATGCGGATCGCAAGTACACCCAAACACGACAAATGAGCCCGCTCTGGTGCCGCGCTGCTGGAGCCCATCGACGCTGGTGCCCCGCCCCTACCGAAGCGGGGTGAGGATTGGATGCAAGCAGGTCTTGTGCACACATATTGGGGGAGTCGGGGAAGGGGAAATCATTGGAGAGCCTGGTCGAAACGCGGTTGATCCCGAATACAGCAGGCGAGGCGCGTCTGCATTGATGCTCATTAATATCCGACAGACTATACAGAAAGCTTGGTTGGTGATCTGCTGAGAGCGGCCGACCCAATCCTGTGTTGTGGCCGCAGACCTCCGCACGCTCCGCCTTTTGGGGTGCCATTTTGTCTCTTTTGGCCATTTTCGCTAGTCTCGTGCGGGCAGTTGCGCCCAGTCACTGGGTCGCGTGGGGAGCCGCCCGACCAACCAGCGCACGTTGCTGCACCCCAGCTCTGCAGGACCGAGCATCATCAACAGCTTCCCCGACCTTGTTTCTCGGCACACCCAGGCTGCCAGCACCCAGCCATTGTCCTCCTCTTCTTCCCCCGGAAGGGTCCAACTCGTTTTTTCCCACTACTAAGACCTGCCGGGAGCCCTTCTTTCTCCAGAGGGGGATGGCTAGTACGCAAGACCTCGCTCTTTGACCGAATCTCACTTGTAGCATTCCCGTTGTTTCCCCTCGTCCCCGCCTGTCTTCACTCCTCGTCAGCGGGAGCTGGCTTTCCATCCCTTCTCCTTCTGCCCTTGCGCCGCCGTCGCATGAGCATCGCATGAGCTTGGGAGTTGTGCTTCTATCTCAATTGTCTTTTTTTTTTATTTCATTTATCCGCCAGTATGACCACCCCAAGCTGGCCGGCGCGCTGGCTTCGTTCCGCGCTCTGGTCAGCGGCTGTTGTCCCTATCCTCGCCCAAGGCTCTGGACAGACTTGTAAGTGGTATTTTCCCGGCCGCCGCCGGCTCGTCTATCAGCCCAATTCTCACGCCGCCTAGTGATTCCATGGAGCTTCACACCTCTACCGCTCGGCTCGGTCCAGCCTGGGGGCTGGCTCTTGGCGGAAATGCAAAAGTCGGCCGCAGGACTGGCGGGGCACGAGGCGGACTTCTATCCCTTCGTCGCCGATTCACGCTGGCTCCACACGCCCGGCTCCAATGCAGGCAACGACTACAGCTCGCTGAACGAGGCGCTGCCATACTGGCTGAACGGGCTAGTGCCCCTCGCGTACGGGCTCAACGACACCCGCCTCAAGCAGCAGGTTCAGACAGTCGTTGACACGATCCTGGGCTTTCAGGCCTCCGACGGGTGGCTCGGTCCCGAGGTCGGCGATGCTAGAAACCTCTGGGCGCGCTCGCCTCTGTTGCTCGCTCTCACTCAGCTGGCCGAGGCTGATCCCGCCTACGAGGGGCGCATCGTGGCTAGCATGCGCTCCTTCTTAAATATAACCCACTCGATGCTCAGCGACGGCGGCAAGGGCTTCACGGACTGTGGGACCGGCATAGATTGCTCATGGGGCCAGGTCCGCTACCACGACTTGATTATCTCCATCCAGTGGCTCCTCGAGCATCACCCGGACCCAAAGAGCGACGCGCTGCTGTGGGACAACATGAACATGCTGTTCAACCAGACGCTGTTCCGCTGGGACTCGTGGTATGCCGAAGGCACGTATCAGAAGGTGATCACCGATCCGACCACGGGGAACCCCTTGTTCGCCTTCTTGCACGGCGTCAATGTCGGCCAGGGTAGGCATTGTCCCAGGTAATGGACGAGTAGGAAGGGTGCTGACTTGCCGCAGGCCTCAAGTCCCTCGCCGTTATCTACCGCTTTACGCACAACAGCAGCTTGTTGCAAACTACTAACAACGCCGTCGAATGGACGTTTCAGTACCACGGTGCGCCCTCCGGGACCGTGCTCGCCGACGAGATCATGCGCGATCTCGCCTCGTACTCCGGTAGCGAACTCTGCACCGCCGTGGAGACGGCATATTCGCTCGAGTATCTCTACCTTAGCCTGGGCGTCAACCAGTACGCTGACAGGGCCGAGCGCGCCATCTTCAACGCCCTGCCCGTGATGCTGACGACGGATCATTGGGGACACCAGTACATGGACCAGCCGAACGGCCCGTGGACCAACAATTCTGCAGTCGCCAGCTCCTACCCCCAGGTATTCACCACCTCGGCCTGGGGGGTAGCGACAACGTTTGGCATGGAGCCGATGTACCCATGCTGCACCGTGAACCACCCACAGGGTTTCCCCAAGTTCCTGTCCAACAGCTGGGCCGTTGTAGACGACAAAACGCTCATACACGCTCTCCTCTCACCGTCGACCGTCACTGCGAGCTTGAAGGTCGGCAACGTGACAATCGAGTGCGCCACCGACTACCCGTTCGTGAATACCTTCACATATAGTGTCAGTGCGGACGCCAATTTCTCGCTCCGCCTCCGTGTGCCAGGGTGGGCGACGTTCGTCGAAGTCCACACCATTATCGGATCGAAGGAGGAAAGCTTCCAGCAGGACAGCGCAGGGGGACTCGTACAGGTCGGGCTTCCAAGTGGTAAGAGCACTGTCACCTATAAGCTGGGGGCCGACGTGCGCACCGAGGCCCGCGAGAATGGCGCCGTATCAGTCTATGTGGGGAGTGTCCTGTATGCGCTAGACCCTTCCCCCGTGGCAAACATCAGCTCGCTGCCGCACCACTTCTACGATGCCGGCGGGCCCCCGATCCCAGATGTGCCCTTCAGCCAGGCCAGAGACTACTACTTTTATGGAGAGGGTGAGTGGGCGATCGCGATCGATCCCTCAACGCTCAAATACCACGCCCCTGCGTCTTCGCCCGTCGTTCCGTTCGTCCCCGGCCTTGATGCCGGACACATCTCGGTCGACGGCTGCGCCCTCAACTGGACCCTACGTTTCGGTGCCACGCCAGATGTGCCACCAAAGAACGTGACCTGCACCGGCAAGAAGGCGACCTACACACTCGTGCCCTACGGTCAGGCCAAGGTACACATGTCGGAGCTGCCGGTCATCAACCTCGCAAAGGCCGCACAGGCGGCCGAAATAGGCGTTTCCGACGAGGCCGAGGCGCTTACATCGTCGGCGAGCCTGCCACTAGCGACGCGAGTGGTGCATCCCGAAGAGCAAGCCAACATGGCGGGATATCTGAAGGTTCAGTAGACCACGAAGACGAAGCCGGGCAGCCGTTGGCAGGGACCACGGACTCCGTGCGAACGATTGCCTTTACGCGTGCGTACATATCTATACCCACGCATTTGACACAGTGTAGACCATGGTGGAATCATGACCTTGGGTGTAAAGATCAGGGAACAGGCATGGGGTGGCAGGAAAGTGTGGCACCCCCTAGCGCTTTCGCTTAGTAGTGCTTTACTTAGTATATAGATAGCTTGTATGTCTACAGAGCATATCTACCCACCCTACAAAGCAGCGAATACATGCCTAAGTGGCTATTGATGAGAGACGTAACGTTGGCGTTCCTCAGCGCCTCTCTAGAAAGAGGGTACACGTTGACAGCACCATCGAGACTTTCGCCTTGAGGCGTTTGCACTCGATTCATTTATCCTCAGATCTACGTCACTAGTTAAAGAAATAAAACCAGGGAAGTATCGGTGTGACGGGAAGGTAACTGGGCCGCCTAAGCGAAGTGCTAGTAGGCATTCCTTGGATGAACTGGCCCCGAGTATTTGGCCACTTAGTAGAAGAAAGTGCTACAAGGAATCATCGTCGAAACACTTCGTTGATTTGCATTTGTGAGCCGATGGCGGTGAACAGCTTGGCTAGGATGCTGTGTGGAGGGATGCTATGCAATCGTTGATCGCTACTGTTCTTCCCCGCCTGGGATCCCTTGCTTGCGATACTCCAAGTTTGGAAAACGAGTAGCGGTTTCGTCTCGGCTACCAATGCCGACATATTCTACGTGGGCGAGCCTGCGCCTGGCTGCACGATTTAAGGTACTGTCCCGTACATGACTGCACCACACCACACCACACCACATTTGGCACCAACCGGAAGGAAAATGACGGGCGGGGCGGCGCGAATGGTAGATTGAGCGGCCATGATTGGAGGGGCCGGGGACTTTCTCACCACCAAACCAACAACGGGATGAGCGAGCCAGAGAAGAACGGCCATTTGCCGTCCGTCTACCAGTTCATGCGTCAGACAGACGGTGTTTGCGCAGGGGCGCCCGTCAGCCTCCTCCTGTGTGACCACCCCCCGGTTCTAATTGAGGGCACTTTTCTCGCTCCTCAGTGCGGGCTGCCCTGGAAACTTCGTGGGCGTGGTTTCAGACATGCGATCCTGCTGAGCTGACCAGAGCGCATCCCCCTCCTCTCGCGGGGGAGGAAAAAAAAAGGGGGGCGAAGGGCGCTGGGAGCGTTGGAGTTTCGTCACTGTCTAACTTTGGTATCTAACTCTCCCCTTTTTCCTTGGTCTCGTGCGAGCAATGGGCAGCACGCGATTTACGAGGAACGGACGACATGGGCGACCCCGCCGAGATACGAGACACAAGTCCATCGGCACTAGTCCCGCACGCGCTTGTGGTGCTATGCAGAGGTTAAGTAAGGTGTCTGCCCGACTCAGCCCCAACCCCCCTAATGCGGGAGCCAACACGGCAGTGACTGAGGGCTAGAATTTAAGCGTGCCTAAGGTTCGCGGCGGGGACGATCGATCGTCAAGACGCCACAGACAGGGCCAAACCAAGCCAGGCCTTCGAGGGAGGCATGGGAGGCAAAGTTAGCTCCTCTTGCTTCCTCTCTCTCTCTCTCTCGCCCTCTCTCCTATGCACGGGCGGGCGGCGGGCGATCCGAGACAACGAGAACCCTTTAATTGGCGTGTCTGCGTTTGCAGGCAGCACGGTCGATCCTTCGGGTGGCTCATCAGTTGTTAGGTCACCAGGCGGGCGGGCCCTTTTTAACCTCCCCCAAGTGCGGCAGTCTATCGTGTTGATCGCATCCTTGTCATGCACAGGCGGGGGGCGCTTAAAAGGCTAGTATGCTTCTGCCTGTGCAGAATACGGGCGGCAGCGAGCATGGAAGCAAACGCTGTTATGCTAGACAACTTCTTTCAGAGGCTCGTCGCCGGGTATCGAGCGAAGGAGAATAGTCGCTCGCTCGCATCCCGTGTCCAATATTTCCCTCGTCCTGGCCGAACCGGGGGCGCAGAGCTCGCGAAATTTCGCAGACCTTGGCCATCGCAGGTGGCAGGGGGAAGCGAGTGGAGATCTCTAGGGCGTTTTCTTCCGGCACGTCCCCCCTAAAGACCTAAAAAGGGCGCTGGTTAAGTCGGGTCTCTCTCGGAGGATCGAAATGTACTACGTAAATGGTCAGGTACTACGTACACCTGGCCATTTACCTTTGGGGGGGGGACAGCCAATAGCGGGGCGGGAGATCTTAGCATCATGAGGCTTTCGGGTGGCTTGGAGGGACATCTGTCATCTGCTGCTGTACTGAAAGCCTATTATCGCCTCGAGGCCGTTCTTATCGCCAGACAATGAGGGGGCGGCGGGCGGTCTGGAATGCGATACATGCCAGCCGAGAACGGCCCATCGCAGTGACTTTTCCCGGGACGAGATAGACTCCTAATAATGCTAATAATGCCATCTGGAGTCTTGCTCGAGCCCCCCGCCCCGACGAAGACGTGTGGGGCAGAATAGACAAAAAGGCCTGAAAGTACCGTTAGCATTGACGAGCCTAGGAGATTGAGGGCTAGAAAAAAAAGGAGACCCAGTTTCTGGGACTACGGCCGCTGCAGACAACCAATTGAAGCCATCCCTTCCCGATTCCCTGCACGACAGACTGGCTCCGGCTGGGGTACGTATCTGACGGCCAGTGGAGGACCAGCGGAGGGCCAGTAAGATTTAAGCGCGAACCTATCGTGAATGCCTGAGGTGCTTCGTCCAGCGGCGCGCTGTGTTGGCTTCAGGGAGGCGTCCAGGTCCTAAAAGGCTTGGCGAAGCGGCGCTGCTGGGCCGTCTCGCCTTTGCACTCTAATGGGAATTTGGGGTGCTTTATTAGTGCGGATTGCCTCGCATTTTGTCATTTGGCTCCCTTCCGCCCCCCCACGGCTCTCTCCCTTTTTTTTCACCGGTCGTCTCTCCGCTCGCCTTCGTCGTCGCCGCCGTCCACCTGGTCGACGTTTCTTTTCTTTTCCTTTTCTTGTTCCCCAACCCTCTTCTTCACGACACCGGCGACGTAGCTGCCCGCCAGGCCAGTCACACCTAGCGCGATCCGATCGATTGACGGACCTTGTGCCCCTTTCGCCGTCATCCCGCCCCGGGCAATCGAATTTGGGGCCACTGCCGACGACCACTTTCTCTTCACCGGCGCCTCACGCATCAACATGTTATGATACCCGGCAGCGACTAGGCCCAACCGCGCGCCCCTTTCGGTCGTTCGTAAGAAAAGAGAAGGAAACGCCGCAACTTTTTTGCGCAGTCTTGCCCGGTGACGCTCCGAAGACCCCCTAAGTAGCCGCGATTTGTTCGTCACGCTCCTTTGGGCCTCCCGGACGGCTCGCCTTCCCATCGTTTTTTTTTTGGCACCATCGGCGACTCGCCACCGCTGCAGCACGCGAAGCTGTTAGACCTCTTCCCCTCTAGACCCTCGTCGACAATTCGCCATGGCTTTCCGACGCTTCACAGAAGGCGGCTCGCCGACCCGAGGCTCCCTACTGTCCTCCCTGACCTACCGCCTCAACCCTCGCTTCATGCTCACCTGCTTCTTCGTCCTCGCCTTCGTCCTCACCCTCTGGACCATCTATGTCACAGGCACGATGCATGACGTGCTGCAGCTCGTCCGCGCACCATTTTATGGTTCCAACAACCAAGGCTCACGGCCGCCGCCTCCCCCTCCCCCTCCGCCTCCGCCGCCCAGCGAGCTCGGGGATGAGGCATCCCCGCCGGCAAGCTGGGTTACACCGACCGACAAGGACGGCAAGCCCCCGGCTTCGACGGGCGCCGCTGCGGCGCCTTCCGACAACAAGGACCAGCGAGTGATCGCGTTGGTGTTTTACGGGCGCAAGGAATTGGTCGAGGTGCTGGACTGCTACTTGAAGGTTCGTCTCATGCCTTGGTCTCCACCGCGGTGGGCCACGGACCCTCGGGCCCGAGTCCCGTCTGTCCCGTGTCTCGCAGGCGTCCGAATGGATGAGCAGCCGATCTAACCATGCCTACAGAGGAACCTCAGGGAAAACGGCGGTCTCCTAGACGAAGTCATCTTCGCCGTCAAGACGGATAACCAGCACGATCTACAGTACCTCGAGGATCTGCTCCCGACCAGCAAATCGTACAAGAAGCACGTCCCGAGCGGCGAGCAGGAGTGGTGGAACGGAAGTTGGGAGCCCGTGACCAATGCGGATGCCATTTACATCAAGATCGACGACGATGTGGTGAGTTCTACTGTAGAGAGAGGACCGGATGGGGACGTGGCCAAGCTGAGCGATGCTAACGGGCCAACTTAGGTGTACATCGAGGATTCTACCATCCCCGCACTGGTCAAGAGGCTGCAGGAGAACCCGCAGTTATTCGCCGTGTCCGCCAACGTCGTCAATAACCCGGCGCTGTCATGGGTGCACTATAGCATGGGACTCTACGAGCCCTTCTGGCCGGTAAGCTGAGCCTCACCCCAGCTGTCGTATCACAGCGAGCTGACCGCATCCTACAGGAACTCGAGAAGCCCAAGGGCCAAGTCTCGACCTCGTGGAAACCCTCGACGATTCCCTCGTACGAGGGCCCGCCGGAGGGCCCGGATGGCTTCAAGAACGGCGACAAGCCGGCTCCGTTTCAGGGCCACCGCTGGCTCCCCATCCGCGCCAAGCCTGGCGACACACCCTACGACATCACCATGAGCCCCGCTTCGACCCTGACCTACGATGCGTTCGGCCCTTCCCTGCACAACTGGGGCGCTGCGGCCCAGACGCACTACTCGTTCCTGACCCATCTCGAGCGCAACGAGGTGTCCAGGTACCACTTCGACATCTGGGACTATGCTTACCAGCGCCTCTCGATCAACTTCTTCGCTCTCCGCGGCAAGGACGTCATGGACGTGTTCCCCTTCCCCCAGCGAGACGACGAGGATTTCCTGACCACCAAGCGACCTAAGGAGCTCGGCCGGCACGTCGTGGTGGACGGCACCGGAGTAGCTGTGCACTTTGCCTTCAACCCGCAGTACAACACCCACGAGGGACGCGGTGTGGCGTGGACCGACGCGCTGAGCCGGTACAAGGGTTACGCCGAGGAAAACATCTGCTCGACGGCCTACTCGAAGTCGCAAAAGCCCTCCGAGAGGTAGTCACGACCGGCACTTAAAGGGTAGACAGGCGAAATGACAAAAGAGAAAAAAGGGAGCTGCAGCCTAGGACGTTGGGACGATCCTGCCTTGGCGGCTGCTTGTATTATTTACCTTGTAATGGGCCGGATTGATGATCTGTTCCGGCTACCATGGTGATACACTAATCGGCGTCCACGAATGAGCTTTACGATGTGCTTACCGCACGCTCTGCGCACAAGGGGATGCGACAGGGCCTTTAGAATACCTAGGGATAATATTCATGTGTATTTGTTCCAACCTTGCATACAGCGTCCTGGTGCTTAGTAGACGGGCTCACACATTGCTGCAAGCAACTTTAGTGCGGTGAGCGAGTTAACAGGTGCAGCTCGCATCCCGAGCCTGACCTTCACTCTCTCCCATGCCTAGTCCGTCCGAGAGACTGAATAGTCAACGTGTCCGTGGGACTTTTGGTACTGCACGGTGTACTAGATTATAAATATGATGCAGTTTGCTGAATAGACCGAAGGTCCCACTGGTATGTTCCAAGTCGACAGTCGTGGCAGACCGTATACTAGTCACATCACTTGGACAGCTTCATCAACAGGTTACTCATCGATAGGTTACTTGCAGAACGCTTGCGGCGACCCACCGCGTTGTATTAGCAGAGAAGGTCTATCGGGAGTCACAATGCTCATCCTTGGACAACAGCCAAGCCTGGTGTATCTAGTCTGCAACCTACCATGTCCGCTGATGCAGGAGATGAGCTGCAAGGCAGCTCCCCTCTAGCCGGATCGTCATAGTCGCTGATCGGCGCAATGGAAATCATGGCGACCGGTGCCCTGCAGTGTCTTCAAACTCTAATAGCAAAGGCATCGACTTGGTCAGCTTCGCCTTGCTCTTCTCCGACTTCTTGTGCTCTTCACGCCGACCTAGAAGATACTTCAATTTCTCCACATTGAACATTCTCCTGCTTAGTCGTGTTGAAGTCGAACAGTTTGCCCTTGCTTTGCTGTCTCTTCTATCTCTGGTAGTGGCTGCTCCGGGATGCTCCTACCACGCCGTAGGATATAACGCCTTCCATGCCGTGGTCCGAACGGGTTTGGCTGCTGCCAGCTTCAACACGGGGCTATTCGCTAGCATTATCATTTACCGCGCCTTCCTGCACCTACTTTGTGGCTTCCCAGGATCCTTCGGTGCCAGCACAGCTTCTTTCTATGCCCTCACCCAGACGACCAAGGAAGGCAAATAACATGAGGAGTTGGAGCGGATGCATCTACAGTACGGTGGCTTTGTACGCACCGATTGTTTTACGAGCGACTGCTACACCCCGATACTGTCCAGAACTGACAGGCATGTATGGGCCCTCACCAGTTGTGTGTAGTTCGCAAATCCGCACCGCTGTTGTTCTTCGGTCATAACTCCGAGCGTCGATACTTGACATGGTTCCTTCATAAAGACGTCAACAATATGAAGACCTCGGTCCATCTCGTCAGACACACCAAGGTCCACAGGACACTCAGAAAGGCTTGGTATAAAGGATTCGCGGTCAAAGGCAAGCTTCGAATTTTACACTGTCCCTCGACGACCACGTAGAGCCCCTCCTTCCACCTTCTTGTCTTCCAAGAGTATGCTCACCAGCAGGTTGACTATGACCGTATTTGCAGCTATTGGAAGCCACGAACCTCGTGTCAAGGGGAGAGTGGATCTATTTGTTGACAGGATGAGAGAAACTAAGGCAGCCGTAGACGGAACAGCGTGGTTTATGTGGCTAACCTTATGGAAGGCCGGTTCTATGCGTCGTCCATTACTCCAAGTCTTTGTCACACATTAGGGGGGTAGCCAATCATAACTGCATTGGGACAATCTTGGCCGCCACAAAGAGTTTGTGTCACTCGGTGCTCGAGATCTTGCATCTTCATCACGGGTTGTACTGTTCACCGCCGGTTGACTGGTAGTTGCTAGATGCAGCATATGGAACGCCCATTTAAGGTAATCATCGTCGGCGGTGGACCGGTTGGCCTAGCACTCGGCCACGCCCTGTCGCTCGCGGGAATCGAATACGCGCTATACGAGAAGAACGCCAACATAGGCGAGCCTCAGGGAGCAGGCCTTGCCATCCAGCCGAACAATGTACGCCTGCTCGACCAATTCGGGATTCTAGATGCAGCTCGAAGGCTGGCACCGCCGATGATAGCCCACCGAGCCATGGGGCCGAACGGCGAGTCTTTCGGAGAGCAGCCTTACTTTGAGTGGCTCAGGGAAAAGTGAGTATCCAGAAGTACTGACACCTGATGGGATTTCTGAAAATTGGAAGCCACGGCTACGATATGATGCTGTTTGAGAGATGGCAGCTCATTCGACTGCTGTACGAGACCTTGCCGAACCAAGAAGCCCGGGTGCGGACAGACAAATCGCTAAAGAGACTCGAGGTGACAACCGACTGCGTGCGCGTGCACTTTGAGGACGGCTCTGTCGATGAAGGGTCTATCGTCGTGGGCGCTGATGGTGTGCATAGCAAAGTGAGGGAGCTAGTCAGTCAAAGGTCCCAAGTAGCCAGCTTTACATCTACATTCCAAGCCATCTATGGCATCGGCGAGCTTCCGAAGGGCATGGATGCCGGCTACGTCACTGAAATCAACCACGTGGGTTGGTGGTTTCAGATCATCACCCAGCCCGGCCGGGTCTTCTGGATGCTATATCG
Organism: Thozetella sp. PMI_491; assembly: GCA_021432635.1. Lineage (NCBI taxonomy): Eukaryota > Fungi > Ascomycota > Sordariomycetes > Chaetosphaeriales > Chaetosphaeriaceae > Thozetella > Thozetella sp. PMI_491. Next base: position 535,850 of record MU270025.1, on the reverse strand, counting down.
GGTGCTCCCAGCGCCTACTTCGGAGCGCATCCGGTACTCTGATGCTGAGCGCGAGGCTCTTGCTGCCGAGTTTGAAGATTTCGAGGTTGGTGGAGGCTTCACGTTGAAGGATATAAGAAGGGGTATGTGGCGTGAGAAACTTGCGCTTCTTGAAGAAGGTATTATGCCGCGGTGGCACTCTGACCGAGCCGTCCTAGTCGGGGATGCCATCCACAAAGTGGTGAGTCTGGCACTCTATCCCTGGTAGCTACCTCCTAACTTCGGACCCGTAGACCCCGAATCTGGCATACAGCGCAAACATGGGCTTAGAAGACGTCGCCGTGCTTACAAACTACTTGCGAGAGACGCTCAGAAAGCATGCCAGCCCGTCAACCGAGATACTCAGAGAGGTTTTCTCGAGGTATCAAGACAAGAGATTTAGTATCTCGGAGAAGTACCTGGAGAACACGGCGTACCATCTCCGAATCATGGCTTGGCTGACGCCGTGGCTACGTTTCCGATTTAGTTGGCCGCTCCCGTGGGATGTTGGGCGATCCGCGACAGACCGACAAATCGCGCCTCTGATAGCGGCCGGCGTCAAACTTGACTTTGTGGAACTAAAGGAGCAGCCTAAAACTCGCGTCCCATACGATGATGAGCAATCGAGACGAGGGGGAAAAGGGATGTTGGGAAGATTCTTTGAGCAGATACGGGCGATATTTGGATTGTAGAAGAGCTAATAGTATAGCAGTATCTCCTACAACGATCGGAGAGAATATACGGGTTCAAAGTCAAGCCATTTGCTTCAAAACTTATACCTAAGGTAGATAAAAAAGTGACTCAGATAGGGAACCCATGACATGACATAGAAGAAAACACGGCCTTGGAGTGGAAGCTCTTCCGTACCTGGGCCATGGTACATGGATACTACGTCCATTAGTTTGATGCGATCGTGGAAAGTCTCAACGTCTTTGGGGTTGCCAACTCCCCAGTGGAACCGGAAGTTCCAGTTCCCCTTCCAATACAAGTACCCATTCAGCACTTTCAACGAGAGAGGAGACATGGAGTCGAAGAGTAGCTGACCCGAAGGGAAGTAGCTGACTAGCCGCTGAATCATGGCTTTGCCATCCTCTAGTGCGAGGTACATCGTCAGCCCTTCGAACACCACCACGGTGGGCCGGTCGGCAGGGATATCTTCGAGCCAGCCTTGGTCCGTGGCCGAAGCCCCCACGAGAGTATACTCGCCCACGTTCTCCGGCGGCGGCATTGCAAGCCTCCTCCGCAGCTTGACTACATCGGGAAGGTCGAGATCGATCCAGCGGACGCCGGAGCCGCACTGATCCTGCAGGCGCAGCGCACGCGTGTCCAGACCGCAGGCGAGGTGTAGCACAGTAGCAGTAGGGTGCGCGGCCAGGAACTCGACGATCCAGTTGTCCAGACAGCGTGCGCGCACTGTCACGCTTGTGATGGAGACTGGGGTGCCTTTCAGACGCGTTTCAATGTCTTGGATATCTCCCATCTTCTCGAACACGTCCGCCGCCCACTTGTCTCCCAGGAGCGGCTTGGGGGAGCGAAAATCTTGACGTTTGGCATACAAGGTGATGAGAAGAGACTCTTGCGGCCCGCTGAGCGGCCCCTCCGCCGAGGCAGTTGTCAGTGCCGGGTTTGGTGTCTCTTGCGACTCCATTGCTTCCAATTGCGCCAATTGCGCTTCGGTTTATTTGACGCTTCAAACCTGAGGAGCGTGTTTAGGCGATACGTGGGGCAATAATTATATCATGCGTGCATGTACGGCTTTGCAAGAAGAACGTGGCGAGGCTTGTGAACAAGGCGAGTAGGCTTGAGCCTTGGGCAGCTACCCAGCGGCCCCGGGATGACCCGTTCAAGCGAAACACTTAGCCTGCACCTACAAAGTGAACAATGCGGGCGATACGACGTTGAGGAAAGCTGAACCTATGAGTGCGGATCAGGGTCAAGCTGAGCGTCGTGGTCCCTATCTTGCAGACTTCTAGCCATTTACGGAAAGCAAGGGGTGACTATTGCTCCGGCCCGACTGTGCATAAAGTACTTGCATAAATAAATAGGCCCGACGATCTCGACATTGTTGCCGTTCTGCGGCTCAACCGGTCCTCAAGATCTTGGGTTATTTGTGCGAGCCGCCTGCATTCGCCAACAATCGCGAGGAACAGGCCGCTGGAGGTATACAAATCAACCACTTTACACCGTGGCATGTTCTACAACTCGGCGATTTGATTGTGACGGAATTGTTGTAAAGACTTGGTGCGGACCGTGGTCACGTATTCCCAACAGCCGTCAACTAGCTCCCAAGCGAGGTCTTCTCAAGCCAATCTGGAGCCTGCAAGATCAGAAGGGGGTTATTTGAAGTCGATGTAATCCAAACGCTGTTTCAAGATCCTATGGTAGCTCGGTGCCTGAGCTTGAGAAGTATTTGCCACTGGCGGAGGCGATACGGGGTAATAACAGGAGGAAAAGCTGGTTTCCTAGTGAGGAATAGCTACAGTCCCTTCCATATTCAATACCGCCTGCCCGCTAAGCACTACCTGGTCAACCTCCATGAAACCGCCAACAGAATTCTGCTTTACCATCACTTCAAGATAAATATGGTTCTCCCGCCCTAGCTCAATGCCTTGGATAAGGTGATACCGATACCTGCCGGGGTGCTTTTCCTGCAGCGTGAGAAAGGAAACCAAGGCGCTGGCTGCCGACCCAGTTCCGGGGTCCTCCCGTCTGCTGAACATCCTCGTACGAAGCTTCCGTTGCTTGACTCCGTCGCTGCCGTTCTCGTAACCCATCTCGACATAGAAGTAGGTCGCCAGCATGCCAGCCTGCCACCCTTCGTCAAGCAGCGACGTCGAGGAGTGGGTATTCTCGGCACCTACTAAATTTTGCGTTTGCTTCCCCAGCTCTTCCAAGGAGGGCAGATTCGCAAGTGCAAACGTCATACCCTTGACGATACTAACAACTGGGAGATTGCCTAGCCTTTTGAGAAGCGATGGGTTGGCGTGGACATGCACGGCGTGTGCTAGCGCAATCTGGATACCTCCGATGGATTCATTGAGGCTGATATCGAATCGCCCTGCTTTAAGCAGTAATGCGACTATTCGCGTTTGCCTTTCAGGAGGCTGATGACGAAGCAAGTAGTTGGAGAGGCCAACCGTTGGATGACCAGCAAAGGGGTGCTCGGCGACCGGGTTGAAGATGTCGGCCTTGACGACTCCTTCGATAGCCTGGCTTTCAGTTTGCTCGTGAAGAAAGACGGTCTCGGATAAGTTGAACTCGAGCGCAATGCGTTGCTTTTGATCCTGCCTCAGCACCGCATCTCGAGGTACCTTGACTATGGCCACAGGGTTGCCGGCGAACTGGGTCTCCGTGAAGACATCGAGCGTCACAAAAGAGAGCCTTGGAGCCATGTTGTGCAAATAATAAACGATAGAGCGCTGAATCGTGGCCTGGTATCTGAGGAGGGAATCAGGAGCCTTTTGTCTAGTAGATCTGGTGGGGTAACCGTGAGTCACGAAGCACACCTTGGACCCACTACATCACAGATACTCATGTAACTAGTTATAGTATTTTAATAACTATTCTAAGGAACTTGCTAAACTAGGGCTACAATCCAAGCTCCCTGCCATGCTAGACCCCCTTCGATTACCTAGTAGATCTGAACAATATCTCACAAGCAAATAAGACAATTCTACCAACCAACACAGTGAAACGTGAATCCTTAATCCGCCTTCTTGAGATCGGTCACACTGAGGTTACCTCCGTACCACACCTGGACAATCCGAGCCTCTCCATTCCAACCTAGTCTGATCATCATCTCAAGAGCGGGGATCCTAAGGTCGATTGAAGATCCTTTACCACTGTACACCTCCGGTACAATGGCGGCCGGAACGAGCCTGAGCGGGGGGAGCTTTGCGAACAAGAACGTGGGCTGGCCGGCCGAGTTGTGAGCAACGGTGAACACCCTCTTGTCGTCGTCGACCCAAGTCCCGGTCCACTCCTTCCAGTCCGTAGGAGTCTCCGTCCCAACAGCTTGCAGCGGCACCCACCTGGCTGCGGTTATCTGGGGATGATTCGGCCAACCTTTGAGGTAGCCAATTGCCTCGACAATCTTCATTGCACCCTCAGCCCCTTCGCACGAGTTCGTCATGATGCTTATCCCGCACCCCGTGAGCAGAGGGTCCGCACCCTCGGGTGCGTCTCCAAGAAAGCTCTTTAGGTCTGCGTAGCCGAACGCGAAGCAAATCCAGCCGGGCCAGTTTTGTCCGGAGTGGCCGAATCCGTCACCCTTGTCACGCGGTGCTCTCCAGGAGAGCCCGTACCCACCGTCGACTTCTGTGAGCATCTGCTGAGCGATCTCGCGCCGGAGATATGTGATTTCCCCTTCACCCGCGCTGAGTGACAGCTGCACTGCGTGCACGGCCTTGAGCAGATCGCTCGGGGTGGTCCAGAGCCCCGCGGCGGCTTGCTCTGGGATATTGACCGCAGGAACATCGGCAGGGGTATATCCGGTGAAGTAGGCGCTGGCGTAGTCCTTCTCCTCAGGTTGCAAGGCGTAGAACGAGCGCGTCATTCCGAGCGGATCGAGAACGAGCTTCTGCATTAACTTGGGGAAGGGTAGTTGGGCTGCCTTCTCCAAGACGAGCTGCAGCACCGTGAAGCCGCCGCCTGAGTATGAATGGCAGAATCCCGGCAGGCCGGTGAGCTCGATGGGCCTCGTGTTGGCCGGGCTCCTACCGATAAGGATTTCGCGCACCGTCGGCAGAGTAGCTCCTGGTACGTAGCCCTGAAAGCCATGGATCGAGAAGCCGGCGGTGTGGCTGAGGAGCTGGGTGAGGGTCACGGTCTCGAGAAGAGCCAGCTTCTCTGGGCCCGCGCCTTGGCTGAGGATGGCCCAGACATCGGGCTCGACGAGGTGCGGGAGCGTATCATCGAGTTGGAGCTTGCCCTCCTCAATCAGTTTCATCGTGGCCAGGCCCGCCATCGGCTTGGAGATGCTGCACGCCTGGAACAAGGTGTCTGTCCCGTCACCAACTGTGGAGAAAGTGTGCGCCGAAATGCTGCCATTATCCAGAATCGCCACTGAGGCAGAGGGGATGCCCAGGCTGGCTACGAAAGATGCCGCGTCGCTATATGCGGCATCCTGGGAAGAGAGCAGACCCTCGAGCTTAGTGAAGAAATCGTCCGACATGTGTGCTTTGAGCAGGTTTTATGCGAAGTTCGGGTGATGGTGGTTCGAAGGCAAGGCTAACAAGAAAGTTCAAGATGCAGATACCAGCTTGAAATATGCTGGTTGATGGATTAGAGGGCTGATGCTGGCAGCACTTTTATAAAGCGAAAAGCGAGGGAGCCAACGGCTTCTTTTGCGTGTGTAGCTGACGTATCCTATATACGTAGATTGATGGTTGATTCGCGTCGTAAGCGCTGTGAGGTAAGTCCGCGAATGCGCGCCGATGCAAGGTTGCATACGTCCTGATTCCTGATTAGGGAGGTCCGAAGCTCTGGCGGCGACCCACCACAGGCAGCTTGCAGCTGCTAGTTATAGGAAGGCACAGCTCAGGATATGATCACGCCAAGCCTCTACTAAACTAGATGAGCAAAGGCTGATCTAGCCAAGAATGAAAATGCCCAAGATACTCTGCACCCCTCGCCCTGTTTAGATGTTTAGGCGGTCATAAGCATGGGAAGGCAGAAGCAAGTCCAGATGTCATTCTAGCTGACAACGCCCTAGGCAGTACCTCTCTGCGGCCCACCATATGTATAGCTGATGCTGCCTCGGTTGATCCCGCTTACAATGCTTTGATTAGCGGTTTGAACCTGCACAGACACGCGGTCTCCGCCCGTTTGCCCTGACGCAGCCACCTTTTGGGCCTTGGCGAGCAGAGCTTTGAGTAGTGTCTGCGATATGTCCAAAAACTCCTCCTCGTCGACAACCTGGTCCACTGCACTGCTCCTGTCTTGGGCATCATCATTGGCATCGTTTCTCACTCTGGCAAGCGCCCGGTACTGGCCTACAGCATCCTGAAGCTGCTGATTTGTCTCCTCAATCGCAGATGCTATATCCGCTTCTGGGTTGGCGGCAGCGCCTACGGTGCTGCTGTCGACGTGTCCGCCATTCAAGGAGGCGAAACTATATCGTATTAGTACGCGCCAGCGCAACCGCTAGTTTTGAGGGGACAACAAGTCGACGCACAGGGTCGCCGTAGCGAGGACCAGAGAAAGCGTTCCTTTACAGCGCTGCAACAATGTAGACATGGTTTGTATCTGGCGCTGCTTGAAGAAGCCAATCTTTAGCTGGTCACGCCAGGCTAGTGTTTCGCCATCACCGTGCCGGGTCCAGCGACGAAGGTCCTGTTGGAACTTGGCGCAGGACTCGCCGCATAGTCTCTCCGCATCTTGCGCCTGAGCCGCGATGGTACCACCCAAAGGCTCCAGCTCCAAGCTCTGAAGCGACTTGACAACGCTATTGAGGGCATCTAGCTCGCTTCCTAGAGCTTTGATATTAGCCGGTGCGTCCTTGATGCGCTGAATGTCATCTAGTAGGAGCCGTACGCCATGGGCCGCTGGCGTAGCAATGCCAATAATAGCTGCCGTGATGGACAACGGATCTGCCATTGAGATGTTGGTAGTAACGCGTATCCAGGCTGGCGGCCTCGCGGAATCTGAGTGGTTGTAACTTAAGGCAGCCGGCACGTGAAAAGTTGCTCAGCCGCACCACCGACTGACCAAATGCACAACTTAGAACCTGACAAGGCTTTTGATAACGAGTTCGTCTTCTTTCCAAAAAGTCGGTGATTGCGCCGCGAACATGTCTCAAATGCGCGTGGGCCATGCCCAACAATCAGTCGTGACGGGAATGAACTACGGAGAGATCGTCACGAACAACTTTCATGCACCAGGTAAGGGATACAACGAATCCGTCCTCAGTGCGTCGCAGAGACTGACCTCTATAGAACTGCCCGAGAACACTCCCGAGCCGACTAGTTTCATTCCCTACTCCACCAACCCCGACTTCATCAGCCGTGGCGACCTTCTTGACCAGATACTCAAGCGAAGTTCCGGCCCGCCGGGTCGTCTAGCCCTGGCCGGTCTTGGAGGTATTGGAAAGTCTCAACTGGCCATCCATTTTGCACATCGTATCGCCGAAAGCAGACCCGACACCTGGGTGTTTTGGGTGCATGCCGCGTCGCGCGCACGGTTCGAGAAGGCTTTTCGGGATATCGCCGACAATGTCAAGCTTCCTGGTCGAACGAACCAGGGCGTGGACATATGCCGGCTGGTCCACCAGTGGTTGTCGAATAGACACAACGGAAAATGGGTTTTAGTTATTGATAGCGCTGATGACTATACCCAATTCCTCGACGCGCCGGGGAACGTGGCAGAGACACACCCCTTGGCGTCGTACATCCCTCAGAGTGGCCATGGCTTTACTCTTCTCACGACACGCAATTACAGCATCGGTCTCGACTTTTGTGGAGGCAGTGCAAATGTCATTCAAATTGGACCAATGGACCCCTCGGAAGCTCTTTCTCTACTCGAGAAAAAATTGGATATTGTTCGCGACCGTAACGCCGCGGCGGACCTAATCAACAAGCTCAACAGGATTCCTCTGGCTCTTAGTCAAGCTGCAGCGTATATCACTCATAGGGCGCCGAGGATGTCAATACACAAATATTTAACCGATTTCGGAGAGAGTGAGCAAAGGAGAAACCACCTCCTCAACAATGTTCGGAAAGATCTCCATCGTGACGTTGACCAGTCGAATGCCGTCCTCAACACTGGATTAATGTCCATTGCTCAAATATACAGCGAAAGGAAATCCGCCGTGGACCTTCTCTCTCTCATGGCTTTTTTCGACCCACAGAGCATTCCCGAGTCCATTCTTAGACCGGACCGGGAGCCCATTGCGCAGATAGAGGATGCAGATACCATCGGCTCCAACTACGAAGCAGGCGCAATACACCCCAGAGGCCCGGTACCGGATTCGACGGATACCGAACCGGAGTTCGAGGATGACATTTTGAAACTAAGAGACTACTCTCTGATCTCGCTGGACACAACAGGGAACCTATTCTCTATGCACAGCCTTGTGCAGTCTTCCATTAAACTTTGGCTAACGGATAAGCATTTGCAAGAGAAGTTCCAAGATAAATGCATCCAGAGGCTCTCTGAAGCATTTCCAGTTCCGGAGCACAAGAATTGGCCGAGCTGCCAGACACTCTTCCCGCATGTCGAGTTGGTCATTGACTATAGACCGACAAACCGCGATCTGGAGGAGATATGGGTAGACCTTTTGCATCACGCAGGGCAGTATGCAAACTGGATGGGAAACTACGAAATTGCGGAAAGAATGCACAATAAAGAAATGATTACCTGTGAGACGATCTATGAAATCAACCATCCAAAAGCTCTGAGAAGCATGGACGGTCTGTCACGCGCAATTTGGAACCAAGGCCGGCGGAATGAATCCGAGAGGCTGACAATACACGTCTTGGAGCTGAGCAAAGTAAATTTGGGAGTTAACCACGAAGACACTCTATCAAGGATGGCCGATTTAGCCAGCCGATTTCGGTCCCAAGGCCGTTGGAAAGAAGCCGAGGAATTAGATGTACATGTTTTCACGACCTACAAGACCACGATACAGGTTGATGATCAAAGCACTCTGAGAAGTATGATCAATTTGGCAAACACGTATCGGAAACAAGGCCGGTTCAAAGAGTCCGAGCAACTTCTGCTGGAGGCACTGGAGATCAGCAAGTCCAAGCTAGGGACTGACCATCCAGATACTCTTCTCGCCATGCGGGACTTGACTTCAATATTTCGGAAGCAAGGTCGGTTGAAAGAGGCCGAGAAGCTCGGACGACAGGCACTGGAGATCAGCATACTCAAGCTAGGGGCGGCTCATCCTGACACAGCAGACGTTATGGCTGATCTGGCTGCTATATTTTATCGCCAGGGCCGAATTAATGAGGCTGAGAAGCTCCAACTACAGGCTCTAGACATACAGAAGACTAAACTAGGGACCAACCATCCGGATACACTAACACATATGATCGACCTGTCGGCGACGTTCCGCAGCCAGGGCCGGTTGAATGAAGCCGAGGAGCTCCAAATAAAGGTTCTAGAGGCCCAGAAGGCTACTCTAGGGACCAACCATCCGAATACACTGGCTTCTATGAGCTACTTGGCAAACACGTTTTACTACCAGGGCCGGTTGAATGAGGCCGAAGAAATCGAGCTACAGGCCCTGGAGACCAGTAAAGCTAAGCTAGGGCCTGACCATCCACATACGCTGGCATATATGGCTCATCTTGCCTTGACATGGAAAGATCTGGGACGAGAAGTTGAGGCTTTGTCGTTGATGGAGGAATGTGTTCAGACTCGGCAGCGTGTGCTTGGTCCAGATCATCCAGATACCATCTCCTCATCAACACATCTACAAAATTGGCGAGAGGAGGATCTTTGAATAGATTTTCTGTTGCATACTAATTTGAAATGCCACTTAGGAACTTGCAGAGACGTTGCGGCTTTGTGGAAAATTTGACCCTTTGCTTATATGCTCCATTGACCTACGGTATATCTTTCTATCTTATCTAATGAATGGCTGGGATCGGCTGGGGCTATTCTGAAGTACTAGTCGTAGGTGAAATTATTGTCTAGACGAATAGCACAGCAAATGAAGAGATATCTGATTTTACAACCAATGCCAAGCTTGAAAAGCAGACGAGGGTTCGACTTGGTTTCGTCTTCGCTTATTTGTCGTAGGTGTACTATGTATTGTCTACATTTATTAACCATTTGCCTACACCCTGAGTCTGGGGGTCCGACACTCCCCATGTAGGGCTAGATGTGAGTTCACACGTGCTCTGGTTTGTTGATAAGATAGCTACTACTATCTCTGCAGCCACGGAAATGTCGGCGTTTTTAACAGGTATACACTCCTAGTCGGCAGTCAACTCCCACGGTTATATGCGGCCCGCCGCTTATTGTTTCAGACATCTTTGTACACCCTCGCCATACAGGTCGGAATTAGAATCGAGCTGTTAAAGTGATATGGAGAGCAAGGATATCGGGCAGCTGGCACCCGGATTTGTTCATTCTTCCCCGCTTCGCACCCCCCTTTCCGAGCGCCACAGCCTTTCCGCATCCAAGGATCGACAGCAACGCCATTTCGATAGCAAGCTGCGGAGGGTGGGCTGCGGCACCCTAGTGGTGCATTCTGCGCGAAATATTTGTCCACACCCTCCTCAGCCAACTCGAAAGCTGAACTTGCAACAGCCGAAGCGGTGTCTCAGAACAGTCTAGTGCTGTGATGGCGCAGGTGATGCGGCTGCCAGGGCACGCGGCGCAGAAAGGTAAATTGCATCTCAGCCTGGTCGTCCTAGAATGGAAGGGATGGTGCCAAGGCAGGATAAAAAGGTCCCCACTCGTCGCACAACCCTGCAGTTGGACCATGCTGTGACTTGGTCCCACACGAGGCTGTCGTCTTGAGCCCTCCTGATGGAACATTCTGTGTGCGCCGACATTTGGTATGTGAGACACAGCCAGTGAGAAGCATTTATCGGCTTATCTTATAATACCGCTTTCCCATGGCTAGCACTCCTATACCGCTCGTGGATGTAGCTGCGCCGGTACCAACCCGACGCCCAGTACAGAGGGGATCAACTTTCAGTCTAGGAGGTGGCCGTTGTATTTCGTCAGATTCACACCCGCTTGGAAGCCTTGAGGACCTCCGGACTCATTATTTCGGCTGCCTGCGATACGATCAGAGGGACTCCTTTTGGAACGACCAGCAGAATTGGGATAGACCAAATGGGGCTGTCCGTCTTGCCGACGAAGCGCAGCCACAGATTCCATGGTCCAGACAGGAACATTCGGTTGAGTTTGTCAAATATGCCTCCGCTCTAAGAGTGAAAGGGGACCTGAAGAGAGTGGAGATAGTACGGTCTGCGTTGGCTGGGTCACCCACAAAGCTCGTCGAAAATGTGGCCACCAGCGGAAAGGCGTGGCGGGCCATGTTAGTCAGTAGCGACAAGACAAACGGATCCCCTCCGACCAACTCGGAAGAGAGGCAAATAACAGCTGTTGAGGACTATCTGGAAGACTTGGAAGAAAGTAGTATGACAGCTGTTGAGCGCGTCATCCATCGGTACAAAAAGAAGCACGAAGCAAAGCCACGAACTCCGACGCAAAACCTGTTAAATATGGCGATGCAGGATAATATTTACAATCTCAAAAGGGACGTGAAAGCACAAGCTATCTTCATGCAACCCCTGCAACAATTGCAGGTGAAAGAAGAGCTGGCCAAAAGCGGTTTGAAGGACGCCTTAAGAGGCATGATGGTTCCTCTGCAGATGCAAATCCATGACGAAGTCTACAGTCCGTCCTCCATTGCCCCTTTTTGCTATTTTCGTCGAATATTGGGAGAATTTGAGCTTCTGCTCTTTAATACATACTCTAGGGATCCACAGGAACAGCTATTCCAGGACGGTGCTAACACTCGGGTATGAATAGAGGGCCAGTTCCCTGATCAGCATCTCTCAATTGAGAAGCTTCTGAGCGATGAGTTCATCAAGCTGTCGGAATACTACGAGAACGACACGGCGGTCTGGAAAGCACATTCTGGGCTAGACAGCCCAGCTGGAAAAGTCCAAACAGACGAGTCTAGCGAGTCCGATGAAAATGCCGATGGGCCGCTTCCGCCTGACCAGAACACAATTCGATATTTCCATATAGCGAGCAATAATATGGTGGTGAGTCCCAGAGTCTGAATACTTACCGTCTACGGATCCAGCTAATCAGCAGTTGCAGTGGGTGAAGGTTGGCCAGCATCCCATTAGTTGCCTCAACTGAAGATGCAAGTTTACTAACTCTTGATTAGGGTGCAATGGAGACGTACTTTGGCGAAGAGGGAGCCAAAATGGTGCTTAAAGATGAGCTATGGAAGGGCCAAGAGCACGGTTCCTTCGACGACACCATCGCGCACAGTCGCTACCTTCGTTGCTTATGCGAGAGGTTTTCTACAGGTGAGTAGTAACCAGGTTCGACATTTATTTAAACGCAACAGAACTTGTTCATGCTCATTGTCGGTAGATCCCATGAGGTCATTCTTGGACGAGAGTCAGCACAATATGGTCTTATTTGTAAGTTTCATTGCTACTGCGTGGCGAGCGCCGCCACTACTGACGTCTTTCCTCCTCTAACATAATGATGAAGATGCCGTATCTGCACTGGGACACTGACCGTAACCGCTCGAGAATGGCGGATATCATTGAGGAAGCGACCGAAGCATTCGAGAGACGCCAAAGAGAGGAAACATGGAAGGAGAAACAAGAGCGCACGAATCACCGCCCGGCGACGGGCAAGTGGTGCACTCCTTGCCTCCCACGGGTTTCGCATAAAGATTACATGGATTACTACCCACTTACAAAGGCGCAGAAAGAGGAGGCAGTGCGAGAGGTGCGCATGGCACGCAAGATCGAGGATATCCTGTGGTACAAGGTACGGCAGGAATGGGCTAGACGACGCAAAGAAAGGATAGCCCGGGACCCAACCAATGCTAGTCGCTTCACTCAAATGGAGCTGGACCTACAACTAGATATGGTTGGAAAACACTGCCGGCTCAAACCCAAAAATGCACTTGCCAAGTATCTGGCGGATGCCGCCAGGCTTTTCGAGGCCATGTACTCGTTCAAGGACCAGAAAGTACTCGAGGAATACCTCTTTCCCCACCCATCCGTTGACGGCCATCATTTACATCCTCGGAGAACTCTTGACCAGTCCTACTTTTGGAAGCTGAAGTCGACGAGACGCCGAGACCGCGATCAGGTTGTCTACCGACACACGCTAGCGGAGTTCCCACATCGACTCCACGACGACAAGCACCGGCTCCGGCTTCTTCCAGTTGCGAGGCCTCCCGCCCTGAGGTCGCAGAATACCAATGATGGAGTGAACGCCACTCCAAGGAAAGGCGGCCACGAAAATGGCGGAGTGAAAGCCACGTCAAGGAATGACGGCCATGATGAAGGCTGCACTGAGAAGCGGCAGTCTACGGAGACATGGAGATGGACCGGGCACACAAAGTACGAGGACGACCATGGCTGCGAGCAGTGCACTTCAGACATCTGCAAGGTAGCACGCGTTGTCATGGTCGACCAGCTGTGGATGTGGGTCCGTATTCCCGTGTTCTTTATTGCCACTTTCGTCGAATATTCGAGGCATTTGAGCTCCTGCTCTTGAGACATGCTCCGGGTAGCCACATAAACATCCACTGCAGGAAATTACTAACACTTGGGCATGGCTAGATCCTTGACAAAAACACCATTCTCACCTGCTTCCCCAAGCGCTTTGGCGCCGATGTTAAGGACCCCTCAGGTGTTCACTACTCAATACGTCGGCGGCTGTGCGACCAGACGAATCCGTCAAACCATGTGCGGTCTGTTTTCGACCTGGCCCTTATCATCTTGGATGAATGCTTCGACACGTTCTTCGATCGTACCAGGACCCCGGACAAGCGCCCGCAGGTGATGGATATCTTTGCCGAGTCCATCGGAAATATCGCAAGTGATATGGCCTATTTCTCTATCGGTTTATGACAATAGCAACATAAAGGTCTAATGTAAAAGTAGGCAAACAGACAAGCAATCGCACTGCGGCACCTCCAGGATCTCATGAAGAACCTCCATCGGAGCATATCGTGCTCGTTCGACGGCGACATGATCCCACCGACTCTGCTGACACTTCTGGATGTTGGACGAGAGAGCGAATTGCAACAAGAGATTCGGGACATCATCGACGAACTAGACATGATGTCTAATGTGGCCGAGCAGCAGGAGAAAATGGTAAAGCGGTTCATTAAAATCGCAGAGGATATACTCAGTTCCGGTCGATCGAAAGGCAGTAAGCGTCGCGAAGAGCAAGATTCAGAACAACTGGCATCAGGAAAGCACGCCGCGGAACGCCGCGAAGAGGAGGCAGCACAGCTCAGGGTGTTCAAAAAGCGTGCTGCAGATCTGAAGTCAGACATGGCAATGAGGCTGAAAGAGCTTAGTGGGCTCAAGAAGAGCGCAGAGAGCACTGCAATGAACGTGAGTAACGAGTTTCGATGGAATCTACGAGACCGACAAAAGCTGACCAACGCCATAGGTGGACAATCTGCTCAATCTCAAGCAACAACAAGCCGGTGTCGTCCAAGCCTACCAGGCTGTAATGCAAGGGAGAACGACCGTCAAGCAAGGGAAAGCGATCATGGTGTTTACAGTCCTAACAATCATATTTGTACGTCCCTGTTAGCCCTGCAACATGAAGGATCTCAGGGGTCAGAGTACTAATAATATAACCAGTTGCCCATGTCATTCTTTACTAGCCTGTTTGGCATGAATAATATCGAGCTGCAGGGAGGCCCTTCTAATAGCACCAACTCTAGCGGCAATGGTACCTCGAGCGACTCCTCCGGAGCATCCAACAGCAATACAACAACAGATTCATCATATGACCCTCCAGGGCTCACTGCGGCGCTAGGTGTGATCCCGAACTTTCAAGCAACGACATTCCTCTCGCAGTTTGTCCTCATGCTAGGTACGGATTAGGCAGCTCTTTGCATCGGGAGTTGACTGACATCTTTGTAACCAGGTATTTCTGTCGCATTGATCACCTTCGTCCTGCTAGTCGCATTTGACAACCGCATCAGGAGAACATGCCGCCTCCTCTGGAGGTTTGCAGTTGTTTTGATCAAGATCGCTTACCACTATATCAAGCTTCAATTGATGGCGAACTTCGAGGATTCTAAAGATAGCAAAGGCACTACCACTTCTATCTTGAAACCATATCAGTTTAGAGAGCTTGAAGATCCGAAGCTGGGGGCACGAAACGGCCGCCTCGAGAAGCTCAAGAATACTAAGGATAATATTGTAATGGCCCAGCACGACAAGGTCCGCCGATGGAACGAAACCCGGGATCAGTTGATACAAGCAGCCCAAGTAGCTGGAAAGGCCGACGGTAGAAAGCGCCAGAGCTTGCAGGCACCGACATCTGTTTTGTGACTTAATATATTCCAATATCTGTGTTCCTATTTATGGGCGCATTCTCAGCCACAGAGCCAGAAGGAAACAGACCCGAATAATACTACCTCCCAGCAGTTTTAGGCGGGAAAAAATGGACTGTAGAAGTGGTTTATGTCAAGTAGCCAGGTCCTCTAAAGTATTTTGCCCTTTCTCATTCTCAAAATTTGTCGAGTGCTGCACCGGGTTTAATCACATGTCAGGGCTCAGTCTGGCTACAGCTTATTCATTTACCCGCTTTGATAGACGCTGTGTAGACGCTGCGGACCCCGTACTTCCCTTCCCAAAATTCCAGGTTTATGCTAGGTGAGTAGGACCTCTGCCCGGGTATTTAGCCCAAGGATTAGCTACATTGTAGGTCCACGGAAGGCCAGCTTCCACCCTACCATTGGACTTCCTGTTCGCATCCCTTAAAATGCAACGTATGCAAGGGGAGAGTCTTAAAGGCTTGGCCTCACGCCTCTTACCTTGGCAGTTAGTCCATTGAGTGTTTGGATGCGTGCCACAGGCTCGTGTGCTGGCTTTTCCAAGGGATCAGCGTCGCCCTAGCATTCCTCTGACTTTATCCAGACCCTGAGGATTTAACCCCCCCGGATTCCTACTTTCTTGATGAGTTCGATCTCGACCATTCCTCACTAGAAATTTGACCTCTGTCATCGCCGTTCCTAACAACTACACACCCGCGAACGCCACTAGAAATAGTGCAGATCGCTATAAGACCAGCCATATCATACTGATTTTCTCCCAACCGCTACGCACCATCATAGCCGGCAGCGTTAACTTCGGTTCTTTCATGATGAGATATTTCCTTATCTCAACGCTACTAGCACTCGTCGCGGCGAACACCTGCGAGCAGCCCTGCCTCTCCTGTGGCCGGTGTTCTACGACCCTCTGCCCGTTCAACACCACGTGTATCGACACACCCTGCAAAGGACCAATCCAGAATCTGATGTGCATCAATCTAGAGGAGCGGAAGTTCTGTGGTGGCATTGCTGGTTTCATATGCCCCTCGGGGCAAGTGTGTATCGATGCGCCCGACGACTGTGACCCGAAGAGAGGAGGCCGTGATTGCGGTGGATTGTGCGTCCCTGCTCCAAAGCTGCCTAGGTATAGGGGAACCCGAAGCCGCATTTATTGAGACCCGAGGTAAAAATTATATGTGGAAAAGTGTCGCTTTGATGCGTGTTTATTCCTTTCTGCCCTCGATAGATTTAGCAGTAGTGTGGTCCCGATATATAGTTATATTATCTGTCGTCAATTGAGCTGTAAGGTACCCCGATGGAGGCGCGAGCTATATCCGATGGACGATCTACTCAGGTACATAATTACTAACAGATGACTAAATTTGGAGCTGATACGTGTGCCTAAGATATGACAACTTTTGTGCTAGACATATCCTTCGCTACTCTTCGTCGAAGTCGGGTTGTGACACGTTGTCATAGATATAGACCACAGCAATCTTCGGAGCTATTGAGAATGCCGCAGCCTAATACATCTCTGGATGGCGGAGCAAGAGTGGGTGCAGGGCATAATGATGCCTCGTGGCCTTCTTTACTACGATACCATATGGTTTAGGTTGAGGGTTCTGTTGCCCCACTCGGAATATTCTGCCTCTCGTTGTCGAGTACGAGCCAGGCGTATTCGAACGGGATTCATTGATGACCGTGGGATAGTGCCTAGTTGTTCTCCGAGAACAGTTGCTAATTACTGCAAATGTGATAGCGGATTGGCCATGGTGCCTTTATATTTGCAGGGGAACATTAGGACTTATATTGGCCTTAGCCCTGTGATACAACGTGTACTACGTGGTTGCTATGAGGAAACTAGTATGGGGCTGGGTTTATATTGGTAGGTGTATTGTAATGAAAGGCCGGTGAAATGACAATCGTGTTGCCCATAGCAAACGGCAACAATTATTCTAATTCTTTGACATTGACGTGAAGTGGGTAGAATAGGGCAGTGTTGACTAATGGACACCACTAGTTAAGTTTTGCGTTATGACAATAATTAGTTACCTAGGTACGTTATGCAACATATACTACTGCCGTCTCCCTGTCCTGCCTTCCCCTAAGCCTCTATATACGACTAACTGCAAGTTCAGAACTGTAGCCAAACGTTATCCCTCGATGCCCTCATGATATGTAATTCATTATCACTTGGCGATCGTACGCTCTGAATGCCATCCGCAGCACAGCTACAAGTTCACTGCAATTTTTGCTCATCTGAACTCGTTGCGCCCCCCGCAAGGTACTCTACACCCCTTGGAGATGAATGTGCAAAATTTTCACCCCTGCTTCACTGCAATTTATTTGTCCTCCGTAGCGGTCGTCCCCCTGCAAGATGGCTGAAAAGCAAATTGACACGGGTCTACCTACCCCTGCAGGCCTACGATTCGTATATTGTTTAGGGACATTTCGAGGGAAAATTTTTCCTTTACTGCACCTTTTTTCCCACCTAGGCCAGTCTTTAGCGCTTCACCCCTGAGAGTGAGACCAGGCTGCGACTTTGCCGAGCTATTCGTAGTATCACCGTGCTCACCATCCCGGCAAGGAATATATTATCCGATCTCTATACAGGCACCACTGGTAGGCGCGCAGAATTCATGGAAAAGTTATTCCGCTGTTGAGATGGGGACTTATATAAGAATTCGTGGCATGTATAACAACATGAAGGAGCCCTAATGGATATTGACCGTTATCCATTGTGACGAAACGTGACGCCCAGGGAGGTAGCCTGCTCCGACCCTCTCATAGATCTTGTTTCCATCGCAGTCCAGCGTCATGGTGGGTGCAACAAGCAACATGTAGTGTCTCTGGTCTTCAATATGTGCTGGCCCATTCTGCTTTCCCAACACAACACACTTGGTCTCGAGCTGCATCGATCCTCCAGGGCAGTCGAAAATCAGCCATCCTTCATCTGTCATGGCACCAGCAGAGTCGAAATCACAAGCTACCGCGGTCAAAGTGATATTCGCTTCCCGTCTTTCCGTGCGGGGGCGGCCGTCCATGTTGCGGAACCAGGGCGAGACAACATCCTCCCATGCGATGCCGCCAAATTCCAAGCTCAGATAGTCGATGCCGCCGGCATAAGACATCCATGACCATGAAGGGACCGCAGATATGGCGCAATCTGACGGGAACTTGATCCGGGACAGACTGGTTATGTCGGAGCCGCGGTGCCACAGAAGACTTCGGCGAAGCAGCCCCTTATTAACCCCCTCGTCAAACACGCCAAACCCGCCCTTGGCCTTCATCGCGCGCAGGAGACGCTGTTGGAGCCCATCAATTGCTAGAGGCCGGTCGTACAGATTGGTAAGGCCAAGACGGGAGTACTTACGATAGAAGTCCTGATACCGAAGGATCTTCTCCCACTGACGCGCATCTATAACAATCTGAGGGAAGTTCGGGTCACCGAGGAATGCAGCCAGGTTGCTGTCTACATTAGCCAAGATTCGGATTGCTACATAGGGTTGATATGAGGACTGTAAAATCACTTGCTCATCTTTGTCATGGTCTCACAGCGTACTCCACCGCCACACTCCCAGTAGGTCTGGTGCTCTGTGAAGAAGATAGTCCGGCGGGCTAGAGCGTGCTCCTGGAGCACCTATCCTCGGCGACTCAGGGCGCTGTTCAAGACATGACGATCGAAGTCGTCAATCATTTCGCAAAAGTAGAACGGAGCCTCTTGTGTCTTGCGACGCAAGGTAACATAATCACGGGCGTTTCGGGCTTGCAGGAAGCCGGAGTAGTGGCCAGCCGCGCGGCTCGCAGCTAAGACGCAGTACGCGCCGCTGTAAACCTCTTCCATCCACTTGGCCTCGTCGTTGAAGTCGTCATCCTTGCCCTGGATGATGCATATGGAGTCAATCCAGAGGTAGCGGCGCTTGAGAGCGCGCGTGACAACCACGGCGTCTTTGAACGTGGGGGGAAGAGTCGCGTATTCCATCCCACTAATGTGCTGGGCAAGGTTCCCCCGGTTCGTGAAGAAGTGAGGCCCAGCGCCCCACTGGTATGACAAGGCCATCCATTCTCCTACATCGTCGGCGCTGGTCTCCCAGAGGCGGATGGTTGGGTCACCGATCTCCCCAACGTCAATAAGCCTTGTCGGGAGCCGTTTCGATGCGGAATTCGTCGATAGCCCTCTCATTGAGAGCTTGCAAGTAGATTCCCTGTGTTCGCTATCACAGTTGCTCAGCCATTGGTTGAGAATTTCGAAATACCCGTCCTTCCTACCTTCCGGCAAACCACCAAAGCCTATTTGAATGCCGTTGTCCACTCGTGTCCGTAATTCTGCAGTTGCACACGACAACAGTCAGCAAGGAGATGACGTTGCAGTGCCAATCATCGATATAAAGAGATGCTTACCAGGGTTGCGAAAGATAAATAGATAGAGCTGGAATATAGCCCCCATTCAGCTTTAGCGTCGACTCGACGCGATCAAGTTTGACCGTCGGCGATGCGGTGCTTCGAAGACGCTGACATGTCCTCCAGATCAAAGCGCAGAGGTCGCATTGCGATGAGATAGCCCTTCCCCTTAAGGCCGCCGTGTCGTATGTGATAATAAATGCAGGGCTCCAGAGCTGGCCAAGTATAGGTTGGCAGTCTACGCAGAGGTTTGTTGATTCGTGACGGTAGGAGATGTTGAAGGACTCGGAGTTCCGGAGGGCGGAAAACACACCAGACGCGAAAGCGTTATCCACATGCAATTCCCAATGGTTATCAAGCTATTTGGAGAACGGTCATTGACGGGTCACCGTGATCTAGGATTAAACTTAGTGACTATACAAGTTACTTAATGTACACATTTTAAGCTTCAGTCCGATATTGATGACATGAGCGGCATATTGGGTCATCGTTCGTCCGGAAGTTTTATCCACATACGCCAAGTCCCGCTGCCACTTGTTGGGCAGTCTCGGTTATTCCGGATCACATGTTCAAGTGTGCCATTTTACAAGGTTTGCGTCTGTCATCTAGCATCTGGCACAGAACGGTTCGTATCCTTCTGAATGTAGACGAATCACCAATACGGATATCTAAAGCCATTTCTATTCTTCCTAGAATCTCGAACTTCGGCACCCTAGACGAAGTACTGCACCACTACTCCGCCTAGCAACGAAGCCGTCTCGGGATCTAGGTTAACTTAGCACAAGACCTCCGATTAAAATAACAGACTGTCAGGGCTCTGTTCGCCTATACAACTATTAACCAATAGAATCCCAAAAAAGGAAACCACCAAGAGTGAGTAGGAAAAAAAACATACAACACCGGGTATTCGCTGGTCGTCACCGACCCAACTACTAATCCAGCTCTCACTGGCTTATCTAGGGGAGAGCGGACGGGATCCCGAGTTCTCCAGTGGATATGGTCGTATGTGCTTGAAGGGGGCTTGAATCTTGCACTTATAGTAATAGGACATGCTGCAGTTACAAACCGTCTCCTACTTGACATAGCCTACCTGTGTTTATGATACGCATGTGGAATGCACAGCACAATCTTTCATAAGCCTATCAGCGTAACCTTTCGAACTCCCCGCACAGGCGGAACTTGCCGAGGCTAGCGGCCAGCTCCTGGGATGTGGGTGCCTTTGTAGCTCGATCCTGCCCGATCCTGTAAAACGAAGGGCGTCTTGTGAAGTGCATACCGGCGACCCGCTCGAATGGAGCAACGGGATTGGCAATTTGTCGCACAAGCGACGATAGGCCCGGTGACCGTTGGCGGTATCCTCGTTGGACCTTGTTCTAGTGTCGCCGCTGGTTGAACGTTGCAGTGGGGTGGGTGGCGCAATACTTTTGCACAGCTTACCTTAGCTTCTCACCAACGGTGAAATCCCCCCCTGTGTTCTCTTGGATTGGCCCTATAACCTAATTTTCCGTACCGAACCGGCCTAGGCAATGTGCTTTTCCCAGGCTGCCCGGTAATGTCAAAGCCACCATCCGTCATCCGTTTTAAACGTGCCGGCGCCTGCGCAATCCTCCGCCCCTCCGAAAGTTCCCAGGTTCCTTCGCCACCCATCGCAGCTGCCTCGTGTAGCACACGTCGAGGCTATGAAGGTTACAGCAGTACGCCTCGCCTCCCTCGAGCGCCGAGTTTCACGGTGGTGATTTTTTGTGCATCGTTGCTGATATGCCGGTAGCTCTATGTATACCCTATCAAGGCCCTGCGGGGCGTCGCCCTTGACTCGGCGGAGCTCGGCCCGCAGGGCGTGCGCTACGACCGCCGGTTTATGCTGTTCGAGGTCAGCGACGATGGAGTCCTGAAGAAGATTCAGTTGTCGTCGCACACGCGTGCGGCCCTCTTTGGACAAGAGATCCAGGGAGACCGTGTCGTGGTGCGCTACCTTCCGCCCCCGGGGGGAGAAGACCCCCAGTTGGGATCTGCCTCCGTCGACGACCTGCACGCCAAAACATTAGAGGTGCCTCTTGAGCCTGATACCAAGGCCCTCGAACCTATACATGTCAACCTGCACGGCAGCCCTACGGGTGCATACCGGATGGGCAAGCCATATGACGACTGGTTCTCGGCCCGCTTCGGCCACCCCACCCAGCTCGTCTACCTCGGCGACGGGCAGCGCCCGGTGCTCGGCACCATGTCACCCTCTGCAGTGGGGAAGCAGCCCAGCCCAGCAGAGCCTCAGAGCTGGTGGGCCTTCCTGCTCTCCTTCATCCCTCTGCTCCCCTACCTCCTACTCCTCCTGCAGAAAAAGTTTGCACGCGACCCGCAGTGGATCACCTTCACTGACTGCGCACCACTGCTGGTGACGTCGGAATCGTCGCTAAAAGACGTGACCGCGCGGCTCTCCGACGGGCTCATGATGGACATGTACAAGTTCCGGCCCAACATTGTAGTCGACGGCGAAGGCGAGGAAGCGTTTGCCGAGGACTTCTGGGCGGAACTGACCACGGGGGGTCGCGATACTGCCGCGGCGGTCGCGGCAGAGAAGAGCACGAGGCTGATGTTGACATCAAACTGTGTGCGATGTACCTCCCTCAACGTTGACTACCAGACGGGACGGCAGGCGGCTGGGGAACTGGGCACAGTGCTGAAGAAGCTAATGAAGGACCGCCGGGTTGACAAAGGGGCCAAGTGGAACCCCGTCTTTGGCCGCTACGCATTTTTACTCCCGCATTCGGCCATTACTCATGTGAAGGTAGGGGAGGAGATCGAGGTGACAAGGCGGAACAGCCAGAGGACCGTTTGGGACTGGCCCGGTCTTTGATTTGCTATAGGTGCGGATAGCGCTTACTTCGAACCTTGATCCAACTCAAACAAGCTGAATAATCACGGTAGCACGGAGGGGTCCAAGATAGATGACCAGTATTACAATGTCCTCGCGGCTGTTCTATCTTCATTGCAGAGGTAGTTACCGTCCATTTCTATACGGCGGCACTGAGAGGTACTCTTCGCGACAGCGTCACAAGAAAACACGAGCTTCTTCAGATCTTGCTCGGCACCGCTTCCTTCGCCGCCATCTCTCGCAGCGTCTTCCGGAGGATCTTGCCGGCCGGGCTCTTGGGGATCGCGGAGATGAACATCACGCCGCCTCGCAGCTTCTTGTGGTTCGCCACTTGGTCGGCCACCCACTTTGAGATGGTGCTAGCCGAGATCTGCTTCTGATCTGCCACGACGTATGCCCTGCAGCAATGTTAGCAGCTGTCACTCTACTACTGGCGTTTTCCCTGTGCTGGGGATCGTACCTGGGGAGCTCGGTTCCTTCGCCGTGCACGCCAATCACGGCGGCGTCCTGGATCTTGGGGTGACTGAGAAGCAGGGCCTCGAGCTCAGCCGGTGCGACCTGCAGCGCCTTGTACTTGATGAGTTCCTACACAAGGTCAGCCTAATTCCGCCTTCACACCCTCGCTCTCGCGGAGGAGAATACCGACCTTCTTTCGGTCGATGATGTAGAGCTTGCCGTCCTTGAAGTAGCCGATATCGCCAGTGCAGAACCAGCCGTCGACAAAGGACTCTTTATTCGCCTTGTCATTCCTGAAGTACCCCTTGGTGACCACCGGGCCCTTAACCCAGAGCTCACCGGGCTGACCTGGCTGGACGTCCTTGCCTTCCTCGTCAACGATCCTCGCCGTCGCGTTGGAGATTAGAGAGGATACGCTGCCTGTTTCGTCGGTCAAATGCCGGGGCAATACCGTGATGCTCCCCGTCGTCTCACTCAGGCCCCAGGTCTGCGACAGTTGGACATTGCCCTTCCCTAGCCGCTTCTGGGCCGCCAGCTGAAGCTCCTTCCCTAGTGGTGCCGCTCCGGAAACGGCGAGCTCGAGATTATCGAACTGGTCCGTCACTTGAGGGCTCTTGGCGATGAGGAGGTAGATCGGAGGCACGCTGAAGAAGAAAGTGATGGCGTACTTCTTGTTATACTCAAGGAACTTGGCAAAGTCGAAGCGTGGCATCCAGTACACGGTCCCGCCGAGGTACATTGGGTTGACAAAGTAGCCTTGAATACCGGCAATATGTGCCACCGGTAGATGCGCCAATGTGCGGAACTTGAAATCGGGCCTGAAGCGTGCGTTGTACTCCTTGGACGGCTCGTTGACGAGCGACGCCTCGGTAACGATGTTGGTGTGCGAGAGCTTCATAGCCTTCGGCGCACCGGTGGTGCCGGACGAGAAGATGATGCAGATGGTGGTGTTTTCGAGCGTCTCGGGGTCCGTGATGCGCTCCCAAGCTAGCTCACTGGTGCTGATGGGGATGGGCTTACCGCTCCCCGCCTCGGAGAGCTCAAAAGTGTCTCCAGACCCAATCGCTAGGACTTTCGACTGAGGGAGGCCGGCCAACTTGGCGGCCTCCATGGCGATGCTCTTAGTGTCTGCATTGCAAAGGAGCATCTTGGCGTCGACTTGCTTCATTTGCGCAGCTAGCTCCTTCGCCGTCGCGGCTGGGCTCACACAGGAGAAGATGCCGCCGGCGGCCACGGTCGCGTGGAACAAGTTGGGCAGAAGCCAGTGTCCTGAAGATATGCACATTACAACATCTTGGTTCGTCCCGTGCTGGCCGATTCCGTAGTCCTTGCGGAATGTGTAGGCCGTCCTGCGCAGCAGGTGGCGGGACTGGTTCTTGTTGATTGCTCGATGCGGGTAATCGGCGTCAACGTGGAGAACCGTGTCCTCCTGGGCCGAGCACCACCTGGACTCTGCAGGAGAATATTAGCATCCTAGTTCACCGCCGTCGCCGTCTGGCGTTTGGTGACATCGCTGGTTGCCCATGGCCTTCGCGAGCGGAATATGATAGCCACATACCATAGAGGCAAGTGAGCAGGTCGAGGCCGGGCAGGCCACGATACTCGGCCGCCTTGTAAATAATGCCTTGTGGCGTCCTCTCCACAGTGGTTGTCATGATTTATGCTCTGCGACAGCTCTGGGCAGCTTTGTCTAGAAAGTTGCTTTATTAGAATCCGGCCGAGTGCGCGGTGCCGAGGCTGTTTTTTAGCGTCTGGAGACGGCGCAGATCACTATGTCCCGCACTGTGTGACCGACAGAGAGCAGCCCTTAGATCTCGTTCCAGGATCTTGCTTGAAATACAGCAAGATGTGGAGTTCGTAGAGCCGAATGCAAGGGTAAGAGGTCCCTCTCTTGCGCAGAAAGACGTGGGGGGTGTGTGTCTGGCGACGCGAGACGAGATGGCGCTCTAATAGTCGGAGAGGGTCGAGCACCCAGGGATATGGGTCAAGGTCAACGTGGGGCTGAAGCTCCCCGCAAACCGCATTTAGCGTGCGGCCCTCGTCCGTGCCGAGGTGCTCGCCAGTGCCTAGGCCAAACACCAATGCGGAGGTCGAGGCGGGGTCCGAGGCGTTCGGGATGTGAAACTGGGCCAGTAGCAGAGAGGGCACAACGAGTAAATTTCTTCGGGCATGGGCTGGATTGGGCGGCAGCTTTTCGTTAGAGACCAAGACTCTTCGGATGTAGGGTACAATAAGCCGAGGACCAACAGGGGATTCATGTCGCCTCGAGGCGCACGGCACATAGAGCATAGATAGGTGGCTACACAGTATGGCACGCACCAACTCTTGTCCCTTTGCCGAGACGACGAATGAATGCGAGGGACCTCCTGTTCTTCCCAAACGGTGGCTTTGTGCGAACTTTTGAGCTGAGCCCCCTACCGCTTATACAATACAGGGCTGGTATAATTGTTATTTTCGCACAGTCTCTGTCAAGGCACCCTGTAAGTATCAAATTGCGTGCACCGCTGTGCGAAAGTACAAATTCCTCGGCCGAGCCAACCTGGCTTCAGAGCCCCGCAAATAAACAATTATACCAGTCCTGTATTGTACGGATACTTGGTGACGCAAGCCAAACGGGTTGCGGCTGCTCGTCTCAGTCAGAGCCCCCCGCGAAAGCGCTGGTCTCCTCGCTCGCTACTCCCACGAACCCGAAGTCTCACCACGGTGACCTGAGGGCCCGACACTCCGTCACGGTTCGTCACGGGATTCGTATACCTAAGCTTGCTCGGCCCGCTTGCGGGGAATAGGCGACCTGGCGACTCAAGTCGTCCGTACTCCGCAGCAAGAAATGGGCACTTTCTTTTTGGGTTTAGTTTCCGCCACCAACCCTGGCCATCCCTAGTCAAGTCGCAGCCAACGCTGTTCCCAGATGGGGCACATTTACGTAGCGTGCTCCTTGCAGGATTCTGTCACCACGGAACCTTAACGTTGGTATGAAGCAAGATGCAGGCAATCTCTCGCGTTGTGCAACATTACCTACAAGTATGGCGCCGAAGTCATGCAGAGCCGACACGGCGGCGCACTAGCGATGGCAGCTTGGATAAGGAGCAAGCATCGCATATAGCCACAAGCATGAACCGACACGATTTCCGTATTCTCAGGCGGGTGAGGATTTAACAATCGGCAGGAGAGTACATCGCGATGGCCAACTATCCAGAGATTATGTCTACCGGGGGACCAATCAAAATCTCAAGATTTTGCCGCAGTTGTGCGGCTGAGCAGGGCCTCGTCCCTTTTCCAAAGCAACACCAGGGCCGCAGCGATTGGGCCACCAAGCACGGTCCAGAAAGCACTCTCTAACAACGTGGCGACGAGACTTGACGCGGGACTAGAGATAGAGTACAGGTAAACTGACCATATCAGCAGAGCAGCATTGCCGCATTGCACGTCATATTTGAGCAGGAACGCAGCGAGCGGCGCCAGGAGATCAGGGACAACCCCGCCGCTCAAGTCGATGGAGGGCGGCGAGATTAGGGAACCTGGGAGCAGGACTGTGATATCGACCTGCTGAAACAGCGCGGACCACTCTGCCGGCACAGCTGTGGCCGGTGTCAAGGCGATGGTGAGCACGGCGATGTGAGCGACCATGGCAAACGCGAGAGCAAACTTGTAGACGGACGTCGCACTCCTCAAATAGCCCTTATGCGCCTCCGTGGCAGACTGTGCCTGCTTGGTCAGGGTAGGGAGGCCAAATTTCAGAGTGCGGAAAAGCAAGGCGTGCCAGATGGGGAAGCCCTGCCACAAGGCAATCCAGTTATAGTGGGCATCTCGCGAGAGAATGCCCGGCGTCGGGAGTGCCATCATGACCGTCGGAACCACTAACGCGAGGGCGACACAGGTCGGCACTAGGGCGAGATCCTCTGCGCCGGCGAGAATGGCATCAGCGCCACCTATGGGCGAAGCTTTTGCAACAGGCGACGCGAATAGGTGGAATATTAAGTACAGCGGAACGGTGAGCGTGTACGAGGCGGTCTGGAACAGAATGCCGAAAAGGGTTGTCCTAAAGGAGCTAATATCAGCGAACCCATCCACTATATCACCACGCACCAGTCGGTATACGTACCAGCCAGTCACTCTTCCCTTATTTCCACTCCTAAGGCCCTCGACGCAGATCAAGGCCCAGCCAGCGCAGAGCTGAGCCATCAGGTACCAGTTGGACAGCGTCTCGGCCCACGTCTGACGGCCGTCGATAGTGATGCAGAAGAAGGGGGTCACGTTCTGCAGGAATCCATCCAGCGGTGCGAAGTCAGTGTACTTCATCTTAAAAGGGACTGGACACCCCGCCATCTGGCCGAGCTCGAGCTCTTTGGGGATGGAGGTGAGCAGGCCGTTTGTGAAGCCTATATAGAAGGCCCCGTACACGCCCACTGCGCCCACTGCTGCAATCGCGGCAACAGCCGCCGCGCGGGTTAAGGGCATGGCGGGCAGTGCAAAGATTTTTAGAAACCGGGTGGATGAGAGACTGTACGTCCTGGCAGACGGTCGTTGCCGAAAGACAGATGGACAACGGGGCGACACATGGTCGTATTAATGGAGAAATTTGGCGCGTCCGTGCATGTCTCTACGGGTAAACTTTGGGGCTCAATCTAGCACAGTAGGTGCGAGGGATCCTTGTTTAGCTGCTGTCTTGATGGCGCTAGGTATCCGCTGGGTTCCCACTGGGACGGTTTAGGGCTAGACTCCGCTGAGTCGAAGGAACAGGAATAGCAGGCGAAGGGCCAAGCCGTTTATTATTCTTATTCCCAGCCTTGCCGTAAAAGTAAATACATGGAACCTCCGAGAGAAGCGACAAGGCCCCGCTCGGGCAGCAGAGATTTGTCTGAGACAAGAGCTCTGCTTAATTTGAGACACAGTGGATTCGCCAACAACACACCAGGGATTCCGGCGGCCGATTTCCGATGGGCACTAAATATGCTGTCCACCCAGCCATTCGTTGTACTAGAGCATTGCTCTATGGCTTTAGGTGTCTTTCCCCCTGGGTCGCCAGCACCATCTCTTCTGAGCTAGTTCCGTCGGAGCCTAGGCGAAGTATTATGGGCGAACCGCTTCGCTTGAAGTGGCTCGCACGACGCAGGAAGGGACGCAGAGGAGCAGGAGACAGAGGGGATGAGGGTGTCGACTTTTTCGACTGCCCAGATATTAACTTGCTAAGTCATTATACTGGCGTAGTCATCAAGAGCCGGTGCTTCGGAAGCGATTCGTTATTTGCCGCCTGATCTGTCGCGGTCAGCATGGTGTTCCGCATCGCGGGGGGCATACTTGTCCTATCGGTGGTCAGCCACTGGCCAATCACCGCGATTGCCTGATGCGACACGCTGTATAACACGACGGCGTTGGCTTGCTGCCTATGCCTCCGATGCATGCATATGCCGCCTAAAAATGCAGAAAGCCCTTCTGCCATGGTTGTTAGGAGAGGTCTCAACGGTAAGCTGTTAGGACTTGATGCAGTTGGTGTGAAATGTTTACTAGGCAGAAGCCTATTACTGGTTACAAATATGTCTGGCCGCCTTTTATTGGTCATCCGGCCTGCTTCTGGGAAGAATCCAGCAGCTTAAGCACGTAAAAGTGGGCCTTTCGTTGGTCGTTCATGTCTATCTAGTGTTAGGCAAACAAGGCAAATACTTCGGTCCTTTTTTTTCGGGGCGACCAAGACTTGGCGTGAGTGAATCAATAAGCGAAGGAAGGCGTGAATGAGCCAAAATGTATTGGAGTTTAAGTCCTGGCTCACTGGACAGAGGTATATATGTGCGCCGCGGCCCCTTTCCACAGCCCAGCCCAACCATATCCGCACGCCTTGTCCTCCTCAAAGAGCAGACACTTCAACCATCTCAACTCAGAATATTACCAAGAGCCGAAATCTTGACTAGTTAGAATCCGGACAATGTCGTCAACCTCGCTTTCTTCTGCGTCTTCGCCTTTCGAGATTAAGCTCACAGGAACCGGAGTTTCGATCCGGCCGGCAGAGCGGGCAATCCTCAACTTGGTTCGTACCTCAAACGTCCACTTCCACCTCCGCGGCATGCCGAGAAATGAGAACTAACCCACTACCAAACGATAGAAAGCAGAGTCGCTACAGACGTCAACGCCTGTTGAAGCCTCGGAACAGGTCACTACAGTGGCGAATCTCATCCGCGAGATCATCAGCCCGTACTGCCCGCAGGAGGACGTGGCCGGGGCTCCCAAGACTGATGCAGGGATTAGTCACTACAGCATGACCACACTCGAAACGTCTTGCCATTACCATCAGGCCCGGACCGACCAAGGCGTGACCACGGAGGCGAGCACAACTTATTCTGCGCGCGCCGAGTTCAACATCAAGTTTTCGTCTTTCGCTGTTTTGAACCAGCTCGCCACTCGATTCAGCGCTATGGAAAACATCAGCATCAAGAGACTCTCCTGGCATCTCACAAATGATACGGCTGACTCCCTGAAGTCGGGCACGCGGAAGAAGGCTGCTCTAGACGCCATCCAGCGTGCACGAGACTATGCCGAGGTTTTCTGCAACCTGACAGCCGAGGAGGCTGTCGCCCGGGTTAAGCCCATCAGCCTCACGGAGCATGCAAACTACAGCCATAGCACTCGCCCACAGCTGCACTATGGCAAGAAGGAGCGCGCTGCCAAGGTGGATGAGAAAGAACTGCAATTCGAGCCCGAGGATGTCTCCGTCGAGGTCAGGGTGGACGCACGCTTCCATGTCGAGGAACTGCAGCAGTCCTAGGTACCTTGACCACCCACCGTAGGTAGCAACACGAAAGACGGCAACATTATCCACTGTTCCCTAGCTGCCGGCGTTCATGGGATAGCCAGAATCCCTGCTGTCGCCACTCTACTGGGTATTCTTACACACTCACCCTACAGCAGCGAATGGCCTGACCCCTCAGATAGTTTCTACTACACTTCAATCGTGTTCCCAACATAGTTACAGTAGCACCCTTGTCTTGTGCTGTCTTATCTTCATGAACTTTGCCACGAACTCAGCCGCCGAATCAGTCACGGAGAAAATGTAAACAAAACCTACATGTACCCATGTGCGAAACGAGCTTAAGAACAATCACAACTTTAGTTGTGTTGCACCATGTCCTGTATCTTTAGCAGGAGGGCTGATCTCATCATGTGAAACCAAAGTGAAGGCGGAAATTAAAGCAGGATATTCAATTGAATTATTATTCCACGTGAAATTAGAAAATAAGTGCGAATGCACACAGCGTCGGAGTCACTACATACTAGAGTGCAGTCTTCTGACATGTGCTAGGGTGTACGACAACGCCGTTACTCTGCAGCAAAGCTCGGATATCTGCATTTACCAATTCTGGTATGCAAATCTCGTTTGAGATTGAGCAGGTGCATACCATGTTGCATCGCCATTGGTATATAGTCGTGACCCCAGGCTGCCGTCCACTGCAACGGGGACCGTAGAATGAATACCAGCGCGATGTCTACTTTGGGACCTCATGGAACTTGTGGGGCGGTGGTAACTAACAGCCGTTATATAGGTACCGCACCAAGACCGCAGGAAGCCGCATACGAAAGCCAACACACCGAATTACCAAAAGTAATACGTGATACTGCAACAGCCTTTGGTAAATGCCGTTGATAGTAGCGAAGGCCCCCACATTCTGTCAAGCAGCTCTCCTCGTTTATATGCAATGAACTTGAAATTCTGCATGCGTTCACCTCGCGTGGACCCAACCGGCAAATCGGATCCCCCGCGACCGCCGAGGAGCAGGGTTTGGTGCATGGGTCTAAGATCAGGCCCGGCCCGTGGTGGGGAGCCAACACACGCCAACACGATGGGAGGGGTAAAATCATCCGACACACTCTGAGAACTACTCCGACCCTTCTTCTCTTGTTCACGCTTCATGAACGGAAGTCGCTGCCTATGTTGACTTGGCCCGAGTTCTTTCAGCCGAGTCGGAATTAACCGCCAACATGGCTACCGCCCCAGAAGAAACACAACAGCGAATTGAGCTTGTTAGTTGTCTTGTTTACGCATTATTCTGTTCTTCTATACACCCGGGACTTTTAACTGTCATGATACTTCCATTTGCTCTTGATGGCTAACGGCTAAGATAGGACCCAGAGGTTGTGGCAGATGACGGTGACTCTGCAATCGACGAAGAGAGGCATGTTTAGAACTAGTCCCATGCCCCATCCTATGTTCGATCGCAAAAGGAGGATTCTGATTAATTGTCCGTAGCATTCGTGGATCTACAGCATCTCTCACATCTAGTATCCTAGAGTACCGTAGCATCAATGGCAGAACCTATCAGTCTTCAAAAACGACCGAATATTGGTGGGCAGATACTTTCCATGAGAACCATGTTGTTCAAACGAGCGGTACTAAACCCCTTCCAGGGCCCCTAACGATGAGAAACATCTCGAGAGCTTCGATATAGCGTACGGACCTCAACCTGGTACCTCAGGATCTCTCTGTGCTAACTACTAGGCTCTTTGGAAGGCACCAATGGGTGACAATGATGTTAGGTGACAAACTGTATGTTGCGCCTATTGGAGATAATCCCCACGTATGCATAGCCGCTCTATAATTTCTTTTTCGATTGGGGCTGACCTTCCAGTAGCACATCCTAGATTTGGGAACTGGATCCGGCATCTGGGCCATGTTAGGACATCCTTCCGGCAATATTTGTATACCTATTTCTAACATACGCCAGTGATGTGGCGGACAAGTTTCCATCAGCGGAGGTCATTGGGACCGACATTTCAGCTACGCAGCCGAGCTGGATTCCACCGAATTTGACCTTCCAGATTGATGATGCGCAGCTCGATTGGACATTCAAGGAAGATTACTTTGACTTCATTCACATACGATATCTCCAAGGCGCTATTAATGACTGGCCCAAGCTATACGCCCAGGTGTACAAGCACTTGAAGCCTGGTGGCTGGTTTCAACATATGGATCCCGACATCGAGCTACGCTCCGAGGACCCCAGCATTGTTATCGACAAAGACCAGTGAGTCCCCTTATTTCATCTTCAAGTAGCTCCACAGCTGGGTTGGCAGTCATTCTGCGTTGGAATATTTCGACCAGTGTTTGCAAGAGGTGCAGGCCCTGACCAAGTTATAGTATCTACCAGAAGTGGGCGCGTCTGTTCTACGATGCAGGCGACAAGCTAGGGCGGACATTCAAGTTCGCCAATGGCCAGATGGAGGAATGGGCGCGCGGCGCTGGGTTTGAGGATATCACGCATAAGAAGTACAAAGTTCCGTTTGGCACCTGGCCGAAGGATAAGAAAACCAAGGAGCTTGGGGCGTATATCGGCCTTTTCTTCGACGTCAGCCTGGACGGTTTCGCCATATATCCAATCGGTCAGATATTGGGATGGACTCTGGATGAAGTCCAAGTTCTCGTGGCTGAAATGCGATCCGCAGTCCGGAATCCCAAGAATATGACCGTTGGTGATGTGTAAGCACTCTGCGATGAAAACTCTGGTTGGCCTCGGACCGGTTTGCTAATTAAACCCACCTATAGGCATGTGGTGTATGGGCGGAAGCCGGAGAAGCCTACTACCTGAAGAATATTGGACCCTTGCTTTCAGGTGGACAAAAGGGATGTGTGGTTTTGCGGTTGGGAACTCGAGAGCCATTGATAGTGGGTATTGACACAAGCATGAGAAGTAAGTTAAAGTAGTTCACTTATAGCATTTACGCGTACAGTCCACCCCTAGTTTAATTGCTAGCATGGTACGGAGTACAAGCAGAGATCCAAGTGCAGGGGGGATGCAGGGGGGCGAGAGGCCTGAAAATCTGGCTTACAGCAGCGACCAAAAATACCTGGCTTAGCCCGCTGGAACGGCCTGAAAATCGACGAAGTATGGTATGAAGATATGGTCTGTGCCACCCTAGCGTCCTGGGTGGACTGCCCCACTTCAATCCTGCGGGATGGGGAGTGACCCTGAGTTGGGTATATGAGTCCTAACTTTGCCACCTGTCATCATCGGCCAGGTGGCGGAGTGGTTAACGCGACAGACTCGAATTCCTTCGATATCTGTTTCCTTCGGGAGCGCATGTTCGAGTCATGCCCTGGTCGGAATTTTTTTCGCCTTCCTCCATATAGGAAGTGCCTTGCTTTTTTTTTTTTTTTTTGGCAATCATTGTTGGTGGGGGCTATATGTATCTTGCATACAACTTAGTCTCTGCTGGGTGAAAACCTAGCGGTCCTGGCTAGAATGGGTTTTGTGCTTATTCTTAATACACCGTATATTATATATATGTCGTGTAGTAGTATAGTACCTATGTGCAGCATAATTGTCTCGCATAATGGATACCACACCCGGAATCTTAGGCACAAGCAATGAATCAAGCAATTCGCACAGCAGAAGATAGACGGAGTTGTGTGCTCGGGGGCGTACGGAGCCGGCCACCTTCGGGGAGGTTCGCCCCTAAGGCGTTAGTTTCTAAAAGTTTACGCCTGTTATCATTAACGACGCTCAAATCGTGGATATAAAGCTAAATAGCTCAGGCAGTTGAGGCTACAGAACGAAAACTGGCGGTGTATCTACCTCCTCCTTCATCAGTTCTCCACACGAACCTATCGCTCATCGCTTGCTTAACCCGTCCTTCCAGGATATATTTCCCTGGAAGCAAATCACCCCAACGCACTGGAGCCAGAGTGTTGCTTTCGCAGCTAAGGTATACATCGCCTTGCCTGCCGAGGCGGGGCAAAAGCGCATTGGAATGTTTTAAGTGCTGTCAAGTTCAGCCACACTAGCCCTAGTGTCGATGTAGAAGGGGCTGCTTCGCAATGCCTGAACGGAGATGCGGTATTGCTTTCCCACTATAGCCGCCACCATCAGCGAGGCCAGGATGGATAAGGTCTGTGAGACACTGGGCCTTCAAGAGCTTCAGTCCTGGCTCTAGGAGGATACCTTCAGAGGACGCGACATAAAGACTGTAGCTGAGGTCTTTGCGAAGGCCACAAAGGAGCGCCAATTAACGCTCCGCTACTGTTCTAGTTCGCCGGAGCTCTTGCTACAGAGAGAGCAATACCACATAGACGGTCGCGAAATACTCTATTTATGGCACGCTCTCTTCTCTCCTATTGCCAGTCCAATTTCAGACGTGTCCTTGGGCCATGAAACCAAAATCTGCCGTCCATGCTCAACGATCTCCTCGGCCTCCCGGATAAACCCTCAGACGAAGACCGCCAGAATACCGGCCAACTGGAACAGCAAATACCAACCCCGACCCTATAACCATGCCTGTAGCAGACATTCTACTTCCTCCCAAAGACATGTTTCGCTGTTCCATGCTGCTTGGCCCAAAGCAGACCACTTCTGTCGTCTCAGACAGTAAGGCGCTGGGCATCACCGTCACGGCCGCGTGGCACGCTGCTGTGGTCTTCGCGACGCGCAATTTCCAGGTTAACATCAAAATTGCCGCAGGCAAGACGTTTGCCAGCTTTTCCAGCGTTAACCTCCGCCACTTTATGGTGAAGCTGTTCGATGCAAGAGCATACCCGGCCGGGATTAGCAGATGGTGCTTTGGTGGTGGCTAATACAGGCGAGCAATCCTTTGCTGAAGTCTCCAAGCAGCTCAATGCTTAATACAGAGCCGCATTCACCCCCGAGAGCGGACACCTTCATGCGTATTTGGCGGTTGGGGATGTTACAAGTAGTTTGTTCAGAAATGGTCCCATGCCAGGGAGTACGCCGATGTTATCCTGGGCAGTGGCATATCGAAGATGTTTGGATTAGGTCTTCGTTGCTTACGGCTGAGATTGCCACCTACTTGTGGACTTGGGGTGGGCAGATGGTAATAAGCGGATACGCAAATGATGCTTTTTATACGAAGGAAGGGGCTGGATGAATTCTTGCAGGAAATTATGAGTGCCATGCTGCTAAGGTTAGGAATCGAGCCAGCTCGAGAGTAGTAGCCTTGTACTATGGAGACGCCTTGCCAATGCCTCGCGCACCAAAAGTTTATGCCGATAGCACCTCCATGGCAACGAAGGATGTTGCTGCATGGTATTTAGCAAACTGTAGTCCATTTCCAGACTGCCGTCTTCGCCTCGCCGAGAATGTCGCACACTAGCGGTAGATGAGTAAGAAACAGCTTCGGCAAACTGTGGCGAGGTACACTCGGGCTACTAAGTCCCTGGATCCCCGAAAAAGCCAGCACGCGCTGACCAGCGGCAACTGGAGGCCGGCATGAAGAGCCCTGGAAGTGCTGGCCTGCCCACCGATCGCCTAGTAGATACTCTTGCTTGAAAGCTAACCGGATTGCGGGTCGAAACCTCCCGTTCTGAGGACGAGCCTGGCAATAGATAGACTTTTCCGATCTAGGGGCGCGGAAGGCGGCGAATTAGGATGTGCAACGTTGACCACTCGGGCTCTCCCCGCCTTGCATGGAGTTCAAGGCGAGCTTCTGCAGATGACCAATCTACAGTTTGGAAGTGCTTGCATTGCAGCAACCTCCAATTGCTGAGTCATATTGTAGGCCTCGTGCAGCACGTATCTCAGAATGGCTGTTGGTAACCTGATCAGACAGCCCGACCAAAAAGCACTGGACCCCGCAGAAAGAATGCAAGAAAATCATCATCAGAATCATGGCTCTTCCAGTGCCTTTATGGACGGAAGGTCTGGGTCAAGACTTTTATGGAGCCGTTAACAAGCTGCACAGCCTCACGGATACTCCCGCCGATGGGCAGCTCTATCGGGATAATGAAGACCCTCCCTCCAATGGACATATTATTTCGTTCCAAGACGAGCTCCAAATGTCCGACAATCTTGCTTTTCTGTGCCAAAACGATACAGGCGGTAAACGCGTTACCGCCATAACCCTCCAGGAGCACGCTGATCGCCTCGTTGTCCTCATGTCATGCAACTCTGCCCCTACTCGGAATATTCGACAATCTATGAGAACGGTGTTGGACACAATGCGTCGCTACGCGTCTACTAGTAAGAGTCTTTCAATCACCAGGCGAATCAAACAAGCAAATTCTCACCATTTTGCCAGAGCGAGACCGCGAAAGCTTTTCCCGTGCCATTCTAACCGAGGTCTTAACTCTCAACGAATCCCGAATTTTAGGCAGAATAAAGCCCCGATGGTTCCAAACCCGTATTCATGGCCAAAAAACGAGCCCATCTTTACGGGAACGCCTTAGAAGAGCAGTGGCGGCCCTGAACCGAATAGCCCACCAACGGCGAGATCCGGGGCTCCAGGTGCTCATCGAAAGGGCCAGAGAGCTGATGGATGACTTAGCCGTACTAGATCAGAAACTAGAAAATGGGAGATTAGCCACCGCTATTGAAGTAGTCGTTATGAGATGCGCGGAAGTGGTGGCCGCCACCACAACTCGTTCGGTGGAGGCTTACCTGAACTCTCTCGATACCCAATCTACGATCACCGAGAAGGTAGTGATTCTACAGATTGACAAAATTGCCCGATACAAGCTTCTATGCAGAGATCTCCTCCGTATTGCGAGGAATCCCAAGTACAGCAATCTATTCAGAGACATCGAGCTTGTCATCATAAGCACTCCAAAGATAACCACCCCCGTGGCCGCAGATCACATTTGCCATGTACATGCCGAGATCCAACAGGTTCTCCACTACGAAAGACACCCTCATGAACCAGCACCACGGGCAATTGGGTGTAGCAAGTCTGCATGCTACCTCTGCGATCTGTTCATCAGAAAGCAGGGCCGGTATGTTATATCATGTGCTCACCGCAACCTCTACCACAAGTGGACTATTTCAGACGTTACCTGGATGACGAAAAGCCAAAGATCAGAGTTCCGAAGAATCATCACGGACATGACGGCAGAGCTTAGACAGAAAATCAAGGAACAGTCGACGAAACGGCGAACGATGGTCCCGAACGGATTTGGTTCTGAGAGTACAGCCTTCCTACCCCTGTCAAGTGGCTCCACACTCAGTATTATACCGAGTAGTGTTAAGGTGTCATCTGGCCTCGATGACGCGGTGGCGGATGTTGATGAACACGAAATTGCCTTAGGGAACGAGCAGAACGAGCAGAACGAGCAAAATGAGCAAGGCACCGTTCTAAGTGTAACTTCCGAGAGCCTGCCCTTTCGCCAGCAAGTGCGCGCAAGCCAGAAACCCCTCGTGGTTTACTTCGATAAGCATTCGATTCTATTTGAGTTTGTCAAGTCAACAGTTGGTCATCTATCGATTGCGCAACTCGCAGACTCTCCGGCAAGCGCACACAAGGTCATCCAAGCCTCGGATATCCCGACCGATTCTGAGAAGCGGGTGGAATGCCCTTCAGGTTCCTCGCAGACCACAGTTTGCCTCCAGCTTGATTCGAAACGTTTGATCCAGGTTGAATTTGTTTGGGAATCAAGAAAACAGTGAATATAGGTTGAAGGAAACCCGCTACACCATTAATAATATTCGAATTCCCAACACTGTGAGCGTTCCACCCGCGCTGATACGGTGTAGCCCAACAATCTTTTGTAAGTAAGACGTAACTCACACCATCTTGATTGGCAGAATATAATGTCCTTGGAGAATATTTCCATGAAAAGATTGGCATATTATATTTCATGATGCTTAGCGCTAACTTTCGGATCTTTGCAGGATCAGCGCTCTCTAGACCTGGTGATCGCAGCAGAGACTTTGACCGCCAGAAGCCTGCATCCTATCAGAGTAACTAGGTGTCAAGCCTTGACACAGACGTAGTAGTCCTTCCACAGATTCTCGCATTGCTGCCCGATGCGCGGGTTCCAAGCGTTGAATTGAGCAGGCGTGATCTGGAACTTGGTCTGAATGTCGAAGCAGAACTCGCCGCTGGCTGGCAGGTACCACTGCTTGCACTCGCATATCGAGCCTGGCTGGGTCGGCGCGGGATGGGCTACCTGACAGCCGGCCGGGATCGCGGTGCTTGTCGGGATGCTCGTCATCGGGCTGCTCTTGGGCGGCTTGCCGCTGTTCCCGGCGATGCCGATGCAGGCGAACGTATTGGCCCACATAGTATCGCATTTTGCACCGCCAACACCAGCGTTCCAGTGGGTGAAATCCTCCAGAGTAAAGTTGCCAAATTTGAAGACGATGGAGTCACACGTGTCGCCTTTGGCGACGGGATAGAAAGCATTGCAGTTACTCGCGATACCTGGCTGAGTATTCCCGGGAGTTTGCATTGGAAGGCCGGGGGCCACCGTAGTTGGACTAGGAGGGGCAGCACCTCCAGGTGTCGTGGGACTGGGCAAGATTGTGGTGGTGCCAGTAGGCACGAGAGTCGTAAGAGTCGTACTCGAACCTCCCGTCAAGACATCCACGCAGTAGGAGTGCCCAACCTGAATGCCGGAGCAGTCTGCCTTGATCGAAGGGTTCTATAGATAGTTAGATCACAGTGTCATCCAATTTACAACCGATGGTGTCCCCCTCACCCATCTGATGAAGTCCTGGTGCGAGATTCCCCACTGGCTTTCAAAAAAAGCACATGTGCTCGCGGACTGGGTAGCAAGGTCATATGCGACGCAATTGGGAGCAATGCCAGGATCGACAATCCCGTCCTGGCGTGTAACAATGCTGCGGCCGAATGACACTCGTGCCGATGAGAACAGCAGGGCGATACACGCCCTTGTCTTTACCGTGGCCATTTCCGATGTTACGTGACGTGACCAAACCCTATGAGCACAGCATCGCCGAGTGAAAGTGCCCTGAGGGGCAGGGGAAAGGGCTCTATAACTTCATATCCTTGCGAGGACCCTGCAGTTCCTTGTTGCTCAACTCATATTGAGCAACCGAGCCACGGAGAAGCTTACAGAACCCGAAGGGGGCATTCGGCCAAGAAGAACTCCACTGCGGGAGGCGGGCAATCTTGGGATTCGGAGGTGTCGATTTTAGCCATGAACTGTACTATGGAAGACGGGTAGCTGTAGCGGCCAGAATAGGCGAGAAATTAATTGGCGGGTGTCGGTACCTTGGTGAGCTTTGCTTGAATATCCCAATTCATCCGCATTCCTGCGCCGCAAACCTGAACGCACCGTTTAGCTTTCTCTTACTCACAAGCGGCGCACAAGATAAATACAAATGCTGTGTTCTATTATTTTAAGGGTTGATTTTGCGCTTGGGTGCCTGAGCTTCGTGTCTACTGGTGCTTGGCCAAACTTCAGAGTGAGATGACGTAGTGGCTATATACAAAGGAGTGAAGGTGTATCTAATTAAAAGAGAACTCGCTATTGTATTCTTCCCAATGACTGCCCTCTTGTCGTTAGCTTGACAGACGTTGCCTTGCCCTGCTCATCTAATTGGAAAACGGCGCGATCCACGGTCCCGGGTAAGGAACCGGCATCCATCCAGGTGATGCATGTAGGCGTGTCTTGGTCCACGGGTGCCGTCTTGTCTTGTAGCACCGTGACGAACTGGTGCTGCGTCTTGCTCATCACGTTTGTGGGGTAAAGCTTGAAGTCCAGATTGGCCAACTCAATCCCAGCCGCCTTCGCCGCCTCAAGCCTGAGATCCGTGTTGTTAACGACCAGCGATTGGACAACCAGGCCTGGTTCTCTGGTCACATTGAACACGGCAAGGTTGCTCCCATCTGTTGTCGAGCCGTATGCACCGGCAAATCGCTCTGCCATCTGCTGGATAGTCACAACAACTAGCTCGTCTAGCGCGTAGCTAACGATGTCGGCGTAGACATTAAGGTCAGGTGCTTTGCCGGTGGTATCGTGGGCTA
Source organism: Thozetella sp. PMI_491 (assembly GCA_021432635.1). NCBI lineage: Eukaryota > Fungi > Ascomycota > Sordariomycetes > Chaetosphaeriales > Chaetosphaeriaceae > Thozetella > Thozetella sp. PMI_491. Next base: position 496,401 of record MU270025.1, on the reverse strand, counting down.
GAATAGCAAATCCAGCATTAAAATCGGTCGAGACGCCGAAGTAGCTAGCATACGGACCCACAGTGCCGCTCTTGGTGTATACGTCCAGAATGGAACTGTTGGTATATTTCCCTGCATGGTAAATCTCCCAAGGACGCCCTACTCCGTTCCTCAGATTGGAGGTATCTGCAATCGGTTGAAGCCACCGACGTGTTACAGAGGAGCTCGTTAACTTTGAGGAGAGAATCGCGTTCCCGGCACGAGCAAGGTCTGCAGTGGTGCTCACAAGTCCAAGAGACCTACAAGTGTCAGAAGGGTTCTTAGAGTTCCGTCAGTGGGGCAAGAGGCTCACGCTGGCTCTCCAAGGACACCGGAACCAAGGCCACCCGCGAAGATATCAGATGTGTTGTTACTGCCCAGGACCGAGCTGCCGGTCATACCTAGAGGCTGAAAAATGGAGGTAGACATAATTTCGGCGAAGTCCTTGCCATGTGATGCACTTGATGCCTCCGAGAGGGCGAGAGCAAGGAGTTGGAAGGCAGCATTGGAGACAATGGGAGTAGTGTCAGGCAAGAAGTTGGGAGGAGCTCCAGAGACAACGTCAAGGAACTTCTGTCGGTCGCAAGGAAGTCCCAGTTCGCAGGCGTTGGAGTCTCGAGTGATCCCAGACATATGACCGGCGAGTGATCCAATGGTAACGACGTTCCAGGGAACTCGCAGCGTACCGCAAGACGCGTTGTAGCTGCTCAGTTCCGGGACAAATTTTGTGATGGGGGTCTGCCACTCGGCATCGCCGATCTCGACCAACCAGAGATAATCCGTAAAAAGTTGGGTGAGAGAGCCAACTGGGAAACTGGTATCGGCGGTGACGTTTATAGATGCGTCGGCGGAAGGAGCTGTGTAGGAATACTCGAAGAATATGGACTCCTCTGCGGCGTCACTTGCTCCCGAGAACATGACGACGGAGAAGGAAGTGGTATTTGGTGTGATGGTCCCGAAGTCGTCGCTTGACCCAGTGCGGACGAGATCATCAAACACAGAAGAAAACAGAGTTGAAAGGCTCTCAATCTCCTGAGATGTCTTATCGATCGTCGGAGGTGGGAAGTATGCTGTGAGGAGCGGGCATGGCTGGTATGCTGCTAAAGCCAGTCCAGTAAGGCTGGCGAGCAAACCTGTGGAGACGAGAGTGGTATGAGGAGCAACCATATTTGCAAGACAGTGATATCGATGAGAGAACAGTGAACGAATGAATAAGAGCAAAATGAAACTGACTGAACAGAAATCGAGCGTCAGGAGCCCTCAAATAGTGAATGGTAGCTCACTCGGCCGCGGTTCCACCACCACAGCCATGGTGAATACGACAGCTTGAATGCGGAGATTGCGATTACCAGCAGTCTTGGGCCAATTCTTGCCATAGCCACGGAAGGATCGCCGCAGCATGCCCCCTAGGTACTGGTGATCGAGTTACAATTGCCATCTGGGCGTATATCTGATGGTGGGGCCGCTACTAGGTGGGCCTTGTCCGTGTCCGTGTCCGTATCCGAGTCCGACTCCAGCCCCCTGCTTGGAGTCTGGTTTGACCACAATCTCACTATGCTGCCACCCACTTATGGCGGCCCAATACGTGCCTCATTCAAAGGAGCCGAATCCGCCCATAAATGACGAGGGGCCAAAGTTGATACCCTGCATATCCATGTCATCGAAGATATCCATGATGGAAAACTCGAACTCGGGCTGGATGTTTGGGTCCGCGCTCTCAAGTGGCAGCTCCGCAGAGCTCGGCTTCGAGACGGATGGCAAATGCAGGCCGTGTGTGAGATCTACAGCATCGAAGTTCTCCTTAGGCGTATAAGACGGAGTCGACAGGCTTGTTGTGCGGGTCTGGCGAAGATACCATGCCTCGACTAGCTTCGCACGCTGGAGCATTTGACCCATCGGGTCGTCCTCTCGGCTACTCTCACCTAGCAGGAGTACTGCTGACTCCAACCGGAGAAGCACCTGCTTCAGGACGTGGCGCAGATCAAGGAACCTGCGTAGGTGCTCTGTTGATGACGACATCCTAGGATCGGCGGCCAAGATATCGAGCCGGACAGCTAGGGCGAGGCCACAACTGCACATGATCCACTCCATATTGGTGATGGTGTATTCTCCTCTGATCGATATGTTAAGGAATGTATCTACCAATGACTTTGCTGCGTAAATGCTGTCAGAAAGCCAGTGCAAAAGCTGCAAGCCTGAGTCCTGCAGTCCTGCGGCGGCGAAGGGAAATCCGGGGAGGCATAGCTGACTGATCTGCAATGCGAGTGTATTCATTTGGAGCAGTAGTGTTGCTGCAGTATTCGGTCAGGTTCACGGAACTAGTCTTCTGGATAATATGGCTGCAAGGCGGTGGGAGGAGCTTACGGCATTCGCTAAGTGGAAACGCTACGGTGGACTTGAGCAGGTCGAGCTCTGCCCGGAGGGCCTCGACGCCTCTCAACAGGCCTCCAGGAGACCCATCGACATCCATGCTAGCAAAGTCGCTAGCCTTTTCGCTAAGTCTCTGCACTTGTACGATATATGGGAGATACTTATCCGTGGCCGAGATGTTTTGTGCGGCTAATTCCTCAGAGCTCCTCAGCATAAAGGGGCTATACGAGAAGGACCTCAGCTTCTGGAGGACGATAGAAGAGCTTTGGGATGATTGGTTAGTTTACGATGTCACAGTTAGTCTTATAGGGCGCACTTGCCTAGAAGCAAGATAATATGTCCCGATGAGGGCCCTAATCTCCTCGACGCCGCGGTCCTCGATATCCGCGCGCGGATTAGACTTGTCAATCATCCAGAGCTTCTGGTGTCTTGGGCGGTCCAGTCTCATATCGGAAACGAGGCTGATGGCGATATGGAGGAACTGCGAGTACCTCCGTGGCCGGGGCTGATACTGCGCCCTGAAACCGGTCAGCGATACTGGGAGGGTAAGAACTTCAGGATCCCCTACTGGGGCCTTACCAGGCCAGGTGCACAAGGAGGCCTTGAAGCAGGTCTAGATCGGCCAAGTTGCCGGCGACGAGTCTCGCCGAGACCATCTCGGTGAACAGGGTGCCGAGCGCTTGCTGACGTTGGGGGTGGCGGAAAGATGCCACAGCAAGGGCACTTAGCCAAAGACTAGGGTGGTGAAATCGAACTTCCTCGCTCGTTGTGTCTTCCGGAAGCATTACAAAGGGGAAGTGTGAAGCCATAGTCGTCCTGAAGACGTTTAACAGGTCATCCGCTTCGTCTTCGGATAACATGTCAGCCAGAACAGGGTCAAATTTGTTAGGCCATGCTCTGTTGGGAGGAGGCGAAGCTGCGAGCTCCGTGGGCTCAACACAAATACTAGTTGCCGAATCATCTTCAAGAATGGGCGTCCCAGCGCGTGGTTGTGAAGCCCTTGCGGTGGATCGGGTGGATGGCCGGTTCGTCAGTATACGATCAATCTTAGCCTCCATTTGCTCGATACGCCTGAAAAGAAAATTTTAGCTTTCAGTTTCGATGAAGAAAATGCCAACATGCAGAGAGATTGCTCACCTCGCATGAGAGACCGGCGCGATTCGCTTCTTGGAAGGGATAAAAACGCAGGTTTTGTGGAGACGGAGACAGCGATCGCAGGGGCCCGATGCCCGCGTGCGATCGCATCGAATCTTGGCTCGGAAGCAAATCTCGCATGTCTTTCGGACAGTGGTCTGCTCCCGCTCGGCGTCTTGCATGTTGGATCACGGTTAAGCAGCGAGGATGGGAGAGAGCGCGGTGCTAGCGGCCGAAGGATGGACCATGAGAGGTCTTGATCTGCAAGCAGCGGGGCGTCTCAGGGGGGCTAGCAATGACGATAAGCCACACTGTGGCGGGTTTTAGAAGCGTACTGTACGGTGCTAGTGAGCCAAGTCCACGAGCTTTTTACTGGCTTCCATTCTAGTTATTGCCTTGAATGCGCTCCGCTCGACAACACTGCCAAGATCCATGGCAAATCGCCACGTGCCTTGCGGGACTTGGTTCAAAGACAGCCAAAGAGACGCAAATGCAGTGACTCTGCCAAGATCGCCCAAATGGATTTGAAGCTGCAGGTTTCTTCTATATTTTGCTTTGGGCTTTGCATCCTGCGCCGCGCTTTCCTGGAAGCGAGCACGACTGTTCGGAGTTTAAACACAGACAAAATGCCATTGGCCAGCCTCCGAACATCTTCCCGTATAACTCGTAGAGTTTCGTGAAATTCCTTCCTGCTGTAAGTAGCGGCCACAAAGTCCAAAGTTTAACGGGCGAAGAGAGCCAAGATCGCCACCATCTTGTCCGTCGCGCATTGGTTTCCTAGCAGCTACCCACGCCTACCGGCCCCTCAGTGCGTGGCCGCCACGCAAGGATCAGCACCAGTTTCGATAGCAAGGCAATACTCTTTGACAAGAAACGAGACATTCGAAGATGACGATAAACTTAACTTTGTCACGTGTAGGAGTCGAGTCCGGTGTAGATAAGAATGAGGATATGCCGGTGCCTTCGATCCACGAAGTCGTTGCTCTACTAATCAACCTCCTTGACATACAAATTTAAGCCCGGTTAGAAAGAAAAATGCGCACATCACAGGCAAAAATATTTAGCCTCCTTTTCTTCTCTCGGGGAGGATGGGGTGTATCACAAGAGTGCAAATGCGTGAGTAGCATGAAATCTGCGCATGATAGTGTCCTGACAATAGCCTGGCTAGGTTCCAGGAGATCCTTGCTGGCCAGGCGACCACGATCTCGACGCCTTGAACCAGACCGTATCATGCCGTCTCCTCAAAGGCGTCCCGCCGGCATCAGTATGTTACCCAGAAGAACCGAATTACAATCCATCAGCCTGCCAAACTGTCAGAGACAGCTGGTTCAGCTCAACTTTCCATGCCTCCAATCCCATCAGCATCGGCTGGCCATGGTGGGCAAACAATACGTGTCCACCCATCTTTCCAAATGGCACAAGTGTCACAGGAGATCCAGACGCAGGAAAGAAAGGCTGCAGTTTAGGTGGATACCCTGCTTATGCTCTAAATGCCACCGATCCCTCCCACATCCAGGCTGTTGTGAAGTTCGCAAATGAGTGGAACATTCGGCTGAACATTAAGAGCACTGGGCATTCGTTCCAGGGAAGAAGCACAGCATTTGGGAGTCTCTCGTAAGTTACATTTCCAAATATAGAGCCAAGGCAGCGTGTAGATTAACTCATATCGTCAGCATCTGGACGCACAACTTTAGAGGAGCCAGTTGGCACGATAACTTCGAGCCCGAGAACTGCCCTGGCCACTGTGTTGAGATGGCGGCAACATTCGCGGCAGGCGAGAGGTCGAGAAACGTATACGAGTTTGCAGCACAACATAATGCTGTCATCGTGGCCGGCTCGGCCCAGGACGTTGGAATCGTGGGCTGGTTTACCGGTGGCGGCCACGGCCCCTTAACGGCTACCTACGGCATGGGAGCAGACAACGTGCTCCAGGTCAAGATTGTCACACCTACAGGAGATTTCATCACTGCAAATGCCTGCCAGAACCCGGACATATTCTGGGCCGTCCGTGGCGGGGGCGGAGGCACCTACGGCATCATCACCGAGGTGACCCTCAGAGCCTATCCATCGCCGCCGACCGCCAGCCACAACCTCCGCGTCAGCCCCCTACTGAAAAAGAACAAGGACGATTTTATCGCTATTCTTGCAAGGATCTTCTCTGAGCTTCCACGGCTGAAGGAAGGCGGCATGCAAGGTTACATCGGTGTTGACGCTGTAGACGGAGACGGCGGCGGCGAGGAAGGACTTACGCTCACCTGGGGTCTTACCCTCTACAATAAATCTGAAGCGAAGGTCAGAGATCTCTTCGCGCCGATCGGGGCTTTTTTAACTCCCCTCAATGGGTCTGTTATCTTTTGCGAATGGAGCACCAACTCTGCTCCCAACTTCTTCGCCATGTGGAACGCCACCATAGGCGATGAGCCGGTCGCTGTGGGCGGTGGAGCTCTGAGCTCGCGCTTGCTTCCAGCTGAAGTTCTAACAGATCAGACCTTGTTCTCCAAGACGCTACAGAAATTGTTACTCCCCGGGCCGGGCGGCGCAACCAATGCCTCAAGGGGGCTTCTTGCAGCTTTGGTCGCGAACAGTGACCAGCGCAATAACAATATATCGATGAACTCGGCATGGCGGGATGCTGTTGTACACTTCATCATTACTGGAGGTTTCCCCGACTGGTACGACTATAATGAGGCCTCGCCAATAGTCCAAGGCGAAGCGAACGCGCACGTGGAGCTGCTCCGGAGTTTGGCGCCTCACAGTGGAGCGTATTTCAACGAAGGTGATCCTTACGAGCCACAATCGGCGACTGATTTCTTCGGGGCGTCTGTTTCCAGGTTGGAATTAGTGAAGAAAAAGTATGACCCAAACTCGGTGCTGTGGTGTCTAGCTTGCATAGGGAGCGGCACATGGGTTGAGGTCAGCCAGCCAAGCGGAAGGCTATGTAAAGCTCATTAAGTGGGGAAAAGGCACCATGCGCGCGCTATAACGATTCGAGGCAATAGGCGTTCGTTTGACAGTAAGGAAAATGACGCCGATGCCCTTCTAACCCATGAGGCATACTACTACTTCCTAAATCAGGTGCTGTGCTGGTGGAATACACAAATGATGAAGGTGGTCTGTTCCTAACGCTCCAGGATCTTCAGAACGAATGTATTATTTTATTGTTTTGATCATAGCTATGACAAGCACATCTGCGCGCTACATTTCCCGCCCTCCACAGAGATGACTAGTAATGGACATGAGGCTACACGGCGAACAAAGGCCAAGACTATGCCTAACAGTACGCTAGGTGTATGACAGCGGTATGGCGACAAAATTATCAAAGTAGTATGTCGCCGACGAGAAGAGGAAGGTAGACCGGCAGTTGAGGTTGAGCACATCCGATCCGGCTGCCGTAAAGGTGCCCGAATATGTCGCCCAGCCATTACCCAGGACACTCGTGCCAGTCGACAAGACCGAATTACCGACAGCGACCTGCCACGTGTTGATTCCGAACGCCCCTATCATTAGATCAAAGCTGAGGCGATACGTTACACCCTTGGTAGTGCTGAGTGTCTGGCCGTATACCACCCCTCCGGTGCTCCCCGTCCACTTAGTCGAGATCGCCAAAGCATATTTACTCTGATAAGCCGTTGTCGAAATGGTCTCTGTGTCGCCGCCGAGGCGCGTATGTGCTGTCCACCCGTCGAGGGAGTTGCATTCAAAGTTGCCGTTGGTGACAACCAAGCTTCCAGAAGAGGCGGATGGCGTCGGGGTCACGGTTACGGTCGTTGTCTGTGAGATGGTCGAGATTGCTGTCGTAGTACTGCTGAGCACCGAGATCGAAACCGACACGGTCGTGACGGTCGTCGTAGCAGTTGTCGTAGCTGTCGAGGTTGTGGTAGCCGTGCTCGTAGCTGTAGAGGTGACCGTGGTAGTGGCGAGAGAATTGGCTGTAGTTGTCTGGATCGCTGTCGACACTTGCAGAGATGGGCTGAGAGATACTGAAATAGACGTCTCTGTTGTAGTCGCGATCGTAGTAGTGGTCGTAGTCACAGTAGACGTCACAGTGGAGATCTCAGTGGAGATCTCAGTGGCGGTCGTCGTCTGGAGGTCCGTTTCGCCAGATACGGAGACCGACGTCGCTGTTGCCGTGGTGGTAGTGGTCGTTGTCACAGTTGCCGTCACTTGGCTTACATCCGGGCAAGAAATTGCCGTCGAAACCTGACCATTAAAGTTAGACTCGCAAGTGAAAACTGTTAGTTGTCTCGAACGTACACTGGTGATGGTGGTGGTTGCTTGGTCTGGCGCCGCATAGGAAACGGACGTCGAAATCTATCCATCAAATTTAGTTTACCTAGGCTCGCAGTGAAATGGTTTATGCTCTCAAGACATACGCTGGTGATAGTGGTGGTAATTGGGCTTGCCACCGGGCAGGAAACCGATGTGGCGACCTATTTTCAGACATTAGACCTTGTATGTAGCGGCTAGTTATCCTGGACGTACGCTGGTGACAGTAGTCGTTCCACCGCTGACCGTTGTGGCTTGCAGAGGCGCTGTGATGCCGATGCATGAGCAAGCAGAGGTGTACCGCGAGGCAGGATAGCTTGTCCCGGTGAGACAGGTCAATGCTGTGTTGGTGGTGGGAGCGTTGACATCTCTAGCGGTCAGCGCATTGCCGGCGAGGACCGTCGTCGTTGTCACGACGCTGTACACAGAACATTAGACAAAGCAGAACTAGTCGTTGTTGGAAACAGTAAGCGGAGATGCCTCACGCAGTAGCTAGCAGGGTTTCGATGGAGGTGGCGGTGGCACCTGGCGTCACCACAGAGTTGTAACAGAAAGCGGTTGCCAGCTCTGGAGAATGGCTAAAGCAGCGGTAGAGATTGTCTAGTGTGCATACGGGGAAAGTGTTGATGGAACTGCTGGTGGTAGCCGCGATAGTTGGTGAGGCCAACAGGAAGCCTGCGAAAATGAGAGACGATTTCAGCATGATTACTGCTTCTGAATGAGTGACTGCCAAAGAGTGGCTACTAAAGAATGACTGAATTGGAAAGAAAGAATGGCCATTTCGCAGATGATTCGGGGGCGTCCACGATGGCTTATAACGCCTGAGCCTGCCCGCCAAAGAGCCGCCAGTTCTTGCACTATTTTTCGTACGCGGCCACCCCTGAAATGATAATTCGATAGACCCTTCAATCCAGTTGCTCTTGGGTGACTAGGCGTTGAACCATGCCGTTGGCGCCCACTAGTTCAGGGACTGCCGGCTGGCTTCTCCGACGGTCGCCTCGTGGCACCCCAGTTTGGTAGCGGGGCACATGGACTACGGACAACTTAGGCAAGAAAAAGTCGTGTTCTCGCCCCTTGGCGTTCCTACCTCGGAGGCCCCGTCGACGGGCTTGTACACTACACCAAGCTAAGCGCGGAAATAGAGTCGGACTCAGGGCCATCGGTGCGCGACTCAAACCTCTTTCCTCCCTGCTGGTCGGATCTTCGGCTGCCAGTCTGCGAGGGCTTTGTAGCGCCGTAAAGCCGGTTTGGCGTGCTCTGGGAACAAAGAGATTCCCTTCTTTAGCCTCGGAGCGACAGAAAAGCCCCTCGCCCAAGTCTCTCCGCCCAGCGGCTCCTAAGACAGATAGAAAAAAGCTAGTCAAGATAGCTAGGCGACCTCGGGCCAGCAGCGGTGTCCTGCCATGCCAAAGCGCCGGTGTCAACTAAACGGGGCATTGAGCCGTCGGGTATTGGGTTGGCTTTGTAATGCACATGCCCGGTACTCGCCTAGTATGCTCGAGGGTGAAAATGACGCATTGATGTGGCTATTCTCGCTCCTCTGGATCTAGTGAGAATTTTAGACCGTGAGTTTAGAACCCGGAGCAGATAAGTCTAACAAACAACGGGAAGGGGGAACTCATCCACATAGTTGACGTGGGAACATACACGCCACTACGCCAGCTTCTTTCCGGGAGTAGTAGGGAATTTGTAGTTTTTCTTTAAAAAAAACTGTTGCGGCTATCTCCCCATAGCTTCCATGTCAAAATGTTAGTAATATGTGCATTAATAGGGACGGCTAAATCTGTCTTAATTCCTATATCCATCTGAAAGTCGCCCTTCCACCACTTTGTGTCATTGAGGCTTCGTGATAGGGTTAGGATATGAAGAAATCTGTCAAATCTTTGTTATGTCCAGATTACGCGGTGTAGCGTGCGAATATCTCAACTTCTAGGCACTATACCCCCTGCCTTCAGCACCTTTCCAAGGATTGATGCATTAGCTTGGGCGCAATGCATAGTCTTTAGCCCCACAACTATCGGTTCGCTAGACTTGTCAACATGGGCTCGTGATAGGCAGTTCGGTGCAAGGTGTATCAATATCTGCAACTCCTATCGTGATATGCCAATCAGGTCACATATCATGCAGCACCACCACTTGCCGCCCACACTCTTTTGCGAGCGCCGCCGAATCCCGGGCCTATGAATGCCACTGTCGCTTCCGCCCCCAATTCCCCCCACCTTCACCACCCGCCAGCTTTCAAGTATAAGTTGCAGACCGTACCCAAGGAACTTTTGCCCATCAGAGGCGGAGGCATGTCCTTGCAATCGGCAAGATGTCTCTTAGTACTTCCTGGTCGATTGTGGGTGACACGCTGAGGTCGGCTCCCATCCTGATTAGCTTCACATGCATCACCGCAGCGCTTCTGGCGAGGGAGTTCTGGTCGTGGTATCGCTTGCGGCATGTGCCAGGCCCGTTTCCTAACTCGCTCTCGATCTACTTCATGAACCGGATTACTATGAGCGGGAAGATGAGCTTCATTCTACGAGACCTCGGGGATAAATATGGTGCGCACTGAAAAATTTCGTGCCCATCAGATCTTATATGGCTGATGCGCCTCCTCAGGCCCTCTCGTGAGGGTTGGTCCTAACGAGATCCTCTTCGGCGACGCCGAGACGTATCGAAAGCTCTCCAGTGTTCGCTCGACGTTTACAAAGAGCCCTTGGTATGAGCCAAGCCGGATTGTGCCCGACCAAGATAGCCTCTTCTCGATGCGACCGGATGCTCCCCGCAAGGAATTGAAGGCGAAGCTCGCTCCTGGCGTAGGTAACCCCTTGGTTATATGCTATCGTCTTTACTACGAAAGATGACTGCTGAAAAGTCGAACCAGTACTCCGGGAAGGAAGGAAATTCCTTCGAAGCCGGGGTCGACAAGATAGTTGGACAGCTGGTTGATCTGATTGAGCGAAAGTATCTCTCGACGCCCGACGCGTACCGCCCCATTGAGTTCTCTCATAAGGCACAATTCTTTGCGCTTGATGTCATAGGCGAACTCGGGTTTGGGGAGCCCATAGGTTTCGTCTCCAACGACAAGGACATGTACAAATATGTCGAGATCAACGACTCCTTCTTTCCCGTCTTGGCTGTTCTTCTCAACATGCCCTGGCTGAGCCGATTGATGCAGTCGTGGCCGTTGAACAAGTCTCTACCCAAAGTAGGCGATGAAGTTGGCTTCGGGGGGCTAATGAGGTACGTATGTTCAAAGGTTTGAAATCCACTCCCCCCCCTAAACCCCCCCATGGGACCGAAAATATGATCACGTTGCTGATGAGCGCCTAGCTTTGCTGCGGCGATGGTTGACAAGCGCCTGAAGCCCGATGCCGAGCCGGGCAATGACATGATGCAATCACATATCCGAAATGGATTGACACGAAAGGAGCTCATGGCAGAAGTCTTTCTAGAGATGTAAGTCAGCTCTTCGTCCCAACCAGGTGCTGTTCCCTGCTCAAGCCTGTTCGTTGCCTACCAGGATCGCTGGCTCTGACTCTACCGCAACGGCTATTCGAATGACCCTCCTTTGCTTGCTCAACACACCCGCTGCACTCAATGCGCTACGCAAGGAGATGGACGCCGGAATCGAAGCCGGTCACATTAGCTCGCCGATCCGTGATGCAGAGGCATACCAGCTCCCATACCTCCAGGCCGTCATTAAGGAAGGAATCCGCATGTTTCCTCCCTCGACCGGACACAATTACAAACAGGTTCCAGAAGGAGGCGCCGAGATTCATGGCTATTTCCTGCCCGAAGGCACTCAGCTCGGTGTGAACATTCAATGCCTGATGCGCGATAACAAGACCTTCGGGCCTGATGCGGATGTGTTCCGGCCGGAGCGTTGGCTAGAGGTGGAGGAAGCCGGGGATCGTCTCAAAGAGATGGCGAGCACCGTTGAACTCGCCTTTGGACACGGAAAATTCCAGTGTCTTGGGAAGACGATCGCCGCGATGGAGCTGAACAAGGTGTTCGTGGAGGTGAGACCAGCGGACCCCAGTAATTTCAGGAGACAGTCTTACTCACATCGCTCTCAGCTCCTTCGGCGGTTTGACTTCGCTGTTGTGAATCCGCCCACTCCACTCAATCTCTGGGACGCTGCGTTCTGGGTAACCACTAATTTCTGGTTACGTGTAACTCCGAGAGAAGGAAAATAGGTTGGTTTGATGGGATCCTTCTGGCCGCTATTTATCTTTGGCGAGTATCAATAGAAGGTCCTCCATGCTTGCCGGATATCTGTTAGGCTATTTGGCGCGGCTCTAGCGGGCACGACTGGGTAGGTAGCCTACAAGTTCAAGTTCTGAAACCTTCTCGATATGGAAGGAATCCCAATTTACGTGAAATTCCCAACAAGCTAAACGAATGCCGTCGTACGTAGAGATTTTCCAAGTAATGTCTGCATTACCTCTATCAACATTAGACAACTTCTAAGCCAGCGATATTGGCCATGAAAGTGATAATACATACACCATATTAGACAGATAGAAAACAGATTATATCGACAAACTAAACATAAATAACCACTACTCTCTCTGCCTCCCAAAAAGTCTGGGAGGCAGAGAAAGGCGGCGCGGCGAAAAGACAACCAAAAAAAAAACATACAACACCGGGTATTCGCTGGTCGTCACCGACCCAACTACTAATCCAGCTCTCACTGGCTTATCTAGGGGAGAGCGGACGGGATCCCGAGTTCTCCAGTGGATATGGTCGTATGTGAAAGACTCGGTGCCCAAAGGGAATGTTAAAACAAAGTTAGCTACCTTGGATCAGTATTTTGTTTGGCTGTCCCCCCTGCCAAGAAAGTCCACAAAACATAAGCGCCATCCAACGCGCACTTCTCTCGAAGTGAGAAACCAAAAAAGTGGTTGATAAATGTTATTTTCACCCACCAGATCCGAATTTAAATAGATGCCCCGCAAGCACCGGACACCTAGCCGAAAGCCGAGTGGTAATACGCGAATCTGGTCACCGGCCCTCGTCCAAGCTATCCGACTCTGATTTGGCACTACATTGGTAGCCTTGGGGTTGTCTTCAGGAAATGGACAAAGGAAATGACATTTCAAGAACCCCTTGCGCCAAGGTGCTCCTTTCTTGCCCTTCTTGGTCTTTTTACTTCTTCTCATTGGCCGTCGATAGTGCCGCCTGACAACCTAGCATGTGGTCGATTTGTGCCCGAGCACTGACCCCGTTCTTTCGAGCCGCAGTCCTGAGCTGCTGCCGTGGCTTCTTTCGTGTGCATATCTCGCTTTGTATCCTAAGTCTTGGCGAGTTTCAGCATGCCAGAGATATATACTATACTTGTAAGCCATCGAATCTTTCGAAACCCTTTGCGAAGAGTGGCAACAAAGAGGACATCGGCCACATTATGGGGACTCGGGCCACTAAAGTTTTCTGTAGGTAATATACTGGGGTTCTTGTTTGCATAGTAGCGGTGAATGGCTATGGATTTTGGCCGGTCGAATGCAAATGCACATGGTCTTGTTGGCGAAAACAAAGACCGCCAGCTCATTCGTATTGTTAGCTGCGCTATATTGGCGCATTGTTGTTACTTTAATTTGATAGGTCTCTCGCGGGGTCGGAGAGCTAATGCTGTTTAATGCTGTTTCGACCTTTGTTTTCTAGCTACCTGAAGCCCGGTATTCGAAGTAGCTGGAGAGCAATGTTACCTATCAAGAGACGAGTCATTAAACCAATACTCGAGAGGATTACCGAACAGAGGAACAGTAGTATCTGATATAGTTTCTCTCCCATCTTTGAAGTGTTTCGCTAAGATGCTGCCTACGCCTCTGCAAACTTCAAGGCCAAGGATGGCCGATGGACGAAAAGTTTGGATGTCACATAAAATGATACCTGAAGTTCTCTCTAACGTGGTTTCAAATCTCCAAAGACTTTTGCTCTCCTTCTATCCTTTCTCAGAAACACCGAGTAGTCTTTATAAAACCGAGTGTTGTTGCCAGCGACGAAAGCGTCTAGGCGGTGGCTTCAGTCGAAGATGGCAGGATATGCAATCAATGATGAGATCCCGCAACCTCGTGGCACGGGGCCCAAGCTTACACCATTTTGTTTCGAGGACGACATGCGGGAAATCGATTTCTTCACCCCACTGGGAGAAGGGGCTGATGCGCACGTGTTCAAGGTCATGATTAACGGAACGGTGTTAGCCCTCAAAGTGGCAAGAATTATGCTACCCTTGTCCGTAGCCCGGGAAATTAACTCTTCGATTGTAGTTTCCATTCAAGGACACGGAGATAATCTGGCCTCTTCGGGAAGGGTGGAAGATCGATATCAGCGAAACGACGGTCCGCAGCCAATACGACCACTTTCACAACGAGTGCCGTGCGTTTGGGCGACTCAAGGATGTCGAACAGGAGGGCTTGGCCGTAAAATGCCATGGCTACATCGTTCTGACGGCAGAAGAAGCAAGCAGCATGCGTCTTTGCTACTTGGCGACAACCGGCAGGGATTGGTACCACCCTCCCCAGCCACTCCGGTGTATTGTCAAAGACTACATTCCTGACTCTACTCCATTTGATCGCGGGATGATCAAGGACATGATGCGGCGCCTCAAGGCCCTCAATTACTATGGCATCTCGGTCAGCGATATCCATAGGCTCCAGTACCGCAGCGGCGTGCTTGTCGATTTCAGCCGGGCCCGGACGAGTCCACACATCGAGCTCACTCTGAACGGAGAATGGTGGCCTGTGTCCCATGTCAAGTGCGCGGCTACGGACGACTATGTGAGATTTGACGACATGATCGATGAGTACAACAGCGAGAACCCACAGCACCCCATCATGGACCGGTTCTTGCATAACCCCAAGTTCACGGGCCGGCTACGTCGGGCACCGGAGGAGAGCATCGTCAAAGAAGTAACTCGAGCTCGACTTCCTCTCGCGTATCAGATAGAGTGGTGAACCTTGCCTGGTTATTGTGGAGACGTGGGGGTTGACGGGGGGAGAGCAGCAGCCATGTTGATCAGCCGGGATGGTTTCATCCTGGGCGGAGAGAGGGAGAAGTAACAACTTGAGGAAGTGGCTTTGTGGCTCCTAACCTATGAAGGATAGCAAATCCAAGAGGGAAGGTGTCGATTCGCTTGGGTTCATGTCCTAGGGATACAAGTTGTGCGTGGCGAACCTGGCGTACTACTATTTGGGATCGATGCGAGTTGTTCGCCTTGCGCGACGCTTACAGTGAGAAGGGAGAACAGAAGCATTCTTCTGTGGGATATAGTTATGGCAACCAGTTTGCGCGAAATTCCACCTGCCTGCACCCCCAATCCGCCCAGCCGTTTTGTGTTGACTTCGGTTGTCCCGCTCATTGCCCCTGAAGAAGACCCCACCTGCCCCATCAACACACCAGGTGCTGCAACGCACTGCCACGTGCCAAGCGAGCAAGCGACGGTGCCTTACGTAATCTCGGGCCAAGCAGCTGCACCGAGTTGGTTGCTCCCGCCATCAAACGAAGAGCAGCTCTCGCAACTGCTCGCCCAGCGTCGTCATCCACGATCGCACTCTCCGCTCGCATCTGACCGCCCTCCTCCGCCTCGAGCGGCCCTCCAATGCAAAGTGCACGAGAGCCTGCTGATCCACTACCGCCTACTGTTTTCTCGCAATCGCTTTGAAGGTTGCTAGGCGAATCGCCGCCGACCAACCGCCAGAATGTCGTCGCCCGTCCAGCCTGAAGACCAGGCCCGCCTCCTCGAAGATGCGCTCATCGCCGTGCGCCAGCAGACGACTTTGATGCGCAAATGCCTCGACACCTCTGGAAAGCTGATGGACGCATTAAAGTGCTGGTGAGTCTGCTCCGCGACGAGCTCCCGGCCCAGCCCCCCCTCTCCTCCCTCCCCGCCCTCCCGCCGGGGCAGAGCTATCTTCGCCGTCGCTGCCGTGAGCAAGCTTCGGATCGATCGGCTGACCCAGGGTCTCTCTTGCGTGCAGCTCCACCCTAGTATCCGAGCTTCGAACGAGTAGCCTCGGGCCCAAGCAATACTACGAGCTCTACATGTCGGTGTTCGATGCCCTCCGCTACCTCTCGGTCCACCTCCGCGAGAACCATCCCGTCAACCACCTCGCCGATCTGTATGAGCTGGTGCAGTATGCCGGTAACATCATACCCCGCCTGTACCTGATGATCACGGTCGGAACTGCATACATGGCGATCGAGGGCGCGCCTGTCAAGGAGCTGATGAAAGACATGATGGACATGACCCGCGGCGTACAGCACCCGATCCGTGGTCTCTTCCTACGCTACTATCTCTCCGGCCAGGCCAGGGACTACATGCCCAGCGGCGACACGGACGGACCCGAGGGAAACCTCCAAGATTCCATCAACTTCGTCCTCACCAACTTCGTCGAAATGAACAAGCTGTGGGTGCGGCTGCAGCACCAGGGCCACTCGCGGGAGCGGGATCAGAGGACACAGGAGCGTAGCGAGCTGAAGTTGCTTGTTGGGAGCAATATCGACCGACTAAGCCAGCTCGTGGACCTTCCAAGCTACAAGAATGGAATCCTCGCCCCGCTGCTAGAGCAGGTAGTCCAGTGTCGCGACGTCCTGGCTCAGGAATATCTGCTGGAGGTTATCACCCAAGTATTTCCTGACGAGTTCCATCTGCACACCCTCGATCAGTTCCTCGCCGCCGTATCTCGGCTGAACCCCCATGTCAACGTCAAGGCGATCGTAATAGGCATGATGGACCGATTGTCGAGCTACGCCGAGCGCGAATCACAGGAGGAGCCGGGCGAGGACCGGGGCGAGATGGAGGAGAAGGCATTGGCCCAGCTCCTAGAGAGGGTCAAGCTAGGGAAGGACCCCGCAGAGAGTGTACCAACTGCGACCCCGACACCTCCGGCTCAGGATATTACTCAAGAGACCGGCGAGTCTTCGACGACCAATGGTGACGATGCGCATGCTGATGGGGACGATGCGACACTGGCTGGAGAGTCAACTGCCGACAATGAGTCGACGCCGTCAATAGCGGAGACGGACGACACAGCCGTGAATGGGGATGATGGCGACGCGGAGCCTGAGGCACCCCAACGGGGGGTCCCGCAGAACATCAAGCTGTATGAGATCTTCTTCGGCCAAGCCAAGAACCTGGTACAGGCCCAGAATCTACCTATCCAGGACACCATCGCGCTCTGCGTGTCGCTCACGAACCTGGCTCTCAACGTCTACCCCGACCGCCTGGATTACGTCGACCAAATTCTCGAGTACGCCAACGTCAAGGTCAAGGAGCACGCCAACAGTGCTGACCTCCACTCGCCACCGGCCCAGCAAAGCCTGCTCGCCTTGTTGCAGGGACCGCTTGACCGCTACGTTTCGCTTTTCACCGCCCTCTCCCTCCCCACCTATGTCCCTTTGTTCCAGTCCCAGACGTACCCCACCCGACGAGCGGTCGCCGGAGAGGTGGCGAGGAAGCTTCTAAAGGAGCATATCTTCGTGTCCACAACTGAGAACCTCGAGAACGTCCTCGAGATCCTCAAGGTGCTTATCAAGGAGGGCTCACAGGCGCCCTCCGGCTACCCGGGCGTGCAACAGCGGAGTCGTGCGCTAGAGACGGACGAAACGCTGGAAGAGCAAGGATGGCTGGCACGACTTGTGCATCTGCTACACTCGGATGACAATGACACCCAGTTCAAGCTTCTCCAGATGACCCGGAAAGCTTACTCTGAAGGCAACGAGCGGATACGAACAACACTCCCGCCTCTCATCACAGCTGGCCTCAAACTCGCCCGTCGCTTCAAGGCACGCGAGCACCTCGACGACAACTGGTCTACCCAGTCGTCTGCGCTCTTCAAGTTCCTCCACTCGGCCGTCTCCACGTTATATACACGCGTTAATGGCGCCGGTGCCGCAGAGCTAGCTCTGCGCCTGTTCTGTTCGTGCGGACAGATCGCGGACAGCACCGGGTTCGAGGAGGTCGCATACGAGTTCTTCGCGCAAGCATTCACGGTCTACGAGGAGGCAGTCAGCGACTCCAAGGCGCAGTTCCAAGCTGTGTGCGTGATCGCCACTGCGCTGCACCAGACGCGCAACTTTGGGAGGGAGAACTATGACACCTTGATCACCAAGTGCGCTCAACATGCCAGCAAGCTTCTTCGCAAGCCTGACCAGTGCCGCGCCGTCTATCTCGCGAGCCACCTCTGGTGGGCTACGCCTATGCTTGGCAACGGTGAGACCGAGGAAACCGAGGTAGGCTTTTTTGCTAAATATTGGTTCTTTCAAGTTAGAGACATGCTAACCCTAGATGCCTTCCAGCTCTACCGTGATGGCAAGCGCGTCTTGGAATGCCTCCAGCGCGCCCTACGCGTCGCAGACTCATGCATGGAGACGGCCACGTCCATCGAACTGTTTGTCGAGATCCTCGATCGCTATGTGTACTACTTCGACCAGAAGAATGAATCAGTAGGTATCCTTCGTTTGCGATGGCCAGAGCAGGTGATTTCTAACCTGAGCGGCGCGTTTAGGTCACTACGAAGTACCTCAACGGCCTGATCGAGCTTATCCACTCCAACCTGGCCGGTAACACTCAGGACTCGGCCTCAGTGGAGGCCAGCAAGAAGCATTTCCTGCACACGCTCGAGATGATCAAGAGCAAAGAGTATGAAGGCATTGTGCTCACACCCAAGTGAGATATGGAGACAACACTGCTACGCGAGCCTACATGTACGAGTGTTTGCCGGTAATAGGAGGGTGGTGTACAATGCTACGCGACTGCAAAGCAGCAGAGGCAGTCCGCAATGAATCTAGAGGGGCTGTAGGCATGCCACATGGAATGTGTCGCTTGTGGAAGAATGGTGCAGTGCCGAGACGAGAGGGAGAGCGGAGCGTGTCTGGACTGGGAAAGCCGGCATACCCCTATTCTTGACAAGACAGACCACATAGCTTCGCCGCATAATAGCATATAGTGATAGGGATTGTGTTTTGTACAAAGATATACCGTGCATGTACGGAATAGCTCCCTCAGCGGTAATCAGTTTGACCAGCCATCGTGTCTGGGCAGGCGGCTAAAGGCAGTGTAGTGTGCCTTTAGTACTAAGTTGTAGACACTGCAGTAGACATAAGATGCTAGGCGTGCTCACTCATCAAAGCAGAGTCATGAACTATTGGTTGTGTTGGTAGATAGATACAGAGAAGAGCTAACGCGCGAGACGAGGCCTTGCTTTTTTTGCCGGCTCCGACCCACGCCAAACGCTTCTTCAGCGGGGCATGCTTCGCGGAGTCTCCCTCAAACCGAAAGCAACGGGCCCCCCCCCCGATGATGTGCACAGAGAAAACCCAGAAAGCCGCTGCGGGCCGATATGGACAAGTAGACAGCAAATAGCCGGAACGCCGTACGATGCAGTAGAGAACCCCCGATCCGGGTGGTAGTAGAGAGACATAGGAGTGAGCAGGAGGCATGGCAAGCTCCATGCCCTTCGCCATGGGTGTCTATACAAAAAGAAAGGAACAGATAGATGGTAGGGTACAAGCAAGGGGCGGGAGTTATGTGGGGTCGATTTTACGCCACGAGTTTCGCGGCCGCGTCCCTGAGGATAGCTGCGACTCTCTCCACCGTTTTGTTGGCCAACGTCCACTCATGCGCGAGCACGGTGTCGATGATTGACGGGAACAGCGCCGGATCGTAACCGGACCAGAGCTGTGGGCCGTAGAGGACGTGCTTGAACTGTGTTCGGTTGGGAATCTAAAGTGCGGGTGAGTTAGCGTGTGCTCGTCCTTATACAGCTCCACCAAGATCTAGTAGCCCGGTACTCACTCCTTCCGAGTCCAGCAAGTCGGACTCAAACTTGGCCATGCGGCTGTTGTATTCCGCCCTCTGTTTCCCGAGACCGGCCGGCTCCCAGCCGCTGGAGGCGACGACGCTGTTCTCCCAGCTAGTCTGCCATTTTTCGAACTCGCGAATGGCCATGGCTACCTCGTCCGCCGCATCACGCAGTACCCTCAGGTCGAAGGGGGCATTGCCATTCTGGTTAATGCCCTTGTTCTCGCTCCACACCCGCAGCTCCTCCACCCACCGGGGGAGGTCGTCTGCGTAGGCAGCCATGTCGAACGGCATGATGGGACGGTCGGCAAGCTCGAGAACCATGAGGCCGACAATCTGGCCCAGCAGCGCATGGTAGGTGAAGCCGGGGTCACCGATGCGATCCATCCATTCGAAATTCTCGTAGCTAGAGTGGTAGGGGAACTTGGCAGAGCTACCAAAGGCCAAGTCAAAGGACGAGGTGCCGACAATATCCTGGAAAGCGACGTAGTCTGAGCCCGCGCCTAGGGTCTCAATCTTGGATTCGCGGCGGTCCCAGAGGTCGCGGAGCGTTGTGTTGTAGTTGGGGTCGCCCACGCGGTTGAGGATCGAGAGGAAGAGTTTTCGGAAGACGGGAGACCCGGCGGCCTCAAGCTTGTCGCCATAGATAGCGGTGTCGAGGTTGATGTACGCCAGTCCATTTCGCACCAGTTCCTGGTCGTTTTGCTCCACATACTCGGTAGACCCGATCAAGTTGTACTCCTCGGCATCCCACGACATGAACTCGATGGTGCGGAGCGGGCGCCAGCCCCGAGCGACGAGGTCGCCAAATATGCGGGCGAGTTCCATCATGACGGCGGTCCCGGAGTGGGGATCCGAGGACCCAAAGGTCCAGCTATCCCGGTGGTTGCCAATAATGACACGCTTCTCCGACTGCTCGATGCCAACGATGCGGCCGTAAACGTTCCAAATAGGCTGCTTATCCTCTTCGTCTTGCTCGTTCTTCAGCCGAACGATAGGGGAGGACTGGTTGCCGATGAACCATTGGCCGACATCAGGGACACCTCCGGCCCATCCATCTGGTACCTTTTGGCCCACGCCCTTCAGATGCTGTAGCAGCACCTGAGCGTCGCGCCAGGCAATGGGAAGACTAGGGATCTTGACCAGCCCTGCTGACTTCTCCTTTTCGAGTCTCGGCACGCCCTTCTTACTTCCCCAGCCAGGCGTCAGCACGTCACCCACGACCCAGCTCATTAGGCTGACAGCGCCTCTCTGTACACCATCCGCAGGCATATAACGCCCGTTCGGGGCGGTGGGGCCGTTCACGAAGCCGTCGTCCGCGGGATCGCTGTAGATGATACAGCCTGCAAACCCGGCTTCTTCGGCGGCCTTCACCTTCAGCGCACGGTCTCCATACTTCCCGTAATATCGGACAAGAGCAATGGCGCCTCGGGTATCGATTCCGCTGTCGTAGAGCACTTTAAAGTCCTCCCTCGAGCCGTAGTTGGCGTATATGAGGGGGCCCTTCACGTCGCCTGCCTTGGAATGACCGTGGAAGACATACGTCTGTCGGCCGGCAGTCTCCCCGCCCACCTCGTCCTCCTCCAGCTTCGCCGTCCAAATGGGCTTGTCGTCCGGTCCCAAGATCTCAATAGCACGGCCGCCTTCTTTGGGATAGTTCAGGTACACGTAGTACTCATCCACCGTAACATCTTCCAAACCGTACTCGAGGAAGAGGTTTCTGGTGTCTATCGCCAGCGCGTAGTCACCCTCGGTGCCCGCGATGTGGGCATAGCTCGAGAAGTGCTGCACCGTCTCGCGCATCCGACGCCAGTCCACCGCACTCTGGACGTGGATGCGTACGCTCTCGGGGTCGAACATTTGCTGACCCATGCGCCTCGCCATGCTGCTAAACAGGTCGCTGACGAACAGCAGGTACACGAGGCCTAGGACGATCAAAATGATAAGCACACGCGCGACCAACAACAGTAGCAAGGAGGCGCTGATGCCCCGTAGCGCGAATCGTGGGCGTTCTTCGCCCGTCGATGTATTGGCAGCTTCCCCACTGCCGTCGTCTTGGCCGAGTTGGATCCGGAAACGTGGTAGCCTCCACCGCCAAGACCAACGCCATTGTGGGAGGGAAAACCTCATCCGCTTGCCCCAGAGGGATGAGAGGGATCGCCGGTCGGACTCGAGGTCTTCGATCTCGAGCTCCTGCATCTCCCGCCGCACGTGAGCGGCCTCCGCATCGTCTGAGTCGGATCCCCAAGCACTGTCCTCGTCGTCGGTCTCGACGGTCGGGGGGCGATAGCCGCCCGGCCGACGGGCGCGGGGGTTGGAGTTGGTTGTCGTGGAGTCGAATGGGTGGCGGGTATTAAGAAGAGATCGGCCCTCTGTCTCGTCGAGATGACGATCGAGATGATCGAGCTCGTCCTCGTCGTCTAGCGGCGACGAGGCATCGAACGCCGGGCGGCTGCTCCCTCCCCCGATGGCCTCATCGTAACTCGGGATCGGCGGGAGGGGTTCGTAGCGGCTCTTATCGGGGGCCATTGCATCGGCCTATGCGCTTCGTGAGCGCCTCTGGTGTATCGAGCAGTCGATGCGCGTTGTGGTGGTGGAATGATTGTGCGTCGGGCGAACGACGGCCGCGGGTCGGGGCCGGGGGGGGGCGTGGGTTTCAAGGGAGCGGATTGAATCGGGAAGGAGCGTGAGAACGGCGAAAGAGGCAGCGCAGGGGGTCGCTCGTCAGCCCAGCTGCGATTCGAGCAGACATTGATGTGAGGACGCGGCAGTCTTCACAAGCGC
The DNA here is from genome assembly GCA_021432635.1 of Thozetella sp. PMI_491. Taxonomy (NCBI): domain Eukaryota; kingdom Fungi; phylum Ascomycota; class Sordariomycetes; order Chaetosphaeriales; family Chaetosphaeriaceae; genus Thozetella; species Thozetella sp. PMI_491. Next base: position 474,041 of record MU270025.1, on the reverse strand, counting down.
ATGCTGCCGCTACAGGCGATGGTGAAAAGGGACGTCGACGCTGGAGAGCCGTGCAGAATCGCCATCCAAGACGGGGGTCAATCTGCAACGAGCAGCAGAACCAGGAGGCCCCGGATTTGGCACTAGAACCGAACCAACCTGCTGGAGACAACCCAGCCTGCTGAGTCATCTGAAATCGCCCATGATTCCGTCATGCAGGGGGCCGGCGCTGTCGGCAATCTTGGCGCCGTTCGACGAGATTACGGGTACGACGTGTCTGAGCCCATCTCGAGACTCGCCAGCACCAAAAAGAGTAGCGCTCGAGCTGCCGGGAGACACTTCCATCACATTGGCGTGCCTCTCTGCTCGGCTTGCCCTCAACAGGGCCAAAGGAGTGTGAACTAACTGTCTGTCCTTCGCCCAAATAAACGAGCGACTGCGACAAATGTCCGTGGTCTCTTGCCTGGGCAGCTGAAATGGCTCCGCTTGGCAGACCAGCCGAGGTTCCGCTCCGCTAAGACACCTCCGCCACGATTACGTTGGCCATTCGACGCTGGCCACGAATGGCAATTTCTTGGTGTGTAACGGAGTAGCTATACTCATTTGCGAGATCGACGCCCATACTATGTGCTTTTCATGGCCATGCTCCCGGCCGTGCGGGTGATGTGAGGAGGGGCTTTTGCGCTAGGAATTGGCCATCCGCCGCGGTTCGAGCCGTGTTCCCGGCTCACTGGTTCCGTTGTCATCTTCTATAGGCTGGGATTGGCTATTCGAAACACTACCTCGCCCCCAAATGGGTCTTCTCGAAGCCTCCTCCTCACCTCCTTACGACTTGGATTGGGTACCATCGGTGCACCAAAAGCCAACACAGGGCACCCCAACAACCCGTGTTCGCGCGGAGCTCTGGGCCTGGATTCGCCCGAACGGGCCGCGAGTGTTGGAGGCCGAGACCATGGCCCTTCGTCTGTCGCCGTGGCGCTCCACTATAGGGAAGAGCTATTCGATAAGCTGCACGCCACCGATACGAAGCTCGCGCTGACCACGGCACCCCAAAGCGGGCGCAGGTCCACATTCACAGGAGCCAAGAGATGTAGGAATATTATCAAAAATACCCGTTGGTAGGTCGACTGGTACTCGTAGGAATGGGCTTTTCTGGCAGAGGGAATCGGGGTAGGATCCCCAGCACCACTACAGTACAGCAGGACAGCGGCACGGGCAGAGGAGACGATGTAGTGCACATCGTCCCGGTTTTCCCAATTGGATATAGGGCGGGGAGACTATCACGCCACAGGAGGGGATAAGGTCAGAACGGCGCTTACGATGCTCAATGCAGCGAGGAGACATGCAAAGACTCGGATAACTATTGATGACCTAAAATATCCTAGTTAATGGGCTGGAGCGAGCACTGCATAGGTGCTCTAACTTTGTACGTGCCAAACTGCGAGCCTACAAAGGTATGAGCTAAGCACTTGCCGGATTAGAGATATGTCCGGATGCTCACGAACCCTGCCAGCTTCGAGGTATAGTCGCGGCACGGCCTGGAACGCCTTATAACATTCAAGTCACACGACTTCTCCGTTTCTTGACGTGTAGCTGTTCCTGCTCACTCGCCCTCGCTTTGCCCAACTCGCCCAACTATGAGAGCATGCGGAGATCGATCAGAGCCCGGGCAGTGCTCGACTCTGCTTAGACTCCCGCTGGAGCTACGGCGGTTCATATACGCCTACCTTCTCGACGCTAGCAAAGATGAATGGATACCTATTCGTAGTCTCCCGGAGGAGGCGGTGCAGAAAGGCACTTCCGAGCCGCGGCGTTCCCAATACTACGTTCTAGACGCTTTGAATCGATCTCGGTCCTACCGAACAACATACGTGCTGGAACCAGGCTACCCTGCTTTCCACGCTTCCATACTCGCCGCAAACCATCAAGTGTATACGGAGGGCGCAGAAATCTTATACGGCGGACGCTGTTTCGACTTTGGCTTAGACATCGAGGCAGTGGCACCATTCTTCCAAGACCGAACCATCCATTCCCGTGGTTTTATACGCGGGATCTCGATTCGCAAGATTGCCCCGGCTTTCCAACTCCCGCATGACGCGCAAGTATGGGCTACCATGTGCTCTGCTCTTGCCACGGACGGGTTGATACGCAAGCTGCAACTCACGGTGGAAGCGATTCGCACAAAGCTCCCGTGCCATGGCCCGGCCGAATACTCTGCAGAAGATTTCAAGGCATTTTGCGACATGAAGCATGCAAGCCTCGATTGGGCCAGGGATTTTAAAAGCATAAAGGGAGTTAAGGAACTGGAGGTTTCGGCGCACTACTTAGACGACCAAACTGCCATGGGAACAACAGCCGCCATTGTATTTGCAGCGTATTCGGCATCAATAGAGAGGGGTCTAGCGGACTTTCTAAAGCGGGAAATGATATCAAAGGCATAACGAATACGCCTGATATGATACTTTCTAGGTAACTAATTGGAGAGGATATCATCCCGTTAGAAATTTAGCATCTCTAATGTCTCTACTACGACTTCATGAACCTGGTGAGCTCCGAGGGGTGGCATGCTGAATATGCCCAAACGGTTCGCGTCTAAGGCCTACGGTTCGGTAGGGCAAAGGAAAAGCCGTGGCATGATACAGCAAGTTCGTTGCAAGGAGTCACGAGGGTGCGGAGCAAAGATTTGCATGTGGGAGCCGATTTTGAGAACGTAGTCAAGCCACCGGTGCTAGTCCCGACTGATACATAATATCGCGGCAGACGATATATTAGAAATATCAAACATTGTGAATCGAAGTTCCAAGGAGCCTCCATATCCTTGGAGATGCATCAAACATTATGCTTGACATAATGGTGACCTAAAGCCACGAGTAGCACTTGTCGGCGATCGGGACGGTAACACTAGCTCTGTTAGCACGCAGAAACTACTATAGCGGCGTTGGTAAAACAAACCTGTAAACAGTGTCCTTCCAGAACTGAGTGACGAAGGCAATGACGCTGAACTCAAACTCGGAGATGATCTCAACGCCCTGGTCGCACGCGGTGCCGGGCTGAGTGACACCACCGCCAGTGCTGACGTCCTGGCTAGCGGTCAGGATGAAGTCGTTGTTGAAGCGCGGCTGGGCAGTGACGCCACCGCTGAGGTCGAGAAGGCCGGAAAGCAGCTCAAACTCGAGCTCGACGGTGAGGTCGAGGAAGGGGTCGACTGAGATGCCGGCCTTCTCTGAGATATTCAGGCCGGCGTTGTACGTCGGCGTCCAGCCCTTGGTGGTGGTCTTGTTAGTGTCGACAAAGTCGAGGTGGATGTTTCCATCCGCGATGGCGGCACCGACTTCACCGGAGACTACGACGGCACCGGAGGCGGCCAGGGCAACGCCGATGTCGAAGTTGAGAGCGGGGCCGATGTTGATGATGCCCGGGATGTTGACGAAAGCGTACTCCAGGTTGCCAGTCTGGTAGCTGAAGGTCTGGGTGTAGGCGGCGTTGACGTCGACCTCGAGCACGACGTCGGCGGACACGCTTGTGTCGATGTCGACGTAGAACTCGTTGAGCTTGCCCTGGAGGATGATGTACTCGATGTAGCCCGAGAGCGTCACAGAGGCGCTGATATCAGCGGACTTCGCGGTGGCAGTCACGTAAGGTGAGTACTCGTACAAGGTCACGGGAGACGGCAGAGAGATGTCGCCGCTGATAGTGACGGCGGTGCTGTTGATTTTGATCTCGCGCTTCTCGCTGGCGTCCGCAGCAGGGATGTTAGAGAAGGAGATGGCAGTCTTGGCTGGAGAGGTGTTAGTTCTTGCGCCAACCTGGGGCGAAGCAGAAGACGTTACCAGCAGTGTTGGCGACGTCCGACTTCTCGGCGGTAACGTTCGCCACGAGAGCGCCGGCATCCACGGCGACGGTGGTTCCAATGAAGAATCCACGCTCGAGCTCGGCATCGCAGTCACCCAAGTGGTTGGTGATGAGAATGAACGTATCGATGGCGTCCCAGTCGGCCACGGTGGCGTCGAGGGCGGCAGACGAGTTGAAGGTCACAGCGACCGAGGTGGCGTCACAGTCGACGTTGACGATGGACAGGATGTCCTCCAGGACCACGGTCGGGTGCGTCATGGCCAGGCTGACGTTGACATAGCTGGTGCTCTCGACGCCCCAGTTCAGCGTGACGTTGTCGTGCAGAGTCGCCCTGGTGAGCGGCCGAGCGGGGACGGCGATGGGAGCGAGCACGCGGCCCGGCACAAAGGTGGCGCCCATGGCCAGGCCGGCCATGGGCAAAAGAGTGTAGACCGACTTCATCGTGGCGGAAGGATCGAAGTTAGCGCCGGGAGATATGCCGATGATGCTAAGTACCAGGGAGTCGCGCGGGCTGGCGGTCGGGCATTCTCTTAGGCGGGCGGCGTTCTGGCATCGCGGGCTATATACGATTCCCCCAGGCACTCTCGCCAGCACCCGGCTCCCGCAAGAGGCGGGGGCTTACAGAGGGTGACATTGCTCCCGGCTCACGATACAAGGGCTCGGTCGAGAAAGAGGAGCCTAGGTGCGGCAAAGGTAACATTGCACACTCCTTAGACCCGCCCCAACGGTGAGACGCCGTTGTCCCACCTCCACAGGTGCGCCGCTCTAAGGCCTATTCGGGACCCCCGGGCACAATCCCATTCCGTGTCGCTCCCCCGGCAGTGGGAGGAACGGGCGGGCCTGATTCGCGGGTGGCTGGCCGGGCCGGATCGACAGGGCTCAGGGTCCACGGCAAGGGACGCCCTTGCACGGGAATGCCTGCTGGAGATGTCGTCAACAGGAACCAATGCGGAGCCTGAGCAGGAGTCGCCCTCGACCGGCGCGTTCGGCCTGCATGACAGTTGGTCAGAAGAGCCGATTTTCGGGCGCCTCGACAGGCTTGTGATTGCCATCCGACCTCTTGGGTTGTATCGCCGCGGGCTGAAGGAGAGAAAAGGGAATCCAAATCCGGAAGCTACGAGAGCTACTGCAGATTCGTAGGCGCGACGCCTGGAACACAACTCCCTCGTGGCTACGTGCGCACGCTGTGATTGGGCCGCGACCGGCGAATGACCTCAGGCTTTGCGCCGAGGCTCACGAGCGCGAATGCTCACCTTGTTTTTTTATCCCCCGTGGGAAGCGTGGGGGGTGCTTATACCTGTAAGGTATGTACCTTAGCTATCCACCTACATGGAGAAATTGCAAAAGGGAAATAAGCAATGGCGTGTTTTGCTTCACAGGATCGGGCCGTTCTTCCTTCCCAAAGAGAGACGTCAGGGCCTAGCAACCTGAAGCGGCGGGGGAGGCAATGGAGGGTGGATATTATGGTTCGAGTTAATTAATGCTCCAGGGACCCTCGCCCGAGCTCCAAGGCCTAGCTAGTAGCGTCTAAGGAGGAGCATCATACTGTACCATTTTTCTAGCCAAGTGCGGGCATTGCTTAGGTAGTTAAACACACAGCACAACAAAAGGCGGGGGTTCGGCATTCGAGAGCAAGATAGGAGGAGGAAGCTCTCAAAAGTGCATGTGAAAGAGCCTTCCGGTATTAGCACTGGTGCTGTATTAAGGACCAAGGCGCGGGGCCTCCAATCCTTCCTGGCTAGGTACCTGACGCATGGGCCACAAGGTCTTATCGAGTGCGGGGTTATGCTTGTGAGCCTGTTGATGGGTCGGGTACTAGGCGAGCGCGGCCGGTGTCCGAATTCGTGCACACACGTGGTAGGCTTAGAGGCTGATTGGCCTTGTTACAGGCCTAGAGCCCATCAAGTCTCCTACTAAACCGGTAATTATCTATTTCCATATCGAAGGGCCAGGCCCACGTGCTCGAGTGCCGGGGCACACATAGGGCAAGTGGTCGTCCCTATAAGAGGACGATATATACTCATTACTTGGCCGGGGTCGGAGAAAATCATGGGGGTTGGCTGTTGTGGACAAATGTCACGTGGGCTTTGGGAGGATGCACTAAGCAAGGCTCGCGGTAAGCTGGTGCGAGCGGCAGAGGCTGGCGGCTGTAACAAACATCCGTTGAACAGACAATACAGCTTGCTATCGATTCCGACAGCCTGCTCCAAGTATGCAAGAAATACCGCCTGTAAGCTATCTCGCCTTCGATATAGTTCCACTCTCCTATTCTATTGCTGCAAAGTGGGGTTATCACCGAACAAATGGCGCAGATAGGCCCGCTATGCGACATCTGTGGTCAGCTCGAGTGGGATCCGGTGGTACTCGCGCAATTGCCCCTGGACCGGCGGACATGGGGCCTCGGTCCTATTTCCAGGATCCGGAAGAGCAACTGTCGGTTCTGCATATTGGTGAACCGGGCCATTTTGGAATACCAGAGGATCTCGCCCACCTCAGACAAGGACCACGTATCTAGAGTCCCGGAGCTAGAGCTATGTTGGTTCAACCAAAGGGTGCCGAGCGGGCGGGGCGCCTTTGCAATCCAACTCGTGCCGGATATTGCCCTTTGCTTTGTCGTGCCGGCCGAGAGGGACAAGAGCCTGCCGCCCTTGCGCGATCACTACCTGCTGTCTAGGTTGGAGTCTACTATCAATATACCCAAAGTGACCCGCTGGCTCGCTTCATGCACATCCTCGCACTCGAGCACCTGTACCCTCCCGCGAGAACGATTCCGAGATACCTTCCCGGGCTTGCGGCTGTTACGTTTCATCGATGTGTCGCTGAACTGCTTAGTCGAGAAGGAAGAGCTCAGCAGTTATGCCGCTCTGAGTTACGTCTGGGGTCGAGTGTCGACATTCAAGCTGTCAAAGGCACAACTGCGTGAATTTCTGATACCGGGAAAACTGCAGGACATCTCAAGGCTGCTGCCACAGACCATTAGAGACGCCATCGTTCTGACGCGCAAGTTAGGGATTCCTTACCTGTGGGTCGATGCACTATGTCTTGTCCAAGATGACCGAGACGATGTGGAAGCAGGCGTTACCGTCATGGACAAGATCTATGAGCGTTCCCTAGTCACAATTACAGCGGCAGGAGGCAAGGATGCCGATGCTGGTTTGCCCGGGGTCCAGAATGACAGCCGGAAAGCAGTCGAGCTTGCGCATGAAGTCCTACCTGGCATGTCTCTTGGGTTGCAGACCAGCCTGGACCCCTGGCTGAGGCATGCCATATATAACACGAGAGGATGGACGTAAGCGGACTGTCTTCCATGTGCTATGGCCGTTGCGATGCACAAAAGCTTACACCGAGTTCAGATTCCAAGAGCATCTACTCCCAAGACGAGCTCTATACTTCATTGATGACAAAGTCTTCTTCCGCTGCCAGAAAGGCGATTTTCTCGAAACATGTCTGAATCGACCACAGCCGTGGAGGAGCCGTACACTGGGGATTGGCCTCACAAGAGCTGTAGCCATGAAAGACCCCATGGCCGACTATTCCACCATGCTTCGCTTTTACACGCGGAGAGCCCTCACCGATCCAAACGACATTCTTCGCGGCATGGCTGGCCTGATTCGACGGTTCTCAGACAGAATGAAATGCAAGTTTTTAGAAGGAATGCCGACGGCCGCCTTCGACGCCTTCGTCATCTTCCAAGCAGATATGACAGGCGGAGGAGAGGGTTTACATCGACGAACTGGCTTCCCAACTTATTCCTGGGCAGGATGGGTGGGCGGCATTGAGAATTCAGCCATTTGGTGTTTCTACCCAAAGGAGAAGAACGACTGGCTCCAAAAACACACATGGATTGTCTGGTATAAGCGAGATACGGCATCAGGACAGACGAGCTTAGTCTGGGATCCTGCGGATAACCCCGATTTCCCAGCCGACGATATGGAATATGTCGGGTATCGAGAGAGGCAACCATTTCGCCTCCCCGAGGAAACCCGTCTGTCGATTTCGATGTCATGTACATCTCCGACAGAGGCGTTGCCATTTGTGTTGCCCCACCTAACGTACTCGATTCTACAGTTTTGGACATTAGCCGTCTACTTTAAGATCGAGAACACGACAGTCCCGAGCCAGAGTGATGTGATGTGCCAGGGCGACAAGGCTTGCGGCTCGGTTTCCCTGGACGGATACGGGGAAACCTCCTTCTTCGACTCAACCGAGCCGTTCGAGTTCATTCTGTTGTGCGAATGCAATCACCGTTACAAGTGTCTCATTCTTGAATGGAGCGGCGGCGTGGCGGAACGAAGAGGAACAGGGGAGATTGACAAGTTTGCGCTGGATAGAGGCTTCTCGCCGGGACCTACATGGAAAGAAGTGCTCCTGGCATGAGCATGGCCCTAGCAAGCTATAAGCCTCAAGTCTAGAGTTAGTTCAATGTCCAATCACAACGGCCATTGACATAACTTGTTAAAACCAATATGTGATATGAGACTACCCGCGCCCGCGTCTAGGAGGGAGTGTTGGATCTCTTTGACACCAAAAGTGATTCTATCTTCCATATATCTCTGATACGCTTCTAGGTAATCATATGCATTACTCGTTGCTAAGAAATGACACTTCTCTCACTTGTAGTTCTCCAGTAACTCCGAAATAATCCAACCCAAGCCCGAGATATCCAGTTCGATGTACAGCATCTCTAGAAAGCCTATACCATTCGCCTAACGCGGTGCCTTTGATGATTAATTACCAATCTAAAGAATCTTCACCAAGCGGCCTCCACCGTCCCCGCCTCACATCCGCGGCAATCTTCTTCGCTACCTCCTCACTTGCCTCGCCGTAATGGGTCGTCTTCTCAATCCAGTTCTTTTCCCCCACCGTGGAGGATCTCCCACAGATGGCATTCAGGTACGGGTATCGCCCATACCGATCGATGATCGGCTTGTGGATATCCATAAGCATGCCCATCCAAAACATCCAACTTTCCCGCGTGACGTCCCTCCCCTGTGGCGGCCCGGCTCGGTACTCGCGCGGAAAGCCGTAGATGTCGGACAATATGGCCTCTCTCCTCGTGCGATACGGGTCTCTAATGCCAGACACACTTTCGACGACAGATCGTGTTTCCTCTGTGAATCCCAACGCAATCTCCTGGTGGAAGTCGTGCTCGGAGTGCACGAACGGGGTGCCAAACCAGAAGCGCACTCCGATCCAGTAGTCTAGGCCGGCCTCGTGCTGCCACCTCTCCCACGAGTCCGGGCGCTGCGCCGGCGGGAGCTCGTGCCAATATGTGGCGAGACGCTGTGAGATTTCGCTGAAGTATGCGTACGTGTAGCGATGGTCGACTCCCTTGAAAAGGAGGCGAGGGCAGTGATCCACCAGGAGCAGGAGGCCCAGGCATTGCTCTGGAAACGTGGGATCGGTCGGCGGGGGGAGGTATCTCGACAGGTCTGGCATGCGCTCCAGGCCGATCTTGCTGAGCGCGATCAAAACTGGCCAAACCTTTCTCTCCACGACGGGGCCGAAATGGTCCACCAAGAATATCTCCCGACCGAAGCGGGCGAAGTCGATGGATTCGAACTTGTCATAGGGAAGGCGGGCTCGGACGAGCATTGCCAGCAGCTCCGGGGTCAGCAGGCTGCGGATCTCCTCCGGAGTGAATGGACCACCACCCATGATTGCAGGAAAACGATCGGCCTCTGCTGCGGCGGTTCGATATGCGGGCGGCGTTGCGTCTAGCTAACCAGGCAGTGGCCAACAAGTCAGTTGGTCAGCGGTGGGATGCAGCCGCTCTTTATAGCTACCTGCTAGGTGCGGGGTCAGCGCTACGCATTAGGAACCATGTAGGCAGTTAATTGTACTGTAAATATTCTTCGCACCCCGGACGTATTGATTGTTCCGAGGCAAAAGTCCTACCTAAGGCCAGCGTGAACTCTCCCTGGCGCAGCATCTGGGGTGCGTGGCGATGTGCCCCAAGCTGCTATGCCGCTCCGGCTAAGGCTACGGTAGGTGTGCTAGCGGGTCCCCGCGGGGGGGGGTGATTTTCTTGCATTCTTGAACGCTAATGGGCGTGCATATACCGCAAAAGCGGCCGGGGCGGATTGGGGGCTGAACTCGGATCCCGGAATATCCACAAGGTGGAATCCTTCCACCCGATCGGCTTCCTTCCTCCACCGGCTGTTGGTGCAAGACCCGCGTTGTTGGAAGCATCTGCATCGCCATTTGAAGGCTGAAGAGGGCTGATATGTTCTTTATAGCTCCTTTGCGCAACAACAACAACAACAACAACCGCCTTTACATCTGCTGGTTAAACTTTTTACGGCACGGAATCATCAACAATTTGGCCCGTAGCAAGAAGCAACTGTCCCTGGGGCAGTGGAAGCCGACAGCTGGGAGGCCTTTGCCACCTCAGGAAGCTAGCTCCTCGCCTCACGAGATCCTGCCGCATCTGCCACGATTGTCTTACTAAGTTCCCCACCCAGTGCACCTCGGGAAACTCCGGCATAGGAGGCCAGTCAAGATATCTCGGGGCTTGCGTCCAGTGCGTCACCTCCTCGTCCCTCTTCTTTCTCACTTCCACCCAGTCTGACAGCACCCGTCGGTACTCAGCCACTTCGGCGTCGAGGCGGACATCTGGGTGCTTTTCCCATGTATCCATGTCAGAAACCATGGATGCATCTAGCTCGTGCGGATAGTTCTCCTCGCGAAAGTGCATGTCTCGAGTGATGATCTCGTAGAGAGTGAAGATGGTCCACTTGACATCGTTGCGGTCCGCCTCGTAGACGAAGGCCCCGCCATTCTCCGTATCACCTTCCCAGCCCAGTTTGGATGCCATGTTGAAGTCAAAGATCTGGATATTGTCCGTCTCAGCATCGATGAGAAGATTGTACGTTACTATATCTCCGTGGACGATACCAAGCTCTAGATTCAGGAAGTCGAGGGCCTCGGTAAGCTGCTGCAAATATTTGAGCTTAAAGACCCGAGCGACATTGTCTAGTATCGTATCTCCCGGTATAAACCGCGTGGTGAAGCCGACGACCTTGTCATTGCCATCCACCGTGTCGATGACAAGGCTATGGAATGGAACAATATTTGGGTGTTTTGGAAGGTGCATGATGCAGTTCAACTCGTGCCAGCCCACACCAACATTAGGTCGGTTAGTGTAGTACTTGAAGGCAAGACGCTGCCGGTCTCCCGGCTGGAGCGACCTGCGGGTAACAAGATCTACCTGGACCCCCATTCGTTCCAGCTCGATGAGATCAGAACGATGAATCCGTGGCACGTCGGCTGCGAATTCGGCAGTCGACGGATAGAATGGAAGGAGGGTCGTATCTTCATCATTGTCAGAAGTCCAGCTGACTAGTTCACTATCCCGCCCCACCTCGATCAAGATGGCCTCGGGCGGGATCTCGTCGATGTGCTCGGCGAGGGCCTCGAGGACAAAGTCTTCATCCTCTTCGTACCACTCCGTACCCACACTGATAACACGTCGTTGGTCCCAGTCACTGACCACCCAGAGGCTGCCATTCTGCTTGTAGATGGATCTCCAGCTGCGCGTGGTAAACCTCTGGTCTGGGCGGCAATCGTCAAAGTATCCCATAGCGGTTCTTGGGTGAGCAAGATAATAGGATGGCCAATATACGACAACACTAACTCAAGTCCAAAGGCTAGGGTGTAGAGGAGGCGTGCACACGTTGCGTTGCGAACGCTTTGGTAGAGGAACAGCTAGACTGGGAGCTCGTATACCGGCATGCCGTGCGTTGCAAGAGCAAGACGGATGGCGGATTGTGGCATGCGCAGTCCAGCCTTTTATACCTGGAGCGAAGCTTGCCCCACTAAAGGCATCACGCCCCTTCGCCTTGGCTTGCGCTCCAACCGCCCATACATTACTTGATCTGATGCCTGCCTCGCCGGTTGGCCCCACCTTTATATTCCTCCGTGGTTAACAAGATACCAACCTACTCGTCCTAGCATATACATACGTCCCTTCCTACTCACAAATATATGCGCTATTTCCATCTTCGAAATCATCCAGGCGCCCCTTCTCATCTATAATTCTCAAAGAGACATGAAGTCGTTTGGGAGGGCCCGTCTAAGCAATATATTATATTAATCCGAAAAATGAGCGACAATCCAGCTTGGCCAGGAAGTTCAACTAGCCGCTAGAACATAATCTTATTACTGCATGAAGCGTAACTTATAGTAAACGCAAACTATTATCAGCATGCCCCGCACCGGGGTCTCGGTACATCGGCGAAGCTTACCACTCGCCGCTCTGTTGTGTTCATAGCCATACGGTCATAATGCTCTCCAGGCCCCATCCCGTACGTCTACTTATTCGTGTCCACCCGTGGTCCAGTAATGGGCGTGGGTTCGATCCACTCTTGTCATTATTTTTTACTTTAATACCATCCTTCTCTCCGAGGTCCAAGTGTATAAATTCTGGCCTACTTCCGATACATTTCTGTAAGGAGTCGAGTCCTTTCGCTAAGGTTTCTTTTTATAGATCTCACATCTCGCAATGACTGTAGAGAGACTATCGAAGTGTATGCTCTCTTCGCCCTCCCTTGCATGATCTTCTTCCAGTCGGCAACACAGGGGTGATAACACATGGGAGTCGACTCGAAAAGCCTAGAGGTTAGATTAGCGATAGAGAGTGTCTTCCGCGTTACGCGGTAATAATAGATTTTTAGCGAGCAGGAGCAAGAAACTGTTTCCGCAGGCTCTCCATTTGCGCTAGAATAGAAAAGAAGGTTGGTATCACAAGACAGCGTACCAGAGCTGTTCAGAATGGGAGGCCCATCCCCCGCAAGGCTGTATAGAAAAGACACCGCCAATGGTCGAGACCCAAGTGTCCAAAGCTGCCCCTCACACGAATGCCCTCTTTACACGTTCTTTCCCAATCATTGCATATGCACTTGGGTCGTTTGACCCCGCCCTTCTTGCTAACTTTGCCCAACCTTAGCGTCGTACAACACAACCAAATGCAGGCGAGAGCCCAACAGCAACGCGTAACCTCTCTTCCCCGCTCATTGCGTTTATATAAAGGGGGGCTTCTGGTAGCAAAGGAGCTGTCGAGGTTCTCCTTCTTGCACCTGCCACCAGCGAAATGCCTGAAAGGTTCGAATCAGACGAGTCTGACTGGGAACAGTCCGAGGAGACAGTTGTGCGTCTGTACAGGCACGAGTGTTCCAATAAATGCCCACCTCGATGGTCGAAGTTTGATGACCATTCGGACGAAGAGAGTTACATTCTAAGATCAGTCTCAAATGCCCCTATTATCCACCGCCGCAGGCGCAAGGCCCGGAAATGGATCACAGACTCTTTCGAGATAAATGATCGTCGCATGCAGGCACTGATCTCTGCCGCGCTGAGCGAATATCCCAGTCGTGAAAGTGAATTGAGCGACTGGAAATTCTGTCCCCCATACCGAGCCCTCGTTCATTGTTGGGACCAGCTCAAAGCCGTCTGCGCGAATGCAGCTACTGACGAGGCGAAGCAAGCCGGAAGTGAGCTGATATCATTCCTGAAACCTGAAGTGGCCCAATCGGTAAAACTTCTAGCCAAGACGCGTAGTGACGGCAAAATTGGCTTTGAGCGAATCTGGCAGATCTTCCCTCCTGGAGAGGTCGTGGTCGCGACATTCTACGGCGCCGAAACTCTCTCTCGGGTGAAAAGTTGCCAAAGGTATCTGGACCCGAGCGGAAATCCTCACTGGTTGATCACTATCGAGCACATCGACTGGAATGGGGAACTATGCGGTTACACATCCTCGACAGCGCGAATAAACTCATTCGAGGGCTTTCGACGTGTGGGGTCTCTCCCCGTTTACCCAGTCTCTTTCGCAGATTCGCCTACTGAAACAAAGGCTACGGCCATGGAACGAGGGAGGAAATTCGAAGCGCTGCGAGGTTGTTGCTTTCGAAACTATATCGGAACCAAGATCGATGTTGAGAAAAGCCCTTGGGCAGAATCAACTGTAAGGCTTCGATTGCTTCAATTACACCCCCAAATTCGTCCCTAGGGGTTACGCATGTTCATTTATTTAACAAACTGAACTCAAATATCTAACACGCTTCTATTTAGTCAGCTGGGCGGGTTATAGTCGACTCCTTCACTTATTTCTGGAGTCGTCATACCGTTAAACCACCACTACGACCCCTAGTCCAATGCAAAGAGGCACCGGAAGTAGAGGCTTCAGATGTTAATAGCTTGGCTACCATGTCCAGCTCAGGGTCAAGCGAGCCTTCACCGGCCCCTAGTGAGCCGGCGCGGCCTGTCGTCGTCCAAAGACCCGGCCAAGTTATGCGACCAGGTGGCGCTCCTATGCCGCCCCCCGGCTGGGCTGGGCGTGGTCAGCCAGCTCCTGGACCAGCTAGGGGCCATCATTTGGATCCACGGGATTTTCCGGCGAGAGAGGGCTCCTCGTTGACTGCCGTGAAACTACCGAAAACTCCCAGTGGAGCAACGCGAAACGAGGATCTTACGCCTCTCACAGATGAGCAATGTCTCCTTGCAACTCCCTGGGTTCGAGGCTACGAACTCAAATCTAGGACCTGGGGTGAGTTCCCTTTTACAGACCGAAGTAGCAAGGACGAACGGGTCTAAGCTAATGTCTTAATTAAAAGGACTTTTCCACGTGGACCACCTTACCGAGATTGCCTGGAACGACCAGGCGTTCGATCGCTTAGTTCTCCCGGGAGATCAAAAAGAGCTTGCCTGGAGGTTTGTCGAGAGCAAAGGGCTAGGAAAGAATAATGAGTTCGACGACTTCATTGAGGACAAAGGTATGTAACCTGTGTTGGGTGGTATTGGAGTCATCATTCAACCGCTGCCACCATTATGTGTTCTGTATCTTCTGGTAACTAATTCGCCACAGGGCGTGGCGTGATCATCCTCATGTTTGGACCGCCGGGGGTTGGAAAAACTTACACGGCAGAAGCAGGTGAGTCCGCACCGCGAGGCTAGGTGTTCGAATGGAGACTAATGGTGGCACTTGTGTGCATGGACCGACAGTCGCCGAACGTGCGCGAGCCCCTCTATATCAGATGAATGCCGGTATGCTAGGCACAAACCCGAACGATGTCGAGACGGAGTTGGATCGCGCTTTGAAGCTGTGCGAAGTGTGGAACGCAATGCTACTCATCGACGAAGCAGACATCTTCCTTGGGACGAGGACAAACGACGAGCTTTCAAGGAACGAGCTCGTCGCCAGTAAGTACTTTCTCGGTGCTAGTAGACTGCGGCAAGTTACGCGACTAAGCATGTCAACTTTCATTATAGTTTTCCTCACCAAACTGGAATACTATCGCGGTATATGCTTTTTGACTACAAATCGCATCACCCGAATGGACCATGCTTTCCAGTCGCGAGTCGATCTATTCCTACCATATCAGGAGCTCACAAATGCCGCGAGGCGCCAGGTATGGGACAATTTCATCGATCACATAGGCCGGGACAACTTCGATACTAGCGAGAAGGACCTAGAAGACTTGGCAGGACTGGGTCTCAATGGACGCGAGATTAGAAACCTCGTCAAGGGTGCTCATCTGCTTAGCCTGAAGGAGGGGAATCGCGTTTCAACGGGAACCATGGCCGTGCTTGCTCAAAGCCGAGTTCATGCCCTGGCAATGCTAGCTAGAGGGGAATGAATGATGGCAACTCTCAAGTTTTCTCTTTTGTCTTTTGGGTTGAAACTTCAAATTGCGTTTCTCTTGGAATAGTATATCGTGTCACCAGAGTAAATTGATACCTGAAGCCGAGCCGAAGCTTAAACTCGCCTCGTAACTGACGCAGCCCCGTTTTAACATGTGCTAATGTCAATGATGGGTAAGCTAGCTAGAATGTGTGGTACTGGCCATCGACAAATGTGATGTAAGAAGGTAGATCCTCTTTGCCTTCTGCAAGATGCAGGAACATGGTAGCATGCGATTCAGCGCCCGGTACGAACCCCATAGGCTGCCCTTCAGATGTCCTCTCCTCCGCAAAGAAGAACCTGCCGAGAGAGTCAGCATAGTTAAGATGATCAGCCAATTTTCATCGTTATTACCTCCAGTTCTTGCTCTTGTACAGCGCGTCTGCAGTGCCTATCCAGTACGCGGCGCCTGACTTTGCGATACTCAACGTCGTGAAGTCTGCCACCGGAAAGACCACCTTCGGCTGGATGTTACCCGTCATGATAAATCTTCCTTCAACTCCAGTGCTCTTCCATCCCCTAACAGCTTCGCCTGCAGCTACAAAAGGGCTTGTCACGGTGATAGCCAAGTCCTTTTCTATTGCAGAGACTGGGATGCTAAAGATGTTATCTTGGTCAGGACTAGGCGTGACGTTGGCCGCATTCCAGACGACTATTTTGGGAGATGCACCCCATGTCTCATGTATGATCTTGAAGACGGTTGGAATATGGTCTGGCTGGGATAGATCGGCACGGATCGCGATCCTGCTGCCGTCATCGGAGGGTGCCGCAGTCTCAGGTGCACTGCGGCTCACAGTTGCCACTCGATATCCGGCTTGGATGAACTTCTTGACCAGAGCAGAGCCGACATTTGCTCCGGCTCCAAAAATGAGAGACACGGGCTTGGATGACATCTGTGCTATGTGTGGGTGCTGTATCGAGAAAGAGCGGGTTGATGGTGGCTAGGTTCGGTGACGCGAGGCCTCATGTATACTTATAGACAAGCAGATGAATTAGAGGGACTACATCCTGCATATCCTCGAGCACTAGTTTCGTACTGTTCTTAACACAGTGTTTCAACCATGACTTCGATATGAAGAGACATTGCTAGAAGCAGTTAGCAATATTCACGAATCGGTCCTTCTAAGATGCTGGCGGGAAGGGGAAATAAACGTCAAGGTGCATGGAGCTAAGGATGCCATGTTTTTGTCGTCGTCACGTACCTTATCAATAACTGTCCTGTCATGCATGGTCAGTTCACACCATAAAGTCTAGATCAACGCTGCCTCCTGAAGGGGCCGTGGGCGGGTAAATGCGCCGAGCTTAGAAAGCAAGTCGATTGAACCTGCCGATTTGCATTTAGTCTTGCATCTGCAAGGATATGACTCAGTTTGAGCTACCAGTCAACAAAAGTGACATCGGGATTAGTAATAACGTCTGTGGACCCTCCATTATGCACCTGCAATATCTAATGCTTGGAAGTTACATCGGAGGTTAATGGCCGGTACTTGACAGCCTAAAGTCAAACAGCCCTGGGTGTCAAAGGACGAGTCCCGACAACCCTTGCTTGTTTCTAGTGCTATGTCTATTTAAGTGACCCTGATACGGGAGACGACATAATATTTCTATACCATCAGCGAACGGTGTGTTGAGCTGTGTCGGTCTCACACCCACTCATTTTCTTCCTTATAACTGCTCCTCTGTCGTCCATTAAACTGGAACTCTCATAGAGACAAAGAGAAGACTGTTTTCTACAAAATGGAATCACTACAGCAGGCTACCGAGGCAAGATCTGCTAACGGATTGGTGCCTCTGACACGGCCGCCACTTGCGGCCGGGGAGCAACACGGGATTGAGAACACGCCTTTCCAAAACAGTCCATTTTATACACCAGCACAGGATCTGCCGGCGGGAACTGCACTAGACCCCCAGCCAGATGGAAAGCCGATTCCAAAGCTGTTCTCTCCACTGACGATTCGAGGTGTGCAGTTTCAGAACCGCATATTCGTCAGCCCCATGTGCCAGTACTCGGCGCTGGACGGGTTCCACACGCCATGGCATGCCTCTCACCTGGGCGGTATTATCATGCGAGGGCCAGGTTTGACCTTTGTCGAGATGACTGCGGTCCAAGCGAACGGCCGCATCACGCCAGAAGACTCAGGCATTTACCTCGACGCTCACATTATTGGACTCAAGCAACATGCCGATTTCGCCCACTCCCAGGGGCAAAAGATCGGCATTCAAATTGCTCATGCCGGTCGCAAGGCCAGCACTGTTGCACCATTCCTGTCCTTGGGCGCCACCGCCACCGCGGACGTTGGCGGATGGCCGGACGACGTGGTCGGGCCCTCTGCTATACCTTTCTCTGACGCCTACCCGAAGCCGCGAGAGCTTTCCTTGGCCGAGATCGAGCAGGTCAAGGTTGATTTCGTGCGAGGTGCGCAGCGTGCTGTGATGGCGGGATTCGACGTGGTTGAGATCCACGTGGCCCACGGGTACTTGCTACACCAGTTCGTATCGCCGGCATCGAACCATCGCACCGACAAGTACGGTGGGAGCTTCGAGAACCGAGTGCGTCTGATCCTCGAAATCGTTGAGGATGTGCGGGCTACGATCCCTGGGTCCATGCCATTGTTTGTGCGTCTTAGCGCAACTGACTGGCTGGAAGAAGTGGCCGGTTACGAGGGAGAGAGCTGGACTCTGCAGGATAGCGTCAAGCTCGCCCCACTCCTCGCTGAACGTGGCGTCGATCTGTTGGATGTCTCGACCGGAGGGAATCATCGGCTCCAAAAGATCAAGCCTGGCCCGGGATACCAGGCGCCGTTTGCCAAGGAAATCAAGAAGGCGGTAGGGGACACAATGCTGGTCAGCACTGTGGGGAGCATAGCGACCGGGAAGTTAGCGGAGGAGCTACTTACGAGCGAGACGCCATTGGATGCTGTCATGGCAGGTAGGCCGTTTCTCAAGAATCCTGGCCTGGTGTGGTCCTGGGCGGAAGAGCTAGAAACAGGAATCTACCTCGCCAAGCAGATAGGCTGGGGGTTTGGCGGAAGAGGCACCAAGAAGTCGACCCATTAAGCTCCTTGATGGACAGCGGCAAAGTGGCTGCGAGGATACCTGAGCTAGTGGGGAAGGAGGGGTGCAGTAGCTTAGAGAATACAAAAGTTTCTGGGAAGTCTACAGTGGGGGCTGCTATATGTTTATATGCCGAGACAATGCAGAGACGAGTTGCATCTCTCTCGTCACTATCTAGCATTTGATCGTCACCAATGGAACAGTTCTCAGTCGTAATATCTTCCCATTTGTACGACATGCCTAGCCCGTTACATTTCGTCTAACTCTGCTCTGCAACTACTTCATTTATGGCTTTTGGCGAATTGAGACATGCTATCGTGCATACCCAGTGTTAGGTTTTCGCGGCTTTTCCCAGAGGTCGACTAAAAAGTACTTTTCATCCCAAATTAGGTGTGGAGCCGGATGCCACTGTACCAAGCGCATTGGTATGCGGCTCTAGCTGCTGGGTCGCTCGCTTCGCAGCGGAGTTCGGACCAAAAGGGAAAGTTATGTCGAGGTGCATCATGCAAGGTGCTGATCCTCTCTAGGCGCTTCCCACTTCCGCGTACGTAGTAAGCATCGAGAAGCGCCACTTCTATGATTGGCGCTCTCAACCCAAGGGGCTTCGTCTAGAAAAACCGACTACAAACTTGCGAAACAGCACCCATTCCGAGATACCTGGGCTCGGAAAAGCGAAGCGAGATAGTGGAAGCCTGTTTAGGAAACCTCCGTCGAACTGCCGTACCCCGCTCCCAGCATGGGCCGACACTCGACCAGCGGATACTGCCTGACTTGCCGGGCGAGGCGCGTCAAATGCGGTAGGTCTTTTGTTCGCACGGTTTGCGAAATGCGTGATCTTCCCCGCTAAAAATGCTGCTACAGACAGAGAACGTCCATCCTGCCAGCGCTGTCTGAGATCAGGCCATTCCTGCAGAGGTTATGAGCCAGAGAACCAGCTACGTATGCATAACCTCAGCGTCTCCACAGACGCAGGGGGAAGCAAACGCCTGAGTCCATTGCTACAGTCCAGTAGACCCGGATCACCGAATCCCACAATGGAATTGGATCTCAGCGGCTTTCGGGAGACCATGGCGTTCACCTACTTCTTTGAAAGGTACACATGGGGACACTTCTGGAAACCGCTCATCAGGCTTCATGCCGATAATGATGTCCACCTCGAGTACAAGAGCAGCTTGGCTCTGGTTTATGGCTATTTTGGTCTTGGAAACCAGGATAAGGCTACGGAGGTGAAAGGCTTGGAGCTATATGGAAATCTGATTCGTCAAGTGAAATCAGTCCTTGTCCGAGGCGATAAAGATGAGCTTGCGAAACTGACGGCTTCAGTCCTGATCTTGGGCATGTTCACCGTGAGTTTTTCACACCATCCCGCGCCATTTGTCAAAAGATCTGGGTTGCTAACATGGAGAAATAAAATAGTATGCCGTGATAAAGAGAGGGACGTACAACACCACTTGGGCGCTGTCCAAATTCTCCAGTACTGTGGCCCAAGCTATTTTAAAGAAGAGCCTCTATTCAGCGCATTCCGGTCATCTCGATGTGTGACAGTAAGTTAACGCGGAAAAGCCTTCGTTTGTTCCATTCCGAACGTCTATTGAACAAGGTAGATATGCCAATCCTTCGCCCTGCGCCGTCGGATCTTCTTGGAGTATGAGGAATGGAGGACGCTGCCGTTCGAAGTCAATCAGAAAAAGGCATCCGACTATTTGTTCGACATGCTCGCCCACATGCCGGGAATCGTGGAAGACATTGCGAATTTACAGCAGCCAGATTCGCAGGTATCCCGGGACGAGCTAGTGCGCAAGGTCAGCTCTCTCACCAGCCAGCTGGGGCTTTGGCGCTTGGCGTGGGGACGGAAGAACCCAGAAGCGGCACAGCAGCGACCTGTTCCCCTTTGGATCGACGGAGAAACCCAGCAGGAGCCTATTGAGCGACTTCTTCACAGCTCATTAGAGTTCCAGACGTTGGAGCAGGCAATGGACATCTTTGTGTACAATGCTGCACTTCTGTACCTCATGCAGTTGGGTGAGGTGTTGGGCGGGAGTGGTCCAAAGAGGGCATCGCTCTCGGAAGACGACCTAAAATCCATCGTCAATGCCTCCAGCGGTAGCCGGGAGGCCGTCTTGTTAGCCCCAGGGGAGATAGAGTTCTTCTGTCAACCCGCCGTGGAAGCTGTTAGGATACTGCCATACCTGCATCGCAATTGGATCGCAGAACGGGGGAAGGTCATATTGGTTCAAGCTCCAGTGGGAATTGTGTATTGCGTACTCCAGAAACAGCCCGAGCTGAGGAGCTTCATTGCATGGGAATCGATGCTCACGGCCTTGACGGATTCCACGAGAATGGAACTCGGAGCTTACGAGGTACCTATGGATTTAAATATGGCTAGATAGTTATAGCTTAAAAGCTCAATGGAAGCGATATAAACTAGAAAGCCAGCCTTTGAGAGGAGTATAGCACGAGACCAATCGTGTCTCATGAGCAAGGGGGATACTTCACCCTTGACTTGTTGTACTCGACAACTGGGGTAGTCATTCCCACACGAAAGAGTGCTAGCTTTGGCTAAAGGTATTCTCACTATTATGCATTTCTATAGACCAAGGCGGCGATCTGGAACTCTCTATCAAACCCAATAGCGTTTCTTGCATCATGGATAGAACCATGGTCCCAACGTAACTCAGAACAGCAGACTGCTGCTCTCTTCCTCGGTAGGAGCTAGGATCGATTTGGTTGCTGAAAACAGGCATAGTCTCAGGTTTAGAAAGGGTCTTCAGAAACGAGCGAAGGATCCTGCGTGTGTAGGACCCGTTTCCTCCGGTAGCCGCCCCCCGAGCCAGCTTCGCATATGATAGCCTATCCAGGCCTTGCTAGGACACATCTTGAGTCACGGCAGTGATCAAGTTATAGCAAGGGGTGCCCTAGTCTGCGGCTGACCCACCACCACTTTCCACCCCCCTCGGTTCCATTCCTCCCGGCTCTTCGCTCGTATGTTCACCTCCTTAGTCGGCATAGCCATTGATACATTGCGCGAGGTTAGCTTCGGCAACGTCCACTTATCCCCTTCTGGCTCAACGTCGAGCCGCAAGATGAGTAGCGCGGCCATCGCCATGCACGCTGTGCTGGCCCACTGACGCGCCGGGCAGACGTGAGGCGCAATACCCCAGACCGGGAATGCCCCGCTAGGCAGATCCGACGGCTTCACGATCTGAGACTCCGGATCCTTCCGCAGGCGGATAAAACGATGTGCGTCGAACTCGTCGGCGTCGGGGCCCCATGTCTCTTTGCTGTGCAGCGCCGGCAAACCCGATATCTGGACCATATTGCCCTGCTTGAACAAGAAATCGCGCTTGCTGTCGGTGGGGGCGACAGTGGTATCTCGGAGGACCTCGCGGATCTGGAAGGACAGTGAATTTAGACGCTGTGTCTCCTGGAATGTCGAGACCAGCAAAGGGCAGGCGGTGCGGAGAACCGAGATATCCAGAGTAAAGGTGGGACCGGCCTCGGGGCTGCTGGCCTCCTCCCTCACGACAGCCTTGGCTACTTCAGCGCGGAGTTCTCGGAGCAGATCCGGGCGCGAGAATATGTTCCAAATGTTCCAAAAAGCAGCCGGATAGAGATTTCCTAGGAGCGCCGCGTCGTTGCCCGTGTTGATCCCGACAGCATCTAGAGGGGTCATGCCGTGCTGCCTAAGAATTGCATTCCGGCGCTGCACGACGGAAGAGGCAGTTTCGACTCCGCCGCGGTGGTAGTACTCCTCATAGCGACGACGAAGCGCCTTTTGGGCCTTGACGCCTTCGGGAGCGAACACGTTGGGGAAGATGTTGGCAACAAGAACCGTGAAAGAGTTCTTGAAAGTCCTGCCGGAAGGTCAACAAAGCTCAAGGGACAAGTGCAAGACTTCCAACGACGTACCAGTAATCTGCTTCGTGCTGGCTATCTCGAAACGGGTTGTGCGGGCCGTACCAGGCATCCGAAGCAGCTAGTGAGATGTGGTGCTTGACCCACGCTAGCAGGTCAATCGCTGTTTCGCCCTTGGAGGCTTGCGACGCGAGCTGATCGACAGCCCGCACCGTTTCCTGGATCGTGGCTAGGTTTAGGACGTCTAGATCTAGACCCGGCAGCATGCCCTGGTTCATGACGGTCTTCATCTCAGCGCCTGCCGTCGTGTCTCGCAGGATCTCGCCCGACTGAGGACTCAGCATACTGAGGGCGACCGAAGCCCGGTGCGAGAAGGGGATGAAGGAGATGGACTTGGCGGCGCGCTGTACGGCCAGCACTAGTTTCCGGTCGGTGATGGCGTATAGCTTGAAGCCGAAAATGGAGAGCATGAATGCGCCTCTGCCGGGCATCTCCTTGTCGAGCTGCTGGAAATATTCGCTCGGGCTGTTCAGTAGGGATAGGATGTGGCCTACGAGTGGAACCCGAGACCGCACCGCCAGCGGTTCGCTAGGAACCCGCCTCCAGAGGAAGTAGGAGTCGAGGAGGTAGCAGGCGACGAGGCCTGCAATGACCGTCCCGGCCAGCATAGAGAGCTGCATCTCGTTGGCCGTATCGCTCGTGGCAGCGTTGACAGAGAAAAGAAAGAGCGTAGGAAAGTTGACATCACGCCAAAAAGTTAGGTGTCGACGCCGGGAGGGCCCCTTTTTTATAAGCACTAACATTAAGTTATGTGGGATATAATTACAAGCATTGCGACCACCTATCTAGTCTTGCTTGGGTAAGGGATGAGGATCGCTGTGTCCATACACTAGGTATTGGCTGTGCCTCGCGCGTGGATAAGAGCCCAAGGTGAGTGGCTGATTCGCTTAATGTCCGTTGGTTTGGAGGACCTATCCCCGTTTGAGGGTTAGTAAAATCGGGCTTCTGCCGAACGCCCGACCACAGTCTCCCCCAGTGCCCCTTGGTTGGTAGATTTTCCCTATTTTGCTTGTGCGCATGCACTAAGACAACGTTAATTCAGGCGTTGGCGTAAGCTGACATCGCCTTGTTAATCTCCTGAATCCATCCTAGCAAGGTTGGGGCACTCTCCGAACATGCTTCGGCAATTGGCGAAGGTACATTGTACGATTTCGGCGCGAAGCAATCGTCGCGTATTCGCTTGACCGGCAGACGCCAGATCATATGCCTTGAGACAGGAACGACCGTGAAACTCATTGACAGCTTCCAGAACGCTTGACCAGTGAATTTTTTATCCGGGGTACAGCACACGTCATCAAGGCTCCACAACCCCCAGGCCTGGGGCGTGTAGAATTTGACTAGGGCGTCTGGAAGCCTGGAAGCGTCCCAGGAAGGCCGGGTTGGGCGGGACAAAGATCCCTGGCAGAGTCACTCGCTAAAGCACCCACTTATGCAGCCCTAGAGGACTAGAGGGGCAGAAAGTCTTCTTGGGGAAAGCAATGTTAAGGTATGGACATCACACACCAGCTAGTCAAGCCAACATCACATGCAATGTGCCTCAGGGGCCGGATCCTACAACCCGGCCCCTGTATTTTTGCTGGGTGCTTGGTACGAGACGGAGTCCAGCAGGATATGAGGACTTGAGAGCCAGTAAACGGTCGTCGTTTGAGTTTCTTTTTGCCTTCTTGGCTCTCTGCTGGTCCTTTTGGCTCTCTGTTGGCCCTTTTGGCTCGAGTGGTCGTTTAATTCCCACGTTAACAAGCAAGCAAACAAACGAGCAAACAAACAGTGGTTGGATTGTACCAGCCCAAAGTCGAAGTGGCGAGGAGGTATGCACTCTGTAGTAGATAGGACAACGCCTAGTGATACGCACACAGTCGTTTAATTAGTCACTGTGATAGGGCCATTCGTTCGTACGTGACAGCCCGCTAATTAAGCCCTGCACGTTTCGCGCGCGCTTCTGTTTGGACTTTTGCCGGCCCACTGATTGCCAGGGTGTACGGCTTAGCAGCTGGGAAGCCCGACTGGACAGGCAGCGATACAATCACTTATCGCTATCGCATCTTGATCTGCTCATCCCCGAGGGTGCCGTTGTGTTCGGGGGGCCCTAGCGCCTTCCCTTTGAAGGGTAGACGGTTTGCCCTCCCAAACTTGCTCGGCCGACCCAAACCTCCGATATATAGCTCTTAGATGCACCGCTGGTGCTTGTTGGTCGCCACGCGGTCAATAAACATATTTTTCGACTCTAGTTCTTGCCCGCTAGCTAATTGCCTCTGTACACTTGAGACATTAAGGCACCTTGTCTGGGATAGTCAGGCGGCGAAAGCATCGAGCCGGCGATCTCCAATACAGTCGTCCATAAAACTGATAAGCTACTTCACATCTTCTACTCTTAGAAGTGCCGCCTATATATTCTGGCATCCCAAAGAAGCATAGCACATTCCAATTTCTTGACCACAGAGCTGTTTTCCTCTGGGCGCAGGCCTCTCCAATTGTTTCTGGGACACCGAGATAGACCAGCGAGCCATGTGAGTACTCGGTCCAACCTACGGTTCACAAGCAGCTGCGATTCAGGTTGCCTGCGTCCCTCGCGTTCTCTTGGTAGACGCAACGGGATTTTTTTGCAGTCCAGAAACCCTATTTTGTCCAGTTGGAGAGTACAGAGGTAATCACCGTATGGCGAGCAGCTGGGGCTTGCGATACGGGCAACCAATGAGGAGTGTGGGGCTTCTGGGCATTGCTCCCGGGCTCGCTTCGTATATGGTGCTCGATGTGTAGGCCTTACGAGTTAGACATGACGAATGGGGCAACGCATAAAGAATTCCCTTCCCATGGTGCAACACGAAGAGCCGACCTGCGCGTCTATCCCGTATCCTACTGGTCCAAGCCCGTACCCGAGAGCTAGGAACCCCACACTCGTGTTGGGCAGGGGCAGGATAGGAAGGCAAATGCAGACCCTTAAAGCGCTGCCTATTTCCCCTGAAATTGTATAGATATTGGTGGTTTGGTGGTTTCGTGAATTTGCCAACTCAGTTCGTCCAACCAACAGCAGGTGCTCAGTTCTCGGCATCACGGTGCTCATGCGTAGAACAGAGCAATCATACACAGCGATGCAAAGTGACCCGGGAGCTTCCTTGGGCCCAGCGCCGCCACTCTACACAAGTACGACGCACCCATTTACCGCTGCATACGACGAACATGAAGTCCACTCGACAGGAACGGCCAGAGCTGGAGTCTATCCCACCCTTGACGCAAAGGACGCCGTGACGATGGAGGCCGAGAGACCGACGTCCCATAGTCAACAAGGACTATGGGGTGCAGCCCGGGACTGGATATGGAGTCTGGAAGTCATCTCAATGGTTTTTGCCACCGTCTGCGTCGCAGCGATTGTGGTCATTCTCTATCACATCAGCGACCGCCCGCTTCAAGACTGGCAATTGCCGATCGAGCCCAACTCGCTGGTTTCGGTGTGCTCAACCCTAGCAAGAACGGCTCTGATGATTCCCATCGCCAGCGTTATCAGCCAGATGAAGTGGATATGGTTCGAGGAACCACAGAACCTCGGCCACTTTCAGGCATTCGACAGCGCCAGCCGCGGTCCTTGGGGAGCGTTCACGCTCATCTTCAAGACTAAGGGAAAGGCGTGGATAGCCAAGGTGGGATGCATCCTGACGATCGCTTCCCTAGCTTTTGAGCCTACCGCCCAGCAGGTTATCAGCTTCGACACACGGGAAGTTGTGGCTACCAATGCCACAGCGGTGCTATCAGTCGCAACCAATTGGACATCTAGAGCCTTGGAAAATGATGATAGCCCAGAGAGTGAGTCGGAAAAGGCCTTTTCGGGAAGCTCGTGGTATCTTTTAGACTAACACGTGCAACCTTACCAGGACAGATAGCACTGCAGAGCACCCTCCTCGGCGCAGTCAACCTACAGACTAGAGACATTGTTCCGAACTTCCAGTGCACGGGCTCGTTTTGTCTCTGGGAAACCGTCGAGACCCTGGCCGCTTGTACAGCGTGTACGACAGGACCCCTTCCAGCATCACGCTTGCAGCGGATCGGCGCGTTCAACTTCACTGCCGTTCCACCGACAAACTTCAGCGTCGGTCCCGCGCTGAAGGACAATCAATTTCCGAACGTCACTATACAACCGCAGGTATTGACCTTTACCTCGGCAGCTAACACTCTCGGAACTGCCGTCGACGCTTCTTTTTTGGCATTTGGCGCGGTGAATTACGCCGAGCTTCAGAACAAGAGCGAGAATACCACCCAGTGGGTATGGAAGGATGACGCAAAGGTTAACTATACACTCTGTCGAATGCATCCCTGTATCCACAGATTCAAGAATGTGACCGTCCGGAATGGAGTATACGACCAGGGGAATCTCACAAAGGTGTGGCTCATCCCAGGTACCACCGGTGCTAATTCGGACCCGTCCTTCCGTTACCACGCTGATGAGGCGGGAGCCGCTCTGGACTGGACCGTCGACTTCCCGTCAGCAATGACACTTAATGCTTTCCTGGGAACCATGCTCAGCGGGTCTGTTCCGCGAGTCCGCCGCTCTCTCACCTTCGCGGAGGAAGCGACTTTCGGTGCCGCCATCATTCGAGTCCTCGGGGAGAACCCTCCTGGTCAAATCCTGGGTTCGTTCGCGGACGTACTGTCCGCGCAGATGCGGCACGATGACAACTCAGCAGTTCAAAACATGGCCGGCGTTGCCATGGAGCCGCAGATCTTTGTGGTGGTGGACTGGTTTTGGATGGTCTGCCCGCTGTTGATCCTCCTGGTGACGGCGGTAATGCTTGCCATCGCCATAGTCCGCAGTGCCGCGCGACCCCTGTTATACAAGGACTCGGCCGTGGCCTTGCTGTTTCTTGGACTCAAGACGAGGGACGCGGCTGGTCGATCATCGACGGAGGAGACAGTAAAGCAGCGGCATACGGCGCTCCAGGCAGAGAATGCGGCATCCAGGCTTACTGCTAAGCTAGATGTGGACGCTAACGGTGAATACAAATTCATCAGGAACTAATATGGACCGACGCATTCAGTCTTCAGGAGCTTCGCAGATCGGCCAGGCAGAGCCTGTACAAATGGTGGCGATATCCCAGCATATGTGATTAACCAAGCACATGCAGCCCTACGAAGGGTAGGCTAGGAGGAGACTCGTCAGTTGATGTACCCCGCTACGAGCCATGATTGAATACGTTGGATGGCTCGGCGCTGGGGTATGTGCTCATACAAGAAATTCCTCGATCCCCCGTCTTTTTCTTTCCCCGGCCCACTGCCGAGAACGCTGGGGATTTTGGGAAGCCAGAGCTTTAGCCAGCCGTGATACTTATAAACCCATAGCTACTGCCAACAGTACAAACACCGGCAATAATGTTACACCATAGAAACGCCTTATCTAGTGATGCATATCAGCAAGCTCTACGAATATAGCCATGTGGGTCTCAACCAGATTGCTACAGTAGACAAGTGTGAGATCAGGCTGTATTCGTAGGCTTCTCATTCGCCCTGGCGTTAGTCAAAAAGTCACTACCTTAAGCAATACATGCATATACCCCGCCCTGTCCTGATGGCTAACACTGCATGATCACGCGGCCTTATCCAATGGGAGATCCATGAATCTCCCGGGCTATGCGTCTGGCCCTTCTCTCCTCTCCATCGTTCGACTTTAAGATTGCCTCATCCTGAAGAAATCGAGTCAATGATTATCGCTGGCAGCAGGTCGCCAGGCACTTTAGCATCGCAAAGCTAGTATCATCGCAGTTCACGGCTCTCATCTGCCAATCCAAAGTGTCAGGATGGCCACCATTCCCATTGTAGAATGCGAGGTTGACTTTGACGCCCCCGGGGCCGGCAAGGCGTGCAAAACATGGTACAAGATTGTTGGTAATCTCGATTCGGATTCAAAGCCATTGGTCACCTTACACGGCGGCCCCGGGGCCGGCCATGATTACTTGGCCCCCCTCGCGGACCTCTATGAGAAGTATGGAATACCTGTCGTCTTCTATGACCAAATCGGCTGTGGTCGCTCAACCCATCTGCGAGAAAAGGCGGACGACATCGCATTTTGGTCCTTGGATCTCTTCTACAAAGAGCTAGACAACCTGATCGATCATCTGGGGCTACGCGAGAGAGGCTTTTACCTCCTCGGACAGAGTTGGGGCGGAGTTCTATGTAGTGCATATGCCTCTCGCCGCCCCATGGGCTTGAAAAAGGCCATCATAGCGAGCGGACCAGCGAGTATACCATTGTATATCAAAGGTCTTACACCATTACTTGACGCATTGCCGCCCGATGTCCGAAAAACCCTGGAAGACTGCGACCGCCGGGGTGATCACGAGAGTAAGGAATTCGAAGAGGCTTCGGCTATCTTCTACTCGCGCCACGTCTGCCGACTTGATCCTTTCCCAGACGAGGTTCAAGCTACCTTCGCCAATCTCAAAGACGATCCGACATCTTATCTGGTGATGTGAGTATTTCTATGCTACAGCGTGACCCTGCAGATGCTAAGGGTTATATGCAGACAAGGCCCGTCCGAGTTTATCATTGTCGGCTCCATAAAGAGCTGGGAGGGTTGGCAAGATGCTCACAACATTGAGGTTGAGACTTTGTTGCTCAACGGGCGATACGACGAAGTCACGGACCTCTCCATGGAACCTTGGTTCAAAACTATCCCCAAGGCCAAATGGGTTACGTTGGAGAATTCAAGTCACATGGCCCATTTTGAGGATCGCGAGCGATACATTCAGATTTGCGGGTCGTTTCTTTCTAATACCAGTTCTTAGGCCGATATGCTACCTGGATAGGGTTAGTAGGCAAAGGTCTTAAGAGTACGGCTGATTCTTGAGCCGGGCTAAGATGTCGGAATCAGTTTCCTAAGCTTTTTTAAATTTGACTTGTACGCTAAAAGCCCTACTAAGGACCATGTTGTTAAACTGCCTAGGACTACATCGAGTTAACAGCGCAGACCCCTCCGCCGTTCCGCGGTCTCCGAAGCCAGATCATTTGGCAGGTAAAGTAAATCTGACTTAGGAATCGGCCAAGATACAGCGAGCGCCGTCGTTTTGCCGGGACACTGGCCCGGTAGTTGGGCCAGTAGGGCTGGCCAGAGTCTTGACGTTGAAAGCAAAGATGTTGCCATTGCCGTTGTCAGAAGCATACAAGGTTCCATCTTTCGTACCGTACATGGCGCCGAAGCCCACAGTGGTGCGCCGGACATTCGGATACGTTTGAAGAATCGTCCACTGCTTGGAGGTCAAGTCGAACCTCAGCAACGCTACACCTCCCATCGTCCTCACAGCTATGGCGTAGAGAGCGTTTCCAACGTTGTTCCCAAGGTCCGGGAAATAAACCCAGTCAATGATGTTTTGGATGCCGGCCGGCCTGGTCGTTTTGCCGCTGTCGATCAGTTTTCCGTAGTTGGGCGAGCCTGGCTTCAGGTCCACGGAGGCCCAATAAACACCGTTCGAGCCGTACCAATAAACGCCATTTGTGTCGATATCGCCCTGGTTAGGCAGGAAATTGGAGCCCCAGCTCGTGCTAAGTGGCCCAACTGGTGTGGTGAGCCCAGCAGCATTGATACGGATGATCTTGTTGCTCTGTATGGCGTACAGGTAGTCATCCGTGGGATTGAATCCCATAGCGTTGGTCAAGCTGCCATCGCCGACACTGCTCAGCACTGGGAAAATCTGTGCGGTAGTCAGGTTCACTCTGTAGAATGTGCTCTGCTGGATAAGCCAGCCGCTCTTGTCGCACGAAAGCTTCGGCCCAGCCGTAGGTGAAGGCTCTGGAGTTGTAGCCTGGGTAGATGTAGCTGGTGGAGCAGAGGACGCCACCTCATCCGTGGGAATGCACTCGGCCGTTGCGGTAACGGTTACCGGGTTGGGATTGCCACCGAATCCTGGCCACACGAAAACCGTTGTTCCCTGACTGTACGAAGTCGGCGTGAAGCACGGGTAGATGGTTGTCGTGACACCAACAGCAGTCAGCCAGACAACGCCAGGCTGACCAATGTTCACCACTTGGCCGATACACTGGAGACCACCGCAGCCGTCGACACCCAGTGTGTAGGTGCCCGCAGCGGTGAGGCTAGTTTGGACGTCCTTGGTGTACGCCCTTGTCTCCGTGACCATAGGAGCCTCCTGAAGATGGACAGTCTGCACACCTCTAGGCTTGACGGCATTGGGCTTGGCATTTGCCAGGGACAGCAGGGCTGACACAGAGCCCAAGATGGTATGGGAACTATGCATGGCGAGGGTCTCTTCTTAGATAGATATAGGAGGGAAGAGTAGTTCTAGGTCAGCCGATAAATCGTGATGCGGTGAAAAGGCGACAGGTTGAGCCTTCGCGCGAAGAAGCGCCATCTTATACGACTCTCTTCTTTGAAGCCTGGTAAGGATTTTGTAGTATTAAGAAAGCAAGACACGAAAATTGAGCTCAGAGGAATGAAATCTTGTGATCCGGGGATGCTGCACAGCCGGGTACGATTCAGCTTTCGGATTCAGGCCGCCATCGCGCCGCATGCCTCCGAATAGAGTTGGATTGCATCCAGGTACCGCATTGTGGCCACAAGATGGCGCATCAGGGTGGGGATGCGGATGTCGCGTCTAAACCGGCCACTGACAAGAAAAAATCTTGTACCACCGTTGATCCTGAGCCGTTTATTAAAGACAATAAATGGGCCGAAGGTGAAGCGCCGTTGCCGCACGTTCGAATATCATTGGAGCCGTTGAAGCCCGCAATGTGTCTTGAGCCTCGAGCTCAGGGGCGATTGAGACACGGCCGGAAAAACGGGTACGCGGGATGGGTCTGCCGAGGACGGAACCGGGAATCCGGTTCCTTGGAATGGGACTCAGGGTCTCGGGGCATCTTGGCATTTGGAATCAAATCATAGCGAGAGCAGTTAAGTAGGTATGCTTTGTTTAAGACAGGCTCAACCCTCTTCCAGAAGTTGGGCCAGCGAATAACATTGCCCCATTTTGTTGGCCTACAGGTAGCCTCGTTGCCTCTAATCCTCTCTATAGTGCGCATATTCATTGGGAGGCATCGAAGTACTGGTCTGGGGACTAGACAGAAATGCGCCCTAGGCATCTATCTAGCTTGTGTACCTTGAGTGCTCATTCATCAGAACCTTGTTTTATTGTACTACCCTTCAGTAGCCATCAGTTACGCAACAGCATCTCGGGAGTCGGGGCGCATTTCAGCGGGAGAAACCCTCCACAAACATACTCTCTTCAACAAGGGAAGCCTCCCCCCAGGGTTTAGTGGAGCCGTGTTGACTTGTCTATGAATCCTATGCTTTGTCCAACCTTACAATCTCGCTCAGTAGCATCGTGGATGCCAAGCGATGGTAAATATGTAACGGGTCTCAGCTGGGACTCAGCTAGAACAAGGAGCATGCCAGCAACCCCTATCGTCTGATAGGCGAGGCTTGGTCTCTTTTAACCATTTTGGCCTGTTTAAAGCTCTTCAAAATGTTGTTTACTGTCAAAAGGGCGGGGAGCTGCTATCCCATCTGCCACACTGATTTTTCGGGACGGGAGCCTCAGCTTAAACACACATAGTTGGTCCTGGAGAGTAGCGCCTTCCTATTTGTGTGAAGCAATATTTTTGTGGTAATCCTTGTAGACCAATCGGGTAAGAGAGGACTTGCCTGCAAGAAGGTCTGTCTAAGGGGTTCGCCCGATCGCCAGGGCAACTGGCTTACAAACCCACCGCATCAGCTAAACGGTTCTTCAAAGGACGATCTGTCTCAGTCAAAGATCCGCATACCGTTGGCGATCTACAGGAGGGTGCTTTTCCCCGGCATTGCGCAGCTCGCATTCCGCCTCATCCCGCCTCATCCCGCCTCTTCCTGGGTAAGGACTTGTCTAAGCAAGCTTCTCAGCCGACATTAGGAAAAACGATATGCGCCAACCAAGGTAATCATGGGCAAATTGAAATTTCGAGTGTCTATATGAGTAGCAGCCGCTCTCCCCCAAGAATCAGGTATACGAGCAACAACCTTTCATTCACTGGCACCGGCCAGCTTTTCCTCGACTTCCTCGCTTCTGTCCCGTATTCAGAATGGTTCTTTCCCAAATCGTCTTCGGCAGTATGGTGGCCCTCGCCGGCGTCGCTCTGGCTGTCCCGGCTGGTGACGCCGCCAAAGCTGCCGGCGACAAAGCGGGTAACCCCCAGGGGCTCAAGACCGTTACGGTAACAACGCCACCGACAAAAACCGAGACTATTCATACTTTCAACGTGCAGACGGTCACTATCAATCAACCAGGCACTCATACTCTCGGCTTCCAGGGCTGTGGCATGCCGCTCGGATGCATTGGACAGGTGACGTATATTCCCCAAGTACCAGCTCTGGTGCCTATCACGGGAATCGGCCAGATTGTGACCATGTACCCATGCCCAACCCCAACGTCCTGGGTTCAGCAAACCGTGGTCTACCTCTGGCCCGGCTGGGGCGGCTGCAACGCCTGCGTGCCGCAAAACAGCACAGTGACTGTGACTACGACGCCCGTGTGCGGCCCATCCGAGTCGCCGGCATCTAGCGAGGCGCCCTCTTCCGAGGCGCCATCTAGCGCGGCACCTACAACTACCAGTGTGCCGACAACCACCAGTGTGCCGAAAACCACCAGTGTGCCGAAAACCACCAGTGTGCCGACAACCACGAGTGTTCCTACCACTACCAGTGTCTCCCCTACCACAAGCGCTCCTACCACTAGTAGTGCTCCCACCACTAGCTCTTCCAGCTCTTCTACGACTAGCACTTCGTCGGTGTCATATCCTCCTCCGGAACCAACTGGTCCCAAACTTACCTGCAACGACAAGGGATGGCTGGTTCAGGACGCCATGCTCTACTCCGTCGATGTAGAGACGGGCAGGAATACCCTGGTCAAGAGGAGCGTTGGTAACGGCGGTAGCATCAATGCCATGGGTTTTAACCCTCTTGATGACTACCTGTATGCCCGCCAGAGGGACAGCTTGATTCGAATCTCGGCAGACGGCTCATCGCAGGTGATTGCACCGATCAATGCTATCAAGAACAGCTACATGGGCGACATCGACGAGAACGGAACCTACTGGTACAGCGCGGGCGGCCAAAACTGGGCGGCTATAGACCTGAAGCCTGGCTCCCCAACCTACGGCAAGCTCATCGGCAATGGCACAGTCACGCTCCCAAACAAATTGCAGGTTGCCGACTGGGTCTACTTGAAGCAAGACCCCGGATACCTCTACGCCGTTGCGAGAAACCTTACGACGCCGACGAGTGGCGTCACGCTCATCAAGTTTAGCAAGGCCTCCAAGACGTGGACCACTGTGGCAAGCTACCCAGGCATTCAGCCCACCGATGCCATTGGGGCTATGTATGGACGCAATGATGGATCGCTCTATGCTTCGGACAACGGGAGCGGCAAGATCTGGCGATTCTACCCGCTCGCCACACCTCCGAAGGCACCTGAGTACATCATCACGGGCCCGAAGAGCTTATCGAACGATGGCGCAAGATGTATCTTGTCCCCGGTTTAGATTATTGTGACCAATGTTGAATTGGTATTGAAGCTAGCAGAATAATGAAAAGGCTGTTTCAAGCATACTTGGTGCCACCACCCAAACCCTACTTTCCTAACAAAACAAGATGTAACGACCCTTCATTCCTTCTCATCCAACATCAACCCAGCGAACGACTCGTGAATTCCCGGGGTGGTCCGGATTTGCTGCAGCCATCTAATGGACTCTGGCCACCGGGCTCGGGATTCCGGGTCCATGAACACTCTGCATCCTCCCCACAGGACGCAGGCCACCGTGATATCTGCGATGCTCGGGCAGTCTTCTGCGCCGCCACCTATGGAGACAAGCCACTTCCTTGGCGTACCACCAGATCCATCACCTCGGAGGTGGTTCTCTAGGTAGGTCAGCCATCTGTCCCAGTCCTGCATCTGACTCTTCTCCTCCGAACTCCCACGGGCCTCCGGAGGACCATATACAAATTCTGCGATCTTCAGCACTGTTGGCTCAAAGTGGTGTCCAGTGAATGAGGTCCACTGTTGCACTAGCGCCCGCTCTTCCAAGGTTCCCCCCAGCAGCGCCAGGCGGATTTTGGGGTCCTTGGCGCATCCGGCGACGTATGCGGCAATGGCTTCGGATTCGACGAGGCGAAATGAACCGTCGGAGGACTCGAAGGCGGGGATCTTGCCGAGCGGGAACTTGGCCCGGTATTCGGGCGTTCGGTTGGTGACGTCGGGCTCCAAATCCGGCTCGGGCGATGCGAGCTCAACGGATGCGAGAGCCGCAATTGCGAAGATCTGGTGCGAGAAACAACACGATCAGAACATGTATTTTCTTTCGGGGTCTCGAGCGACGCCGAAAATTTCTTGGGCTCGGCGAGCCCAGGCAAGCACGGCTTCCCCGCTGCGGGTAAGCCATGGATGCATTTACTACGATGTATATTTACGGACCTTGCGGATGCGAGGATGACCTCTCATCGGCGGGGCATGGACGGTGCCTATAGGCGCCATTCTCAATCACTAAAATAACGCTAAAACTGACAGAGTTTCTTGACCTGGGAGCGTTTGTCTGCTGGAATCCGGGGTGTCTGGAGTGGACGGCCGACTCTTTATAGGCACCTCCCTCCCCTTGATGATTCATCATGACCAATCCAATCGCACTATAGGCCCGAAAAGTACAGTACATTACCTGCTCTATGCGGTATAGAGCCCAGAATCGCATGCACATAAGTTCCTATTCTGGTCAGCTGCCTGGAGTCATTTGGTGTCTTGATTCGCCTATCTTCAGCTCGCCGGAGGGTTGTCTAAGGTAAGGCATCCTTCGCACAGCTGCCTATCAGGGAGTTACCCTGTACCAAACAAAAGCGAGCGGTGAAATTTTATAGAGATGGGGACATTTTGGCTGACTAAAGCTTTGGCTCCCACCGAGATTTTGTTCTTTCTTTACCCCTTCTCACCGCATACAAAGCATACAACCGAGCAAACGTGGATGAATACCCGCAAAACCACGAAAGGAGAGTATAAAATTTCGCACAATGCGTGGCCAAGAGCTGCTAGGAGAACCCCTCAGCTCATTTAGCCGATATCCGCCTACGCTCTTGGCTGCGGATCTTCCAGTGCCGGGCCTATAATGGCTTAGATGTTCCACCAATCCACATGCGATGGGACGGGAGTACGGAGGTAGACATGGCTTTTAGAACCCCGCAGTAGAACAAGAAAGAAAAACATTGAAGTAAATACGACGTGTATCGTGCCATGTCTAGACCGCGGAGCAGTTCCTTCTCTGTCTCCAGGGCATCGCAACCATGGTCAAACTCGCCTTTCTATTGCAGCTTGGCGTCGTAGCCGCGGAAAATGGCATCAACGCTTGGCTGCGCTATGCGAGAATACCCAATGCGGCAGATCATCACGCCTCAATCCCGTCGACCATAACGGTGCTCAATTCATCTGTCTCGAGTCCTGTTTACACCGCGGGCCAGGAGTTGCTGAGTGGAATCAGCGGCATCCTAGGAAAGGCTCTTACGGTTACCAACCGCACTAGCTCGTGCGCGGGAGGCATTGTAGTGGGCACTGTCGATGCGTACTCGAGCCAGGGTGGGAATATTGACGGAATCCCCGATCTCGTTCGAGATGGCTTCTATCTACGGAGTAGCCCCAATCGCGTCTTGATCCTGGGGCAGAACGAGAGGGGCGCATTGTACGGTGCCTTCGACTATCTCTCACGCCTCGCCCAGGGAAACTTATCCAGCACATCCTATGCCTCAAACCCCGATGTTCCGGTACGATGGGTGAACCAGTGGGACAACCTTCGGGACGGTGGCACCCACGGGAGTGTCGAGCGTGGCTACGGCGGTCAATCCATCTTCTTCTGGAATGGGACAGTTCGTGGCGATCTTACGCGTGTGGCCCAATACGCTCGTATACTAGCATCCATCGGTATCAACGCGGTAGTGGTCAACAATGTCAACGCCAACGAAACCATGTGGAGCAACCAGAATATCGCAGGACTCGGCAGAATCGCTGATGCCTTCAGACCCTATGGTGTGCAGCTAGGCATGTCACTCTACTTCGCATCACCCAAGGCACTTGGCGATCTTGACACCTTTGACCCGCTGGATGAGAAGGTTATCGCTTGGTGGCACAACAAAACCGATGTGTTATATCGAGTAGTTCCCGACTTCGCTGGATATCTCGTCAAGGCCAACTCAGAAGGCCAGCCTGGCCCGTTGACATACAATCGAACCTTGGCGCAGGGCGCGAACCTATTTGCGCGAGCTCTTGCACCACACGGAGGAACTGTCATGTTTCGAGCCTTCGTCTACGACTCGACGAGCCTGAACCAAACTCTGGACTGGAAGGCGGACCGAGCCAATGCCGCTGTCCAGTTCTTTAATGGCCTTGACACCGAGTTCCTGGACAATGTAATCGTCCAGATCAAATACGGCCCCATCGACTTCCAAGTTCGCGAGCCAGTCTCTCCCCTCTTCACACACCTGATCCAGACTACCACCTCGATCGAGCTCCAAGTCACACAGGAGTACCTCGGCCAACAGTGCCACCTAGTGTATCTTGCTCCTATGTGGAAAGAGCTACTCGGATTCAACTTGCGGGTAGACAGCAAAGACTCGTATCTGACCGATATCCTGAACGGAAAGAGGTTTAACCGGAAGCCTGGCGGGTATGCAGGAGTCGTAAATGTCGGTACCAACACAACTTGGCTAGGGAGCCATCTTGCCATGTCTAACCTGTACGCATACGGGCGCTTAGCGTGGGACCCATCATCTGATGCCGAAGAGCTGCTCCGCTCCTGGACTCGGTTGACATTTGGCCACGACGAGCAAGTGATTGACACCGTTACAAAAATTTCTATGGAGTCATGGCCGGCTTACGAGAATTATACTGGCAATCTCGGCATCCAGACATTGACGGATATCCTGTTCTCTCACTATGGCCCAAATCCAGCATCGCAGGACGGCAACCCCTGGGGCCAGTGGACGCGCGCAGATCACGAAACCATTGGTATGGATCGGACGGTGTGGAACGGTACAGGCTTCTCGGGCCAGTATCCAGCCGAGGTCGCTGCTGCGTACGAGAAAGTCGAGACCACGCCTGATAACCTAATGCTGTGGTTTCATCATGTTCCCTATACCCAGGTCCTACATTCGGGCAAGACAGTGATCCAACATTTCTATGACGCCCACTATGACGGTTCGGCTGTTGCTCAGACCTATCCTGCGGCATGGCAGTCGCTTAAGGGAAAGATCGACGATGAGCGATACGAACATGTGCTCCACCGCCTTGTGTACCAAGCCGGGCACTCTTTGGTTTGGAGGGACAGCATTAACAACTTCTATTTCAACAAATCCGGTATTCCTGATGCACATGGAAGGGTGGGAACTCATCCATACCGCATCGAAGCCGAGAGCATGGATCTTGATGGGTACAAGGTATACAGGGTTTCTCCGTTTGAAGCCGCCTCTAATTCTCTTTGCGTCGTAATATCGACCAACTCCACGAAGGGTTCTCTCTCGACAAAGCTTAATGTAACTTCGGGCACGTACAATCTGGCAGTCAATTACTATGACATGGCTATCGGCAACTCGACATGGGAAGCCTACTTGAACGATGGGCTCGTGGGGAGGTGGAAAGGCGATAGTGAGTATGTCCTGGGTCATGCTCCCTCGCCATACATCGATGGGCATAGCGCGACTCGGATCACCTTTGAGAAGGTGCATATCGGCCAGGGGGACGTGCTCAAGATTGTGGGAACACCAGATGGGCTAGAGCCGGCGCCTATCGACTATATTTCTATACTACCGCTGGGAGTTATCGACTAATGTCACAACGCCCTCGATAATTATTACTTGGAACAATTAACTGAAAATTGGACGCTCTGTCCTGGTTCTGCAACAAAACCGGAATCTTAGATCTATTCCATGTATATACTATTTGTTTCAGTATTTCCATCATTGCTGCGAGGGTCAGAGCGACCGTTTCATCGATCCCACCGAGGCAATTACATGCCTCACGGAGTGCGCCTAGAATATAAACGGCACTAAAAATAGATCCGCTGCCTTAGTACTTGGTCTTTCTCTAAAACGAGCCCTTTCCCAGATGAATAACAGTCTATCAGCAACGTTTACAGCCGGTCTATACTGATGTCCATACAAAATTTGGAGAGGATCTATCCGATGGTTTCCTACCGTCCCACGATTGAGCAACTCCATACGTACTGGCCCGTCTAGCAGTCAACCGAACGCCTGGGCCCCGACTGTGTTTATCTAAGATGACACTATGGTAGCAACAAATCCGATCATCTTGTATGCATCCCGGCAGATCTGCTAAGCAACAGCGGGGTTTATCCTTTCTGCCACCGTCTCTTCTGCAAGGGTTAACTCTTTAACGCGCGGAAACATAAACCAGATCACCAATGTGGCCACCAGCTGGGCTAGGATTACGGCCTGGAAAACCTGGACGCCGAGAATGTCGACCAGAGCTCCGATGCCGAAGGGAAATACGGCGGCTCCGACTTGGCCTAGCGTGGCCACGAATACGACGACTGAGATGTGTAGGTGTTTAGGAATGAGTCGGGCAAGAGTCACGATACCGGAGGGATATAGAGGCCCAACAAAGAAGCCAGTGAGTGAGATGCAGACCATGGACGCATTCGGGTCGGTCACGGTAGCGAAGAGCGCCTCCGAGATGATGGCGCAGATAAGATAGCAGACGACAGCCCGACGAGGGCCAATTTTGTCGGTTACAACACCCAGAAAAAGGCGGCCAATCCCCATCCCGGCCCCAAACGCGGAGGAGCATAAGCTGGAGAAGTAGGGTGATGTATGACGAGCTTCAGTCATGAAGTAAACAACCCAGTCGGAGATGCCCGCCTCGGTGCCGACATAGACTAGGAAGTAGGCAGCACACACCCAGGTCGCCCGGTAGCGGAACATCTCGCGCCAGCTAATGGAGGCTTCGCCGCTTGCCTCACCATTAGCCTGGTGAGCGCGCTTGCTTTCGCGAAACCGGTTCGCATCCTCGAACCAGAAGGCCCCGAGTAGAAAGGCCAGCTGCACCAGTAGGAATGCAATGATGACAAGATACCAATGGTACCATCGCGCGCCATCCCTTCTGAGGAGCAGGCCGGCCAGGAACGGCCCAAGGCAGGCGCCGCCCGAGTACGAGCCGTGCAGAAGGCCCTGGACCATGTGCGTATTCTTCTCCAGGCCGCCGGCCCAAGCACACCACGAGCTGTCGATGAGGGCCGTGCCGAAAGCGCCTATCATAAAGAATGCCAAGACGAGAGGAAAGGAAGGGTGCATCACTGCGACCGCCGCGAACACAAGTTGGCTGAGAGAAGCGATGATAGCGATGCCACGCTGACCAGACCATTGGTGGATCCGATCAGCGTTCAACGCGGCCACAAAGTATCCTATCGGGGCGGTGGGAAAGATGAACGACACCTGAACGTGGCTGAGTTCGTAGTACTCCATTATCGCAGGGAGCACGACGCCGACGCTCGAGGCAAGCAGGCCAAGCACAGCAAAGGAAAACATGGCCGCAGCAATTCGCAATCGCAGGGGGGTTTGCGCCAGACGACCGTCCGCACCCGGTGCTGCTGCAAGGTGCTCGTTGAGAATGCCATTCGAGGATGCGGATGGAGGTGCGTGACCGTTGATCGGACCCCGCTGGCCGAGCAGCGGGGCCGTCTCCTCCGGCACTATAGCGCTGGCGGATATGTTAGCCATTGTTATCGACGGTGTTGCATGTGTCGTCGTCGGACAGGTTTTACTTCATTTACAGAGTGAAGCGAGGTGGGGGCCAGAAATGACCGAGGGGGTAGGCCGTGAGATGGAGGATGGAACGAAGTCCGAATAGTTATGGGAAACTGGGGTTTGGGCCGTGTTCCTGGACGGCCGGGCCCACTAAGCCATGTTTGGCGGGATGCTACGGCTCTACGGCCCCCAAGCCGTTTCACCCACTGGAAATCCGCCGTCTTTGCCGTAGATTTACCGCGCTGGCCTAAGCTAACTCAGGTAGGTAGATAGTTACAGGTAACTACACTATCCTGCCTAGCACCCAGTTAGTTAGTACACAGTCAGACCCGAAAGAAAATCAGATTCATCCAAGGGTCCGAGTTCATTAGGAAGTGGAAAGAGGATATATTCGACTAAATACATTCATCATGGCGCAAAATGCAATAGGCAGTAGGAACTAGATTATGTGAAAGGCACTCGTTCATCGTCGTCGAAAACTGATAGTCACTCCTACCAGTCAACCCAGTCAACCCGAATCACAGCCAGCAGGAAGCCCCTCCACCCCCACCTCTTGTCTCCAAAGAAAGCGACCCTCATCGGTAGCGCCTCCAAAAAGATTCATGAGTGGAAAGAAAAAGAATTGATGGCTACGTTAGCATCTCTTTTGGCTCAATTTACTTTGAGTCGCGCCTTTTAGTGATGCGAAGCCAGAAATCTGTACCGACCCAAAATGAACATTCCATCAACTTCAGCGGTACTAGAGGATTGGCGATGGAGAAGTCGTATCGGCTCACCAGCTTTGCAATCCTCATGTCAGCGATATAACCATCCATGAGAGCAAACAAAATGAAAAGGGTGTCTGTAAAACTCACAGTGGCAATGGCTTTATTAAGCTCGATTTCTGCCAAGGTCTTCCCTAGACAGTAATATTTACCATGGGAGAACACCAAATCAACCGTTTTGAGCATCTCCTTATACCTAGCCGGGTCGGATTCGGACGCCTCGACCCAGCGCTCCGGACGGAAGATTTCTGCGTCAGAACCGAATACCTCTTTAGTGCGAAGCATGAATACATGGTTGATTGTGACTTGTGTTCCCCCTGGCACAAAATAGCCGTTAATTGTGTCTCCTCCCTTCGGAACCAGTTTGTAATTGTGGCCGGTTATTGGTGGGTACATCCGCAGGGTCTCCTTGATCACTGCCTGCAGATATGGAAGTCGGGTAGCTTCGGCGTTGCGAATAGGCCAACTGACGTTTCCTTCAGCAACAGCGGCATCTATCTCAGACCGGAGAGCGGCGAGAACAGGGGGGCTGGCGGTGAGGAAGAGAATTGCCATCTTGATCGCCATGGCAGTCGAGTCTGCACCGGCCATACTGAGCAAATTGTGAGCTACTTGATCTGATGCGTTGAGTATTGGTGGCCAATATCAACTGGGTCACAAACATTTTTATCATCATTTCCGCCAGAATCTCTTTTCGGCTCATCCCGCTGCGTATATGTGACTCCATCATATCGTTACGGGGTTCAGCGCCGGGCTTGAACCGCTCATCGACTATTTCGGACATCAAACTGGGTTATCCGTCAGTAGCTATAGGGAAAATGGTAAAAACTAAGGAGGAGAGGTTACCCCATTAGCTTGCCCATGCCGTAGTCGTCTACCTCCTTAGGCAGCATCTTGTTGAGCGGCCAAGTCCGAATTAGTCTGTCGACCCAGGCCACTTCCATCACCGTGGTTAGCACACCGAGATACGAGTCGTTGATCTCGATGAAGCTGTACATATCCGTATCGTTTACAAGGAAACCGAAGGCCTCGCTAAGCGCCAGCTCCGTTATAATGTCGAGAGCGAAGAATTGAGCCTTGTATGAAAGCTCCATGGGCCTGTAGTCCCCAGGGGTTGAGAGATATTTGCTGTCGATAAGGTCTACCAACACAGCGACATATTTGTCAACAGTGACCTCGAAATCGATGCCTTCCTTTCCAGAGTACTTTTTGTGAGTTATGCAAGATTAGCTCGTCTTCTTTTGACAATTTGGCGGCAACAATGCGTAAGTAAGAGATGCGGACGTGAAAATAAAACAATCACCTACTCCAGAAGCCAGTTTAGCCCTCAGAACTTTGTGTTGTTCTTCATCGGCCATCGATACGACACTGTGTTGATCGGGAAGCAAACGGGCGGTTTCATACCAAGGCGACTTAACATAATCAGACCTCGCACCCGTGATTCTACGATAGGTATCAGCGTCCCCAAAAAGCAGTTCGTTCGGCCCGACACGGACCAGGAGGCCTTTTTTGGTAATAAAATATTAGCTAAAGCAGCGGAACGAGGGAGGCGGAAAGAAAGCCACTGAGCTGAGCAGCCACCAGACGGCGAGATAGAGGTTTCGTCATACCGTATTTATCCCCGAGAGCTCTCTGGAGGGAGGACATCCTGCCACTTGCTATCATTCGAAGCATAGGTATGATGGAAATAGAATTTAGAAAGGGGCCCGGGATGTGTTTTAGGCGATACCAAGACCAGAGTCTTCCCAGGACCAGGCGAATGAGTATACATATCGCGACCACGGTGGCGATGGTCGTCACGCTCACCTCGCCGGGCGCAGACCAGAGGTTTCTAAGCTCCAAAGGCATTTTGTTGACTAGTGCACCGCATAAATCTTAGTTTGAGGTTGTGCTAAGCGCGATGTCTTGGGTGAAACCGACTAATGAGAGACAAAATGAGGGGGGAGGCGTCCTTGCCAAGGACACGACCACTGCCGTATCATCGGTGGCTTCTCTGCATTGCAATATTGCGAGGCATCTTTATCAGGTGGGGCATACCAACCACTCATGAGTGCAGGTGCCTCTTTCTGTGTAACTGTAACCGTGCGGGCACACAGACGCGGCCCTTCAATATCCAGAGGCTATCGCTCTCTGGGCGGCAACAGGCTAACCGAGTTTGGCGGCATGTCAACCAATACGTGATTAGGCTCGCTTCTCAACACAGAAAAGGAGTGCTGCATTAAGCGAGCTGGAACCTCCACTCCAACTTTTGTTCTAGCAGAGCAGAAAAAGAAGATAGCGCATACGGCTCAGGTTGCCATGTTCTAGACTGTGGACGTCTTCAGCTCGATTTCCATGAGAGAAGCTCGACTGTATCCTTGGCATCCGCTTCATCTTCATCCTCGGGAGTATCCTCGTGTCCGTACGATTCCCACGTCACCTCGGTAATTGTTGAATCCTCCTCATTTGGTTGTCCATGCTCGTCAAGAGGCACCTGGACTTTCACCTCGAATATTTTATAGCTGGTCCAGCTCCGGTGCATATGAACGACGAGATTTCCTTGGGCATCGGGCCCCACGGATATTATGAACCAGTGGTCGTCCATGTCTTTGGGTCTAAAGCCGTTGAGGAGCTTGTTTAACTCCGAGTGAGGGACGATCATATCCCAGGGAGCAGAGGCAGGTTTTTTTATCGCTGGAAGCTCCCCATAGTCTTCGGGCATGACTCGGGTCTGCGGCCTTGTCTGGTCATCGACCTCGTCCTCCTCGTAGTCGACTGCCTCCTCATAATTGGCCACCTCCTCGGTCACGCTGATCAAAATATCTTCCACCAACATAGGGGTCTCGGACAAGAGGCGGAAGTGGTTAGTCTTACGAGCCAAAGAGTGAATTGAGGGAGAGCGACTGCAGCTGCAGTTAAGGCGGCTTGGTTTCGGCTTGCGGCAAATAGAACATTTAGCAAGGGGATGCACTCGGTTGTGTGGGACTGGATGGCGGGGTCAAGAGAATGAACCATTCTTTAAACGGGCCTCCCAATGGCAGTCCATCGCTTATCCGTAGGTCGGTTCGGACAGCAGACAGCGCCACTGGCGGACATCGTGTATAAACGTCCGAGGCTTTGACGCCAGGCAACTGAGCTAGCGAGGGAGCATCTCAAGGGCGTAGTCGTGGCTGTATGCACCCATGAAAGCTCTGGCGTGGGCCAGCGTTTCCAGGCAAAGTAGCTGGCGGACCAAGTCCACCCCTAAAGAAAAGCGGGCACCCGCATGGGCCTGAACCAGGGACCCAGAAGCGGAGGAACCGAGCCTGTCGGAGTTAGCGTTAGCCCCGCAATCTGCCCTGTACTGCCCCAGCAGCCATTCCAAGGTGGGCAATTGATTGGCCGCACAACCATAAGCTCGAGTCGGAAATGCTGATTCTATGCGATTGATTAACAGGGTAGTGGTCACTGCTAAGCAATACAACAACCCCTTGTGGCGCAGTTGGTAGCGCGACAGGCTGTAATAGAACTTGTAACCTGCAGGTCACCGGCGTTAGTACCCTAACCCAAGAAATAACAGCCTTAGTGAATCATTCACTAACAATACCAATAGTCGAATCCGGTCGAGGGGAATATTTTTTTTTTGGCCTATT
This sequence comes from Thozetella sp. PMI_491, assembly GCA_021432635.1. NCBI lineage: Eukaryota > Fungi > Ascomycota > Sordariomycetes > Chaetosphaeriales > Chaetosphaeriaceae > Thozetella > Thozetella sp. PMI_491. The sequence goes on along the minus strand of MU270025.1, from coordinate 429,431 downwards.
GAGGTCAAAACTTAAACTCTGCATGGGAACACCTGTCATGCGGGAATAATATGTCATCGTCAGGTTATAGGGCAAAAAGGCGCCTCTGCAGGTCAATTCTCTCTTAGTGGTGTAGAATATCACAGTATCCGTTGCTCTGCTGATTCGCCGCATCTCTTTTTGCAGTATCTCCCCCTTGCTCTGCGCTTACAAAAATATCCGCCAAGTTAGTGCCGGAAGCCGGGTTTTCATCTTACTACGTTCCTGATTATGCACAAATCGAAGTGAGGCAAATGTTCGTCGCGTGTTAGCTCACAGTAACAACTCGGCCAAAAACTATGCTCCGTGAAAGTAGCTACTTTTCGCATGTCCTCGATGCGAGGCTCTGTGAAACCGGCGATGAAAGAAACAGATGAGAAATTAGAGAACAAACTAGTGCATACTTTGTGCACTCTCGGTCCTATTCGTGCTGTTCTACCCCATTGTGCCGCACACTTAACGTGTGTTATAGCGATATGGGCCAGTCGGCTCCATCGGATGAGTCATCAGATTATACGAGAACAGGAGTCTGAAATTTAGGTAGCCAAAGCCCGCGTCTCAGCAGAGCTTTGCCGTAGAGAATCTCCTCTTCGTGCTCATGCTCACGACGTCCACGATGCCGCATGTGCTCCTCAACCTCGCTGCCGCTGTCCTCTTGGCCACGGCCCTGGGGTTCGGCATCTTTCTCAACCACAACGTCGTTCTCGTGTGGGACCGCGAGGGCTGTGGCGTCGTGCTGGGTGTCTCGCTGGTTGACCTCGAGAGGTATTTCGACCGCAATATCTGGAACTTCATGTTCGGCTGCGGCGGCTCTCTCTTCGGCGCGCTTGTCTACGTGTCGTTCGCAGTGCACGAGCGATACCTGCACGATGTCACGCGCCGTCGGGGGCTGCGTGGCGAGCCCCAGCTGCCCTTCCTCGTGCGGCCGATGACGCGCGCCCCGAGACCCACCGTGGACGACAAAGCACCATTCCGGCTTGGCGGCTCCTCCCTGATGAAGCTCTCGCTCTTTTCGGCCCTCACTTGCGTGGCCTCGCTGGCGACGTTTGGGATGAACAACGTCCCCTTCAGCGTTAGCAGCCCCATGCCGAAGCTCCTGACACGAGACATATCGGCCTGGACGTATCAACCCGTCAACAGGGAGCTGCCACAGGTCTCGAGTAGCGACATGATGCCACTGGTCTACCGTAGTGCCTACATGCGAACGCTAGATAAGATCCAAGGCGATAAACTTCGCCGCCCTCAGAGCACGCTTTACCGCGTGGATAGCCCGCCTCTGAGGGTCGGCCAAGGCTGGTTCCCAGATCTTCGAACACGCGGTATTGGAGCACACGAGGCCCCCTTTACCCCTCGAACGTATCCCTGGAGCATGTTGACCAAAGGCTGGACAGTCACATCGTTCAGTGGGGTAGTGATCGGCACGAACATTACTGCCACCTGCAAAAAATCCACGGATGAATCGAACTGGAAGTGGACACACAGCGTGGTCCCGAGCGACGCAGCGGCCCGCAAGATGGGCTTCCAATATCGTTTTGAGGTCGCAGGGACCGTGCCGGGGTACCGTGACGGCTTGACTGTCTTCATCCCAGAAAATGCTGAGATTGGTATGAAGACATGGCAGGATGTGTTGCGAGACTCGGAGTCCAAAATACTACGACAGACATTCGTTATTGCTCGGCTCGTTCGCGCAACCCAAGGGGCTGATCCCGAGAACCCGTACAACCGCGTCGTCCCACAACTAGTCGTCATCGAATGCCTCTACTTAGGCAGCGATGTCCCACATTTCATAGCGTTGAATGAGCCCACAGCGCCAGTAGAGTTTCTTAAGGAACTAGAGCCCGTCGCTCAGCTGGCCTTCGAAGATATGCAGCCGGCGGCTACGGCCGTCAATCTCGCTCTTGGCCGCGACGGGCTCGAGGCGGGCGCCAGGGGCGGCGATGGCGGCGCCTTGATGGATGGCCTGGAGCATGCGGGCATCCAGACATACCTGCGCGATTTGCACAAGGCCAAAAGGGACGACATTGATATGGTTCGCCTGCTAGAAGATATACTTACCGACGCCACGCAGGGGTACTTCACACTCCGCCGACAGGGCGCCGAGGGTTATTCGGGCCCATACGATAAGGACTGGTCGGGTGGCGAGCTGACCGGTCGCGCCCTGAGGGTCGGTGGCGGCGGCTGGCTTTGGGTGGGGATCATTGGCCTGCTGACCGCGATGCCCATAGTAGCACTCACGAGGATCGTATTGCTGGCCTGTCTCGTACCGGCCTGGGATGCCAACAATATCAGCCCTCTGCTCCTTGACGATGACCTCAATGACGATGAACAGCGGTACATCGAGCGACGGCGGTTGGGGCTGGAGGATGACGACCTGCCCCCGTATCAGGATGAGGAGTATCCGAATGGGTCATAGCATCCTTTGGCCATTAGTTTAGCACGCTCTCCGACCTAGAGTCTTTTTATACATAGGTGAAAGCAATAATCACTGCATCTCATTTGCGGGTACCTATTTCATGCAAGCAATTTTGCCAAGAACCAATTCACCTCCTAGTCGAGGCAGCACCTTTCTCGAACCGGAATGTTAGCCATGAGGGACTTGGCCGGTAGCTAGAGGGAGCGTCTACAGGCTTCCCCAGAGTAAGGCAGTTAGCGGGCAATGGTTCGGCTTACCCCCTGAAGCAAAGCCCCACTTGACCCCACTCCGGCCGATGTCCTCGCGCGGGCGTCGTGGACCTCGGCTCATGTGCCCCTCTCCGTCGAGGCATCACGAACCCCGGATCCTCCGCCCGCCTCGGTGTCTGCCATGTCTTCGGTTTCGAGGAGACCGGGCATTCGCTTCTTACAGAGGCAGTTTATTAGTTATTGCCCTTGCTCAAGCGGCAGAACACTGCATTCTCTTTCTTCGGCTCCGTCGTTCCTCCCTCGACAGTCTTGCTCAGGACTCCTTGCTCAGCGGCCAGGACACAAACAAGACACGATATATTCGTGTCCGGGGTCTCGGCATAGGCGCGACCTCTCTAGCGGAGCAAGTCTCGCATACTCGCGCCGAGTCACCGGAGCAAGGTATAGTTCCAACATGCCGGTACCAGGCCAAAAAGGCAAGGACAAGGACGGGCCGGCGCCGGCCCGGCCAAGCTCAAGGTATACAACTTGTGCTGCAACTTCATTGCATTCTTTTTATTGCACGCATGCAGTCTGACACGCGCAGTATTATCCTGCTCTCCCCCACCAACCAGATCTTGCTCCTTCACCGGGTGCAGACATCCACCTCATTCGCCTCAGCTCACGTGTTCCCCGGCGGGAACCTATCTTCGTTTCACGAGGATGCGCTGCCCGAGGGACCCGGTCGGCACAAAGATAGTGAGCCTTACAGGCTTGCGGCAGTACGGGAAACGTTTGAAGAGAGCGGTATCCTCCTAGCCCGGCCAGCGGCCAGCAGTCAGGATAGCGGGCTGCTCAGCCTGCCCGACGAAGTACGAGAGGCCGGGCGTAAGGAGGTTCACGGCAACCAGGTCAAGTTCTCGGAGTGGCTGAAGCGAGTAGGCGGTGTTCCAGATATAGGTACGATGCCATGTCGTGCTGACCCTGACTTTTCCCAACTAACATACCGACTAAAGAGGGGCTCATCCCTTTTACGCGCTGGGTAACGCCGCCGAACGTCCCGAAGCGCTTTTCAACACAAATGTACTTGTATATGCTCCCACTCAACGGACAGGCAGCAGCTACCGGGGCGCCAGGGTCGTCTCAGGAGAGCTTGATCCCCACGCCCACACACGACGGCGGTCTCGAGCATACTGCCGCCACATTTGACTCAGCGACAGCCTGGCTGGCCAAGTGCCGCGAAGAGAAGATCGTGCTCTACCCGCCCCAGATGTTCCTCATGTCGCTTATCGCGGATTTCATGCCTGGAACCCCACCTCCGGCAGGCGATGCGGCAGCGCACTATGGGTCTCAGCGAGCGGCGTTGACAGAGTTCCTGACGAAGACCCCTGTCACACGCCCGGGCGCAGGAGAGAAGGCGCAGAAGCAGCCTACCGCGAATATACCTTGGGCCGACAAGGTCATGAGCCCGACAGTACTGTTCATGCGGAGCAAGGATCAACGCGTGGTGCTCGGGCTGGACAAGCCCGGTTTGGAGCTCAAGGGAACGGGTAGGGGCGGTGACTACGATCGTGTGGTTCTGGTCAAATTTGGCAAGGATGGGCCAAAGGGGCTTGAGCTGAAGTGGAGAGACGATGCTCTCGCCGAGGAGAGGGCAGCAGAGCAGGAGGAAGAGTCGAGGGACTCAAAGCTGTGAGACTAGATCGTTGCTAAAGCTAGACAACTAAAGAGGCCAGGCGTTTGGAGGTAAAGGAAATGCAGCTTGTGTTTTATTCCAATTCGATCTGCAGTGATAACGTGGATGTGCTAGAAATCATTGAAAGCAGGTCCATCCGATTCCAATCACGCCTTCCTTGGCGGCTGCGTCGTGACATGCAAGCCTTCAATTGCCCTGACCGCTCCGACCACGGGCCGGGGGCATGATAGAGGCGACTCGAGCCCGTTCGACCTTGTGGAAGGCCTCCAGGTGTTGCTGGAGGTGATCCCGCCTAGGGAAGCTGCGGCCAGGGCAAAGCGGACAGATAGCGTCCTCCACCATCCCCATTACCTTGACGTGACGTGTAAGTGCATCACGCCTAGTGAAGGTCTTATTGCACTGGCATTTGAACGGGCGATGGCCAGCTTCCTTGCCGTGGTTGACAAGAGCCGCAAGTGTGTAGAAGCCACGTAAACAAGAGTCGCAGATGATCAGGCCTACCCAGTAGTCTTGGTGCATTACGTGAACCCATTGTTGCGGCCTCAAAAAGCGGGTCAGTAAAAAAAAAAAGGCACTCACCGCAGGCTAGCGGAATCCGTGTTGTCAACCCATTGGCTACTCAAGTCATTCACAATGCGGCACGGAGCAGAGATGCTGTCAGCGCAAGACATGGAGGCGGTACTGTCGAAGTAGCTGTCCATGGCGAGGTACTTAGATCAGAGCTTACAGGCAGTCGCGTTTGGAAGAAAGAGGGGCGATAACACCGCAACCACTACACCGAAAAGAATGCTAGGGGGTGCGACTACTAAATAAAATTTGTGCAGGATACCGCCAAGTGAATTGTCTCCTAGTACATACAAGGTACCTTAGACAACAGGGTGTGCATAGGGTGGAGGCTGCAGCCATGCGGGGAGTGATAAGTCCGCTGAGTGGTTGGCGACAACATATGCTATTCCAACAATGGCCAGCTCTCGGGCACCTGTAATTCCGTCTCCTTGCAAATAACTATGCATTTTTAAAGAATTTGTTTATATACTGGCCTCTCTTGCCACGGGCTCCCTTTCTTCCTGCGATTTGCGGCACGATTATCTTTCTGTTTTTGATGAGACTTTTCTTCCTTGCTATCATTCTAGATGGTCTTATTCGCCTGCATACGTCATTTTAGTAGCATTTGCCCGCGTCACCTAAGCCTCTTTTCGTGGCACCGCTGGATGTTGCCTACCCAACCTCGATAGCCCCCCCCACCATTGTGACGGTGACGGTGAGAATAAAATGCAAGCGATCTGCAAAACATGTGGCCGCATCTGCCAATCTTCAAGGCACCTCAGGTATCTAACCGTTCATCTTGGCATTCTCGTTTTTCCATCACTGTGCTGAAACCCCCTGCAGCTGGCACAAACGTTGTCATGAGAAGAGCTTCTTATGCAAAGAAGGCTCTTGCCTTCGAAAAGAGGACCCAGTCAGCTTTCAAAGTAGAAAGGATCTCGCAAGACATCAAAGTCAGGTCCACCGGAAGAGCAGCCTCAGATGCTCATACTGTTCACAGCTTGCCAGACGACGAGACAATCTTGACAGGCACATCAACAAGCTACATGGAAACGAGCTCTTAGTTGCCTTGTCGAATGGTCATCTGGATATCGTCAAGATGCGACTCTCCGAGGGGGCCGACATAGAAACAAGAGACCCTCAGCATAGGAGGACTTTGCTCTCCCTTGCCGCAGCATATGGCCACGAGGCCATTGTCAAACACCTCCTCGAGAAGGGTGCCGATATGGAGCATAAAGATATCGAGGGCCGAAAAGCAATATGGCTGGCCATGGTCAATGGTCACGAAGATGTTGTCAAAACTCTACTCGAAAGAGGTGCCGATATTGAGCCAGAGAGTACTAGTGATTGTTCATCGACATCACTTGCAACGCCATCCAGACGCCAGGCCATCATTAACATTCTCCTCGATAGGGGAGCCAGAATCGACATTCGGAACGAACCCATACTAGCGGCCTCGGTTAATGTTGGGGACGAACCACTCACTCGACTGCTGATCAATATGGGGGCAGGAGTTCAAGCTAGCCTGACCTCATTATTGTCAGCGGCCTCGGCTCAGGGCCATCGAGGTATAATAGAGCTCTTGCTCAATACAGGAGCGAATATTAACGGAATGACCCGCTCTTCCCCGCTATTGCAAGCAATTAGAGTAGGAGCTGAGGCTACTACTAAGTTGCTTCTTGACAAGGGAGCTGACGCCAACCTTACACCGAGGGAGCTCTTTCTTTCGCCCCTCAACACAGCAGTAAAGAAGGGGTATGGAGGCATCGTCAAGCTCCTCCTTGAAAAGGGAGCTGACCCTAATCTAAAAAATTATACGACAGTGGAATCGTCGCCACTCCAAATGGCAGTAAAGGGGAGGTATGAAGGCATCGTCAAGCTCCTCCTTGACAAGGGAGCCGACCCTAACTCTCTAAATTCCTGGGGACATTCAACGCCCCTCTTAAGAGCAGTAGAGATGAGGCATAAAGTGATCGTCAAGCTACTCCTCGACAAGGGAGCCGACCCAAACCTTGAAAGTCCTCGTCGGTCAAGGATATCGCCCTTCGTAATAGCAACAGAGAGGAGATATGAAGACATCGTTAGGCTCCTTCTCGAAAAGGGAGCCACAGTTAAATAGTAACGGAATTGGAGATGGAAACACCCATAGACAGCACCGAGAGGTTGATATGAGTCTACTGCCATGCTTCTACTACGGCTGTTGATATACTTCTGACACAACAAGTATGCAGATACAGAACTGGCCCTTCGCGAAGTTTCCACCGGATAGCTCCATAGTTACCCCCAAAATCACGCAATACTGGACGGTGTAGAAGATGCTAGCGGAAGGCTCATGTTCTCATATAGATAGCCATAGTATTCGAGATTTACAATGTAAACCCACTCATCTTTGACTGTAACTTATTTCTGTACGGTCCCCACATCTTGATGATGGATAATGTTAAGTAGCACCTGGTAGTTTCTCGGGAAGTAGGTAAAGCCCCGCATCGTCTTGCTCCTTTGATGTGATACTCCCGCATTAGCCGGGTTCTCCTATGATGCAGCTTAGAAGAAAAGTTGCTCAGCCACCACAGTCGCTGCTCCTGATGTCGCCAGGTCCGGAAAGCATGGCTTGTATTTGTTAGAGCACTGGGGATGCAGATCAGAGCCTCAGGTTGGGAGTGTTCTAACGATGCTATCAAGCGGAATCCCACGTAATCCCCCTGTATCGACATTCCGCTTAGTTAAATCGCCCCCTAGATCGTGGCACTCTAGTTCTTGAGATGGCTTCTAGCGGGGTCAATTTGGCTGGCTCAGTCCACATTCGATAATCCTAATGGTAGACCCAAATGAGCTGTAGAAATGCCAGGAATAGGTATTGCTATTGTGTTCGAAGCAGAGGCGCCTTAAGTGCGCCCATGTGTTCGAATGCATGTCAACCAGAATTCGTCACTGCTTCTTGCGGTATCCAACCACTAAGTACGCTTTCATCGAGCATCTTGCTTCACAGCACTCTTGTCCTGCCCCTTTGCCTAAGGCCTAGCCTACAGCTCTTTAGATATAAGACTTAATGCTCTTTCCTAGTATCGGTTAAAACCGCGTTCTCTCCTTTCCACGAAGGTTCATCCTCCAGAGGCAGCACACACTCTTGCTCTCGCACCACTTCTTGACCTCGGCCGGCGTAACCTCGCCGTCATGCCCCACACGATCCAGCTGCCCCGCGTTGAGCCACGCCGCGAAGTCCTCGAGGATAATAGGGTCGTACATGAGCATCTTCTCGTGCCAGGATGGCTCCTGCGGGTCCTTGGTGGGCGGCGCGCTCGTGACCGCCTTGGTGATAAAGGTGAAGAGCTGAGCTTCCTGGCTCGTCGGGCTGGCGGCTAGCGAGATCTCGGTGTCGTCGCCGATGGAGATGTCAACGGCTTCCGGAGAGCTGAACACGTGGGCATCTTCCAGAGAAGACATTGGGGAGGGCTCAGATTCGGAGTCGGCGATCTCAATGACCACCTTCTTGGCTGCTTTCCCTCGCTTCGGGGTTGATACTGTCAATGGGCGAGACTGCTGAATGTCCGGTGGGAGGGTAGAGGCGCTATCTTTGGCGACCCCCGAGGGGGCCGGGGAGATTTCTTTTCTCGGTCGTCCACGCGGCCGCTTAGGGGAGGGGGACTGCGCGGTGGGAACAGTCGAAGCATCTCCCGTCGTAGAGGACTTCGTCGACCGAGGACGCCGCCTTTTTGGAGACGCGGCTTTGGCGACTACCGAAGCAGTAGATGCAGAAGCTGTTACAGAGTCCTTTCTAGGCCTGCTCCTAGTGCGAGTCGACGGAGCCTCGGGCTCGGGACTCTCCATGTGTTTCCTCCTTGCAACCGAGGTTTCCTGCGGTTCCTGCGTGGTCCTTCCAACAGCTGTTTTGTTCTTGCTGGCCCAGCACTGATTCAGCAGCTCGATCATAGCAGAGCGTCGTTTCACCGGCTTGAACCCGTACGACTTGATCTCCTTGGCCAGCTGTGCATCTGTGAACAGTTCGTAGTTGGGGGCTGGTGCGTTTATGGGCTTCTTGGGCGAGAGATACCGCTGAGAGTATTGCATACATGCAAGCTCTTGATTGCTTGCTGGAGGCTCCGAATCTGACTCCGGCAAGTCGATCGGTGGAGTCGTGACCGCCCCTGGTGTTTGTTGCAAGTTGAATGCTGGCAGCCTCGTTGACTGTCGTTGAGACAAGGAATCTAAGCTCTTCGCGATGGCAGATGTGTCGGTAAGATCAAGCACTCCAACCTCCGCAAGTTTCGCGTCTGGGCTCCCATACAGTCGAGCAAGTTTGTCAGACTCGAGTTTAGAATTCGCATTAACGGTTGATGTAGCCATCATTACCACTTCTCGGCCATCTGGTGCAGATGTCTTGTGGACAGTTGCCTTCTGAGACAGGATATGAAGGCTCTTGGCTACCGCAGGGGTATCGGTGAGGTCGAGCACTTCAACACCGGCAAGTGTTCCGTCGTGATAGACCTGACCTACTCTTGGCGACGTAGGATCTGTCATTTGGCTCTCAACTAGTGGCCTGTTTGCGACGGGAGGCAGGAATACAGCAGGTGAGTCGGCCAAGTCAATAACTTCGAGCAAAGTGCCGTCAATATCCCGGGCACTGGCTTTCCACAGCTTCGTCCCGCCTCCTGACCGGGCCCAGAGGTCACTTTCAGGCGGGCTCGAGGTAGCGAACGGGCTATAGGGATCAGTATTAGACACCTGCATAGCCGTATGAAGAGCCCGTAGGAGTATCGGGTCATCTTCCGCCGCAAGTTGGCTAGAAGTACCAAATATGATGTCCTGTTTGGACGATTGTTTCAGTGCACTCGACGGTGAAAGGAGGAGCCTTTTTGGGAGCTCCGCCTTCTTCCTCGGCGCCTTCGACTTAGTCGCCGCCTTCTTCGTGCTTTTCGACTTAGACTTGGGGCCATGCTCTTCGGCAGGTGGATTATCATTTTCCACTTCAAGATAGTCAAGCAACGGGGCAGGCTCGTTCAAGGTTTCGTCGGCCACGCGATACGCTGCAGTCGCCAGCTCCGTGATTGTTTTCGGCTTCTTCTTTTGCGCCTTGGGTTTAGATGGGGATAGCTCGGGCTCGTCGGCAGGGGCTTTCGTATCACTTGTAACAATCATCTCCACTAGCTTCCGCTTCCTGAGCACTTCGACCTCGACCTCGGGGGGAACGGGAGCGCTCGGTGGCTGCGGTTCATCAGGTTTCCGGCCGTACAAGTCGGAGAGATTCTTGAATATTTTGCTCCTAACCTTGCCAGTAATCCGATCGGTTGCCCCATAAGGCGAGGATATCTCGTGGATGTCAGATGGATCGCTGCAGGGATGCATAGTAGTGTCCTTGGAAGGCGTCCAATCCATTCTTCTCTTGATAGCGGGTTCCAACTCGAGAGGTGCATCCAGCTCCACTGGATCTTGTAGTGCTGTCACAGTCTTGACTTCGGCATCCCTTCGGTTGGTCTGGAAATGCCGACTGACAAGCTCGGCCGCTTTGTTCGAACCTTGTGTCGGTGGTGACGTCGCGACATCGCCTGATTGTAGCGCACTCTGCTCATGCACCTTGGCCTCGGGGCTCGCCTTAAACTTTAGCCACGGCTTCTCGGGTGTAGCAGGCATCTCTTTCACTGGTATTTCTTCCGCTGGTATTTCCTTCACTTTCCTCTTCCTACCTCGTGCTCTGGGGGGCGGTGGTGCTTGGGGCTCTTCTTCGATCAACTCGTCCGCCGCTGGTACCCGCGCAATCACTGTTTTCGGCGCAGTTCGGTTCGCTGGGGGCCGGCCGCGCCGCTTTGGGGATACCGCCGTGGCTCTGCTATCTGTCTTATCAACAGATACATCGCCCTGACAGACGGTGGATCTGTAGAGACTCGCGGCGCTCCTGAAGGCCTGGGCTGCGTCTTCGGGGATGGGCGCAGCATTGCTGCCGCTTCGCAAAGGGTCTTTCTTCGGGGGCTTCACAAGGAGATCGCTGAGGGAGGGAAGCTCCGGTGACGAAGATATGACAATCAGAGAATCATGCTGGACCATTCTCCTCGGCGACGAGAACCGGGGGAGGGGAGTCGCCATTGCGAAGTTAACTGGAGAGGGTCGGATGCGCAAAGCGCACCCCAGCTTCGTTGATAGCAACAGGGTGGTGACGATCTCGAACGCAACATAAAGAGTACCGGTAGGTGCGGCCCTCGAGGGAGGGTGAGCCGGGTGGCTCGGCTGTGTAGACGATATTGCGATCGTATATGGCGGTAACAAGAGTGACCTCGATTCGAGCGGGGCGGAGAGCGCGTCGCGACTAAACCGCGAGATCACATGGAACAATCATGCACTAGACCCTAACCCTTGAATGGATTAGTAGCTTTTAATGCGTCACGCCCAGTCGCCCCCGATCACCCTTTTCATCCATCCAAAGATGCCAATGAACGAAGCCGAGTATGCCAATTACAAGATGAGGTACTAAGCGATAGTCGAATCGGCTCCAGTTTATTTATCCAAGTCCCATCTATTTCTCGCTGACTCTCTGTGCCCAAACTTATGCCCTCCTGGACTGGTGGTGCAGCTGCCCTGGACGTGTCCTCGCCAGGGTCTCAACAGGAAGGGCAAACAACCCGCCTCTGTTCCAGAGCAACGCTATTCACTGACGAATATGATCTCGTATATTCACCACTACTCTCAACTGATGAAAACTGATTTCTACGAGGGCGGAGGTTCTACATTGCGAGCCAAGCCCACCTCATTCGTTCACAATATTATCTGGGATGGAGAGACCGTGATGGCGGCTAGTAAATGTCTGCTCGGATTCACACTACCTTGACCGAGCATTCTCGCGCTACATCGATAGCCCGCATGCCGTGGATTAAACAGACCTTTCAGTGAGCCGGGACGGAAGAGCTCCGCGTCTTGGCACAGATACGGGTCTAACATTTTATTTTTGGCATTTCTTTTGCGTTCCCCAGGGGCGACCACCGATCTGGAGATCGGCCGAGGGGACCCACGATCTTGGATCGTCGCCCGGATCGAGCCGTTGCAGGTGCTCCTTTGTCGTGACGGATGCTGCCATTCTCCCCAAGCTCCATTCCTACGAACAGCCAAACACGCTAGGAACGCCACTCAGGCGAGTCTCAGCCAGCAATCACTTTTTAAGTATGCCCGACGTCATGAGTGGTGGCCCCAGTTCAGGTGAAAAGCTCCTGTTCCATACCGTTCACACTTTCCCATCCTACACTACCTAGATATCCTACATACTAGTTCCTTTATGCGATCAATTCTGCGCCGAATCCACGTTCTAGATCCATCTTTTTGGCTTCCCCGCCGACTGTCGTTATTTTGCCCTGGATTGGTGGTCGCTAGACTCTCCATCATGCCGCCTAAGCGATCCTCGAAGCGCAAGGCGCCTTCAGACGAGGCAGCGAATGGGGCGTCGACGGCCAAGAAGAAGAAGCAGAGCGGCGATCCCTTGCGCGAGCCGCACCCATTTCATCAAGACGCTGAAGAGCACGGCATCATCCTACGCAAGTTCTATCCTCACGAGATGTCCAATGCGCGCGCCCGGGCGTACAGCAGTAATGAGATCCGCCGGCCCATAGAGGTCCTCAACTCTGCCATTGCGGAGACGTCTGCAGCCCGGAGGAAGGTGCAAGCCAAGGGGGCCGTTGTACATTGGTTCAAGGTTGACTTACGGACTGCCGACAATCGAGCTTTGTTCCAGGCAAGCGAGAAGGCGCGAGAGGCCAGCGTGCCTTTAATCGGGTTGTACATCGTCAGCCCACAGGACTGGGAGGCGCATCTGGCATCGCCAGCCCGCGTGGATTTCATGCTGCGAACCTTGCAAGTTCTGCAGGAAGATTTGGCCAAGCTGGACATTCCACTCTGGGTCGAGACTGTGCACAAGAGAAGAGAGGTCCCCAACCGCATCTTGGAGCTGATGACCAAGTGGGGTGCCAGCCACATCTTCGCCAACATAGAGTACGAGGTCGACGAACTCCGCCGCGAAGCAGAGCTCATCCGGTTACTTACCGACAATGGTCTATCGCTAGAAGCAGTACACGACACTTGTGTTGTGCCGCCAGGACAGCTCGCCAGCGGGAGTGGAAAGCAATATGCCGTCTATACACCATGGTTCAGATCTTGGGTCGTGCATGTTTACAAAAATCCAGAGCTTCTCGAGCTCTCCGACCCACCTGGAAAGAACCCTAGTGATACGCGAGAGAAGTTCGGCGAGCTATTCCAGTGCGACGTTCCGGATGCGCCAGACAGCAAGCTGCTTGGCACTTCCGACCGGTCACGACTACAAGAAAGCTGGCCAGCCGGCGAGCATGATGCCAAGAGGAGGTTAGACAGGTTTTGCGAAGATGCTATCAGTGGTTATGCCGACAATCGTAACATCCCGTCGGTCGAGGGCACATCGTCACTCTCCGTGCACTTCGCAGCGGGAACGCTGAGCGCAAGGACGGCAGTCAGGACAGCACGAGACTGTAATAAGACCAAGAAGCTTGACGGAGGGAACGAAGGTATCCAAACCTGGATCAGCGAAGTTGCTTGGAGAGATTTCTACAAGCACGTACTGGTCAACTGGCCTTATGTCTGGTAAATGCCCAAATTCTCATCTTCCAGCATTCGCGCTGACAGCATACGCAGTATGAACAAGCCTTTCAAGCCAGAATACTCCAACATTGAATGGTCTTATGATACTTCCCACTTCCAAGCTTGGACCGAAGGCCGCACTGGCTTCCCTATCGTGGATGCCGCCATGCGGCAGCTCGTGCATACGGGCTGGATGCACAACCGATGCCGCATGATCGTTGCCTCCTTCCTAGCCAAGGACCTATTGTTAGACTGGCGTATGGGGGAGCGGTTCTTCATGGAGAATCTGATTGACGGCGACTTCGCGAGCAACAATGGCGGCTGGGGCTTCGCTGCGTCTGTCGGGGTCGACCCACAGCCGTACTTCCGCATCTTCAACCCGCTTCTCCAGAGCGAGAAGTTTGATCCGGATGGGGACTACATCCGAAAATGGGTGCCGGAGCTTAAGGCCGTGAAAGGGAAAGCGATTCACGACCCATATGCAAGAGGGGCCGGTCCACAGGCCAAGAAGGCGGGTTACCCTAAGCCGATCGTGCAGCATAAAGGGGCTAGGGAGAGGGCCCTGGCAGCGTATAAGAAGGGAATTGAGACAGATATGTGATTATATGTGTATATCATCGACAGATTGTTACCAGGTCCTGTTTGCTAAGACACCGTTCTATTTGTACAGCTGGCTACGTATCATGGCGGGCTTAGCCGTATACTTGTAAATTACAAGGATCATGTGCTCGGGATCTAGTCATTAGCTTCTTGAAACATTAATAATTTATGGAAAAGCCGAGATGTAGAGCATCCCTACCAACTTAAAACTGACAATAGCGACAAGCCATACACTAACCGTATGCTAGACTACTCTACTCAGTGTCATACTCGTGGAACACAAAGGTTCTTATCTCAATGCTCTCCCGAGCCGGAAAGTCCTCCGTCTCCGGATCCACGAACGCCGAGTGCGGGACCCTGCGCGCCCGCCCGTCGGTCTTGGTATCGAATATTTTGAACAGCACCACCTCGTCCGGCTTGAGCCCGTATTTGTAGAACCACCGAGTTCCAGGGTTGTGCCGCACCCCAAGTGTCTCGCCCTTGTGCGTCGGGAAGACGATTGGGATGGGCACTAGGTCCGACTCGGCGACCGAGTCGGCTGCGGCCAAGGCGAAAGGGTGGCGGAAGGCTTGCTTAATGGGCCGCCACACATTGATAATCTGCACACGTCCCTTGGCCAGCTTCTCGGCATCATCGGGCAAGACGAGGAAGAGGCGAGCGAGCGATGCGCTGTACGAGAAGTCGACATGCACCGAATGCAGCGGCCCGCGGGAGCCGCTGCCGCTCCCTCGCTGGTCGATAATATTCTTGCGGACGATATGACCTAATATGTGCACGCGTGATGCCCCGGTCCTATCATAAGGCATATGTTAGCGACTAAGTTAAAAGCAGGAGCTGAGTTGTTAGAGAGGAAGCACAGGCAAGGCATAGCAAAGCTCGAGAGAAAGGATCAGTTCGGCGTACACGTCCTTAAGCATCTGCTCCGTTTCTGCATAATACCCCGCCTTTATCTGATCGTCATCACTGAACTCCTTTTCTGTCACAGCATACTTGTGAAACTGGAAGCCAGCGCCGTCCAGAGTGAATTCACTCTCGCGTCCGGTCACATCATGAATAGTGACGGGCTGCACATCGACAGGGCGATCGAATGTTTCCGGCTTTTCGCCGTACAACACGTCCGGGGTAGATCCACCCTCAGGATCCTTGAAGAAGTTGAGCGTAGTATGAACGTCCCGCGGCTGCGCTTTATCCTTGGTCGCTACTTTGGCCTGGAGGTCATCCTGGCTGTTAGCACCGAAGGCGGTGGGTGCTACCTGACGAAGGACTAGGGAAGCCATTTTCGAATCGAGTCTCGATGAATTTAGTTTATCTTTCTATGTCCTGAAAGCGTCCGCATTCGACTGTGTTCGCGGGGAAGTTGGGGTGTCGGGCTGATGTGCTTTTGTGGCTGCTACTCCTTGCTATCATAGGCGCATCGATTAGGTTCGCATTTGGTCTCAGATGATTAGAAATAGCAACATCCTCATAGGATATGGATATGCAGTGAAACTTTGCCTGAGAGTCATTCGGCTCATCAACAACTATAAATACCAATACGACCTTTACGACATCGTAGCATTGTCCTTTGCAGAACGATGGCGCGGGGCTAAATCCTTCAATGCAAGTTCCCATAAGCCACTTCTAGGATTCATTCAGGTAATCTAGGGATGTGTACAAGTTTAGTAATCGTGATGCCATCGTCTAAGACCTCCGTCTTCTCTTCTATGGTGTATCCTCTCAGTCTAGGAATGAGGACAGTCCAGATATACCAATACAAAACGGCAAATAAAATACTGCAAGGAATCGTTAGCCGCTATCTCACATCAAGATGTGGGGAAACCTACATGCTTATGCCCACAACAGCATAAGTCGCATACCACAATCCGCCCTCCCGATTATCTTTGGGAGGGAAGAACGGTGCGGCAAGCAGACTAAAGCTCAGGGCGATCCGAAGGAATACTGCCGGGAGCCAGGCTTTGAATGGTCGTTTGACTTCCGGGCGCTTGAACCGAAGCCATATTAGGCCCGACGCCACAGCAATAGCAGTGATTTGGCCAGGGTATCCCTCAACTTCTAAGATGAAGGAGTATATCTCCTGTGACGGGGGCAGTGTAATAACAAGAAAGGAAGGAATATAATGGACAAGGAGTGCTCCAAGCGGCGAGCCGAAAGGTTTTGTCGAGGACAGGATCTCAGAAAAAGGGAGAAATCCCTGGCGAGCTATCTCATGCTTGACCCGGGACTAGAGTATGTTAGAAGGTTGTATCTTGATCTAGAGATCATCTACAGGGGAGCTTGCTAGAGCGAAAGTGACTACCATCACATTTCCAAAGGCCGACAAGGCGACTGCTAGCGGCAGGAGCTTGCCACCAACCTGCTCACCAAAGACGCCTCGGAAAAAAAGAGCAGCGACTAATTCTCCGCTAGACTTGATGTCATCCGCCGGCACCACGAGGAAGTATGCGATGTTGATGAGAAGATACATGACGCAGGCGGTAAGGAGCGCCGTGATGGACACGGACCGAAGGGTTCGCACGGGGTCTTTGACTTCGTTCAGCACGTTGTTGGCGTTCTCCAGTCCAGCGTACGAATAGAAAACCTTGAACAATGAAGTCGCTACTACGCCCCAACTCCAGTCGGAGCCGGCCCACAGGTCATCCCAGTCAGAAAACGGACGCAACTGCTCGGCAGGTCTCGAGGAGGACGTCATCGTCGGTTTGTGCCGGAACACAACCACGTAGAGACCAGAGAGAATCATGAAGATGACCAGGCCCACCTTGATCCAGCCAAGGAAGTTTTGTATGCGGATACCGGTCTTCCGAAAGACTCCGTGGATCACCGTGATGGTCGTCAAAGCGCCGACGGCGAGGCCCTTCCGCAAGAACTCGCTCGGGTTCTCCACACCAAAGGCGAACAGGACGTACTGGCTGAAGACTATGCAGTTACTAGCCGTGAATCCGAGGAGAATGACGACGACGGAGATATAGGTTGAGGCCAGAAACCGGGGGTATCGATAAGCATATTCAAGGTACACCTTCTCGCCGCCCGACCGAGGCAGCATGCAGCCAAACTCCAATGCAATGGACAGCCCGCAGCCGGCGACTAGTGCACCCACCACCCATAGCAGAAGAGTGAGGCCGATGCTGCCCACAGAACGAATGATGGTCCCAGGTGTTGCGAATATACCGCTCCCTATCACCCGCGAGATAACGAGAATATAGGCGCTCTGCCAGCTCAGGTCTCTGCCCAGAGCTGATGTCTCGGGTACCACATCGTTCTCAAAGGCGCGTACCGCGTCGTCGTCGACCACAGATACGCTGCCATATTCTAGACTGCTCGATCTGCTAGAGTCGCTTGATTTGCGATGGCTCGGCCCAGGTGTCTCCGGAGACAGGAGCGATTCCGGCTGCAGCAAAGGAGCTGCCTCTGGTCTGTCATCGCCGGCCATAGGTGCGATCGAAGTTTAATGGCGCGTGTCGTGTTTTTTCGTGTTGACGTGTCACGGCGTCTAGCGAGAGGAATTCGCAGTCTTCGTTTACCGGCCACGGCGGTTGAGATATTTGACCATTTTAAGGTTAGAGTGGACGAGTTCCATTCCAGAGTTGGTGCTCATATCAGCAATCCGCCGGACGTAATCACTGCGCGGGTTATCTGGTCAGAGTCAGATGAGCATTGTGCGAGATGGTGTAATGTGGCAGGTGGCAGCCTGGATATGAGACATCCAGCTCGCACGCCATCGCCGTGCCGGTTGACGAGAGATGTTAGCCCACAGAATATAATGGTTTGAGCTGCGCCGCTTAATCCCGCTGCCACTGCATTAGCAATCAAGCTAACCTGAGATCTGCTATTATAGCGAATATTTGGGAAAGGTATAACTATTGTTCCGCTGTCTTGCTTATGTTTTGAGTTCCTTTGCTATTGACGATGTCCCAACCCCGGATGCTGCAGAGGCCTGGTAGGCTTACAATGTAAATAGAACACCACCTACCTGCTTAACCCTCTAGCTCGGTCGATTCGCCCCCAAAAGGGAATTTGCCCAAGTTACTGATTGTCTAGTTTGAACCGGGAAAAATAGGCGACTCTTGCTACCGGCCTAGGGTCCATGCAACGCACGTAAGGCGCTGGATATTCGGTCTCGGATTATTATGGCTGATGTCGAGGCTTGATACAAATAAAAACCTAACGACCTATCCGCATAGGATAACTAAAAATATGCTATCCTAATCATCTACCTGCACCCATTTGGTGACGATCTCAGTTCACACAGCAGTGCCGTGGCAGAAGGAAACAACTCCGTGACAGGCTGTTCGAAAAGCTTGTTCTGAATCTCCTTAACAATGATATAAATGCGACTGAGAATAGGATTGCGTGTTCTAGACATAGGGTAGGTTTAGGTGCTTGTCAACTATCTAGATGCAACTCGTGCATACATGTCGTGGAGTATATCAAAGGTGTCTCCCGACGATTAATTCTACCTGTGCAGTTTGGGTTAGGTAACAACTTGGGAGCAATGACTTGGCGAACCCTTCACCATAGTTACTGCTTGTAGCCCAATTGCCGGGCATGTTCGTTAAAAACCGGCGAGGGGCAGAAGCTTAGGCTTCGCAGCGGGTCAACTTCTAGCCTCAAGCAGCTTGCATTGCAACCCCAATATCCATCCGTTAGCCAATGACAGTGCTAGAGGGCTGTCAAACCCTGTCGAACATGCTTTTCCGTCTTACGTAGTGATCATCAATATCACGCGGGCTCTGCCCATCCGATAATGTGGCTGCCACCGGAAACCTAGCTCACAGCCGGCGCGGCCAAGGCATTGCAACAAAACTCCCCACCTCCGATGTCGTGAAGCCTAAGTCCGCACAAGACTGTGTCCTTGTGAAACCTACAAAAAGATGAGCGCCTCTGCCGACCGACCCACGGTAGCTTCCTCAACCCCAGGGGCCATCGGTCCCGCCGCCGCGGGGGAATCCACTATCGGCGCAATTGAGCCGGACGTGAGACCTTCCCTAGGCCGTGACAGCCCAGTTGGGCTGTCGCACACATGGACAAGAAAGCGTACTGAAACCGGCACAGACAGCACCAAACGATGATGAAGATGCTTTGCTCGGTGAGGTAAGATTTAGGATATAGGATCCAAATTAAGCAGGGAAGGCAAGCTCATCAAATCATCTCATAGAGTTTGACAGGTGGAGGCACGTCGTTGGCCTCTAGCGTTCTGAAATACCGTGTCGAGAACGGCCGCACATACCATGCGTACAAGGAAGGATGTGAGTGAGACTTTCAGTATTCCCCGTATCGCAACGTGAAGGCAACTCACTGATACGAACGTCGACAGCTTACATCCTGCCAAATGATGCGGTGCGTTCGCCGGGCTATCAGCTTCGACATAGCTAACGAACCACTATCTTGAAGATGGAGAATGATCGTCTCGGTAAGAGTGCCCGGATGACGGAGGACTCAAGGACAATTCTAACTTCTAGACATCCGTAGACTTGCAACATGCATGCTGTCTCTTAACGCTGGATAACAAACTCTACATCTGTCCTGCGGGACAGGACAGGCCGATAAAGCGCGTTCTTGATGCCGGATGTGGCACCGGTATCTGGACTCTGGACTTTGGTAAGTAATCTAAAGCTTCTCGATTCTTTCGTGCGAGAAGACCCCGAACGACTGATCCAGCCCAGCCGACGAGCACCCGGATGCCGAGGTCATTGGGATCGACTTAAGCCCTATACAGCCGGGCTTGTAAGTGAACGCTATACCTGAATTTTGACGCCAATTATCTGACTGGACAGTGTGCCCCCAAACGTGGCATTCTATGTGGACGATCTTGAGGCCGACTGGGCATACAACAAACCGTTCGACTTCATCTATATGCGCATGCTATCAGCTTCTATTAAGGACTGGCAAAGGCTCTGGAAACAAGCATACGAGTATGACCCCATATTAATTAAGTGGTATCAAGCTGCTGGATGCTGACTCGCCTGCGGGGGGAAAGCAACCTGGAGCCTGGTGGCTACCTCGAACTGCTGGATCCAGTCTACCCCATGTGCTCAGATGATGGCACCCTCCTTAAGGACTCGGCAGTCTACCGATGGAGCGACCTCCTCAACCAAGCCGCCACGAAGCTTGGGAGCAGTCTAGACTCGGCACTGTCCTACAAGCAGCAACTCACTGACGCAGGATTCCAGAACGTGACCGAGACGGTATACAAGTGGCCCATGGTCCGCCTTCCCGTGTTATTTATTCCCATTTTTGTCGAGTATCGGGGGCATCTGAGCTCCTGTCCTTGAAACATGCTCCGGGTAGCTACATATACATCCGTCCTAGGAAACTGCTAACACTCCGCAATGGATAGAACACATGGCCCAGGAATGCAAAACACAAAGAGCTAGGTTAATATACCCAGCCCGGAGACATGCATCGAGTTTGCGCTAAAACAGTGCCAGGAGCGTGGACCCATGAAAATATCATGCAGGGTTTGCAAGCTCTCAGTTTAGCTCTTTCACTAGGGCGCTGGAGTGGGCGCCCCAGCAGCTGGAGGAATTTCTGGTCGAAGTTCGAAAAGACCTCAAAAACAAAAACATACACGCTTATTGGAAGATGTGAGTACGAATAAGTCTCGTATTATAGGATCTGCTTCTGACCAGGCGGCGCAGTGTTGTGGTGCATGGGCAGAAACCGACGGAGTAGCCGAGATGGTGATATAACTAGTTAACTAACTTACATTTAGCGATTGGGTTCTACAAGAGACCAATAGCTATATTGCTAGATACCGACGCCACAGTTTAGTCGAATTTGGTATCTATTGCCGTGGTCTCAGCGTCTACCCTCATAGTACCTCATACTTGCATATGGTACCAAAACATGATTGAGTTTCACATGCCGTAGCCTTTTTGGTGCCGTGGCAGGCTAGATGATTTGTCGGACCGCCATATTGCCTTCGACTGTCAGCATAGCGATGGCAGTTATAGTAAGAATCCAAGTGTGCTTAGTTACCTTAGGCTTTGGAGCCTGAGGCGCTGTTGGAGCCGGCGGCGACAAGGGTTGTGGCAGTTGAGGGTTAGGGTGTCCCGGGGCCTGGCAGGCAGACGTAGCTGCCTGGCCCAGTCGGAAGCAAGCCCGGGGGCCTGACGCGACACCGCCTGCCGCCGTCGAGAGCGCGTTGCGTCGGCAACACAAGTACAACCCTGACGGGCCATTGTTCCCAAAACCCTTTCTCCGCCAGCTCTGCTCGGTTTCACCGGTTCGCTACGGCACGTTCAGCGTCCGACGTGGCATCGGCCTTTTTCTGAGCGGTCAGATTTATTCCAAATAAACATCCATCTAGCACACCTGGTGCGTGGAACATCCCACGAGGCCCCGCGCGACACCGGACCACGAGAGGCAGTCTGCAGCTCACGGAGATGAAGCGGCCTTCCCACATGGCACTCCCGCTCCGCGATTGTCTTGACCGTTCCTGAACATCAGATTGTATACCCGGCTCAGTTTGCTGCCTGCCGAAGGTGCCGGATTACTGGGATTCTAGCCGATTCTTGGAACCATTTCTACGCCCGACGCCCACCCAACACTAGGCTCACCGTCGACACGCTGCTGACACGAGGAATTTCTTTATCCCAGAGACAGGCGTGAATACGTCAGTTCCCCGCAGAGTCACACCAGCCACTCCGTCTCACAGCACCCTGTCTAAGCCCCGCGGCGTGAAGGCAGTCCTTCTCCGGGGAACTGAGACACGGGTGATCTGGGACGGCGTCGTCAGCTCGGTTACTCCGGCTCGTCCCGACCCATCTCATATCTTTCCTTGCTGCCCCGCGCCGGGAAAGATAACCTGTCATGTCGGACGAGCCGTCATGGCGACCTCTGCCGGTCTACGCAACCGGCATTCCTAGCCTCTTGATCTCGTGCGCCTTCACCTCCCAGTCGTACATGATCAAGATCACAGACCTGGCCAACGTGTGGTCCGAGACGATGGACCGGAGGGCTTTAGTCAAAAGGGGGCTTGAAGAGGATATCAGCATCGACCTGACGGATGGCCCGGATCAGATCAAGCGTATGCTGGACTACGTCCGCGCCGCATTTGATCCGGGTGACGCCGAGCACGGGAACACGTCGCTCAACCTATCTGGAAGCGACGACGGACGAGAGTCGTTGGTTGTGAACCTCACTTGCATCATGCCCAAGACGCTGAACCTGAAGCCGCTAGAGTGGCCAATGATCTTGGCCAAGGAGCCGCAGACCGCCATCTCGACCGCGCTCGTCCTGCCACTGCTGCAGGTGTACAAGGCACGAGTACGCGAGATTGATGAACTGATCTCCGAGTTACGGGGGAAAGACGGCGTCATCGCAAAGGTGGTGGACAAGCTGGAGGCGACAGGGACGGGACTAGAGCATGTCTTCTCAGCACTGGCGGGAAAGCGCAAGGTCACCAAGGCGCTCGCTGAACAGCGAGTCAAGGGCCTCGCGCCTTTCAACGAGTCCTCATTCAAGGCGACCCAGAAGGAAGCCGCAGAGTCTGCTACGGCCGATGTCGGCACTCTACTGGATAGTGTTTTTGGTGGAGATGGCTTGAAGTGGGATTCAGGCATCTCCGACCAAAGTACTTTCGCCGAATGGTGGAAGAAGCTAGGAGGCGGCAAGCATGTCACCCTGGTGGATCGTGGGAAGTCCAAGCAAGATCTACAGCCGCCGACGGTGGAATCCCAGGCGCATTCGGTAGAGGAGGACGAGTTTCAGGTCCAAGACACTCCACCAGGTCGCAAAAGGAGACAGGCCCCGTCGTCATCTCCTGTTCCGCAGGCTCCGGTACCACAGGCACCTGCCCATGTTCATGACGATGACGAGACCACGGATGACGACTCCGATGACTTGGACTCTGGGCCCGCCCCTTCCACGCAGCCCAAGAGCTTTGGTTCTCGGATTGGGGCAATCGGGGGGCAGAAACAGGCGCCAATGCCGGCCCCCCGGCCTACAGTCGCCCCCGTTGTCTCGCCAAAGAAGCCCGTCCAGAACGATTCCGACACTGCGTCGGATTCTGACGACCAGGATGCCTCAGCTCCCGCCCCTTCCCATGCGGTGTCCTCTCCTCAGCCCAAAACGACCGGGATTGGACGTATTGGCGGCATCGGCAGCATCGGCGGCCTGGGAGGTAGAGGAAAGCAGACGGCCGAACCGGAAACCGCGCCATCTCCAAGCCCAGCGGAAGAGACAAGGGGTCGACCGCGTGAAGCTAAGGAGGAGCAGGATGACGAGACGCTCGAAAACAGCAAGGAAGAGCCTCGCGAAACGTCAACAGAGAGAGCAGATCGCAAGCGCCGGGAGCTGCGCCAAGAACAGCAGGCCAGGGCTGCCGCTGGACCGGCTAAGAAGAAGAGAAGATTCTAAAGCCGGGAGCTCAAGATACCTGTCATTCACTGTGTTCTACGTACGGGACACCCTTGGGTGCTGGGATCCTAAGTGTATCTGCCGACCTGCTCTATTCTAGACCGACACGTGCTTGTGTGAGCTGGATCATGTCTTTAGGTTGGATTGGAGTAACGTAACTTCGGTCGTAAGAATACAGGTTAGGTCTCACGAGCTCTTTGGAAAAATCATGAATGCCTTTGTGACACGTCGAAAGGATGAGGGGGGTGTCCAAGATTGGCTTTTGACTGGAAGCGAGTAATGGTACAAATCATGAGATCAAAGTCATAGACAGTGGTGCAGTGAGCAGCTACCCGCATGCATTCGGCTCACTTATCTTCCCGTATCTATTCAAAGAACCCATCGGCTTGTTTCGTAGAAGTACAAGAGAGCCTGGTAGGATTTACCAGAGCTGCGCCTTCTCGTTGAGCAACGAGGTCCTCGTAGCTGAGCGCAGGAGTAGTTGTAAACCATATCCCCCCGTCGAATGAGAAATAGAACCTTGTCCTACTCTGCAGTAATCCGTCTATGTTCCTGATACCTGGTGCCGTGGTAGAGCTTCATACTCCTCGAGAACGATAGGTACCCCAAGGTTAATTACTGCGCAGATTTGAACCCGGGACTTATTCTGACAAACTGTTGTTTGCCATCTTTCCAACATTGATCTACTTCGCCGGGCCTCGACACCCTCAACGCGCTCCTTGGACATACGTGCGATAAGAGTACCGTTGCATTACTGAGACTGGGTCCATTCCATCTGTAGGTGGGGGGTCCTCGCAAGGCCGGTGTGGATATCCAGACCAATGGCTGAGCGCCATAGTTAAGTAAGAGTCGCCATGACACATCATCATCGCAGGAACTGCACTCCTGGCCTGTGGTCGAGAGGGGGTCGGTCCAACTTTCAAATACGCGGTGGCTTCCTGCATGCGTCTCCTTCTTGGCAGCTGTGCATATGTCAATCTGAAGCTACAGGGGCTTTCCTCGGACCATTTCAAAAGGCTAGGCTTGGGAGACTGCCACGTAGATGCTAAACGCAGTACGACTGACGGAAGCCACACAGCACTGAACCAAGGGGAAGCAAATCCTGTAGGTGCATGATAGCGCCACTCCCTACGCCTCTGCATGCGGTTTGTTGTTCTGGGCTAGGCGAGCAGCAACGCTGCTTGGTCTTTTCCTCAAGCTCGCCACTTTGTGAAGGACCTGGTCATGCTATCTTTGTACCGACCTTCCCCAGCTGGACCGGATCGGGTTGTTCCATAGAACGTCTAGACTCGGAAGAAGTCACATCATCCTATGTTCCTGCTCAAGTGGAGTCGAAGCATCGTCAGCGCTAAAAACGCTAGCATCGCAGCGGGAGAGACCGCCGCAGACGGCACGGGAGCCAGAACCGGTTCCATCGATGATTCGATGGGCCCACCACCTCGGCTCCTAGCGCCATGCTTAAACTGAACGTCCCTCGGGGGTTGCGCGAGCCTTGCGGCCAAAGTACCGGGCCAACGCCTAGCATGTCCACGCTTTTGGCCTCGAGGGCCCTTTTCACGGACGATTTTCAGCCTAGGCCGCCGGTTTGCCTTTTGTCTGACGGCGGCGTGCATAACGCTACTGACTATGGTGGGTGCTAATGCTGCATGTCGCGAACTCAGTAACTAGGTCGTCGAGGCCTTGTCCCTGCTCAAGTCTCTCAAGGGGCTGCTATTTGCTGGGGTGGCATGCGAGCAGGGCGCTCATTGAAGCTCCACGACCCCTCCCTCTCCATCCTAGGGAGGTGCTCAATTCTGCACATTGCGGGTTTTGAAGCCGAGTAGACAGCATTCAAGGCTCGCGGAGGGGCCTATCAGAGCGGCTGGAGAAGGGCCACTGACCACTTTTGTGACAAAGCCTGCGCCTAGGCGAGACCACGCCAGCCCGAATCGATATCTTATATTGGGGTAGGCCGCTACCCGAAGGCCGAGCGAAGGTGCATGAGACTAGCGCATGCACCGGGGCAGCGCGCCGGCCTCGCGAGGAAGCAGATCATGTACTAGCGGCCAAACTGATGCAAACGCTCGATGACCTGGTAGGAGAAACAACTACCTCCAAGCTTTTTCACTGGGGGAACAGCGTCACGCCGCGCCGATCACTTTCCCTTTCAATACTAGGCCAGTGTTTCGTGGCCGCGTCTCTTAGCAGAACGATGCCCTAAACTGCCAATGCGGGTCACACGCGAAAATGCTCTCGGTCAGCCCTCGCGCTGCTGCGTCTCCTGCCACCTCACTGGATGAGACTGGGGTTGAACGACAGTGCTACCCAGCCGCCAGCTCAGGGAACACGGGCTTGGAGGGACCTCGGCGACGCCGGCGATGCTGGCCAGCAATGTGTCGTCCCGAGAAACAGCGGAAAACTCGTCGCTTCCCGACTAGCTGTCGGGAACCCTGAGCGTAGGGAAATGCACCCACCAACCAGGTCTATCTGATCGGGCCATCGATCTTATCTTGATCCAGCGGGTCGATGGGACCCCCAATTATAGTGTACCTTGCTCCCGATTGAGGGGGGGGAGTCCTCCCCACTGCCTTCCTTCCCACTGCCTTCCTCCACACTGCCTCTCCGAGCCCAGTGTTGGCAAGGAGGAATTGTGAGTGCGGGGTGGTGGACGGAGAATGCCCTTGTGGCTGTATCGGTCACTGCCAGAGATGACCTGTCATGTCCCTTCGGGGGGTCGATATAGCGCACATCGCTTGACACAACGGAGGCTAGCCCAGCGCACATCGCTTGGTATCTCTCCGTCACCCCCCGTCCTCGAGATGCGTCAGTTTTCCTGCCATTGTCATATGTGACCCCCGCGGGGGGACCGCTAGCCATTGCTTGCATGCCGTCTTCCCGATGCTGGACCAGGCAATGTTTGGTCAGAGGAGGTTGCTTCTCATAGATGTGTCCGACCCAGACGGGGAGATGCACAAGCCCTGATACAGCGTCGAGACATGAACGGCCACTGCAGCTGTCAAAGCCTGTTGTGCCCAGAGAGGAATGACGCCATGTCACCCTTGCTGTTTGCGGGTAGTGTGGTGTTGAACTCGGTGTGGGAGACACCATGTATTCTGCAAGTAGGTACCTCGCATGGCACGCCGTTGGCGATCGACGCACCTCGTGTCAGGCGGTGGTAACAGTTGAAAGTTTACCTCCCCGCCAACCCCCCACGCCCTTTCCCTCCTCTTCCACGCGGGATGTTGCGCCCCCTTGTGCAGCGCAGAAGCATTCATCCCGGTTCTCTGCGTACGCAGGGGCTATCCCCATCGTCATCTTCTCCCTCAAAGACCCACTTTACAACTGTGCCTTGTTCCTCTCGTCTCGCAGATGTACTGTTACTTTCCCCCCTGGGTCTTGAGGTAAACAAACCAAACTGCATGGAGGATGCAGTGGCAGACCGTAGCGTGTTACTGCATGAGATAGTCCGTGATCATGAACTGTCGTGCTCTTGCCGAGTCAGCCGCGCATTTGGCCCACGCGACGGCACCACTCAGGCTCTCCCTGTGCTCATACGTTCCAACCTCCATCTGTCGGGATAGGCTCTGGCTTCGAGGAAGCCTGAATGGCATTCCTGATGCAAACTCTGCCGAAAATCGGTCCAGCCCCTTGGCTGCTTGGAGTCTTATCGCAATGGTGACCACCGTCCGAAGTGAGCCTTACGGCTTCCCCTTGCATCTGGCCCATAGCTAAACCTCTGTAGAGGCTTCCGAGGGATAGTCTTTCCCAGCTTCGAGAGGATGATCGCATTCGTTGAGCTACCACCGTGTCAGCATGGCTGAGGTGAAACCCACTTGAAGAGTTTCTCACCGGTGAACCTCTTTATTTTCCTTTCTTTTCCTGCCGAACTCGATCCGAACTCGATATCAGGCTGGGTTAGGTCTATCGCACGCCCACTATGCGACTTGGCACTGGTGCATGCTAATGACAGACAGTCTTTCTCGTATTGTCCTACTCTTAGCGATAGTCTTGTAGTAGCGGCAGTAGCAACGAGAGGCGCCTGTAGGGCTACGTGATAAGCTGCTAGGTAGAATGATAGGTAGAAGAAGGGGGAAGCCCAGAGGGCAGGGGCTTGACTACATACACCCCGGCAGGGTCTCTAATCGCTCGTCTCGATCCAGACGACTGGGCAGGGATGGGCGACTCGAACGAGAAAGAGCAGAGAGTCTTCAGCTTCCAGCTTGCTTTGTTGCTGCTTCTGAGGTTCGTTGGGGTGCCAAGACCAGCGCAAGTCCCGGGCAACGCTAGTGCGTGCTATTGTAACACCCACATTCCGGCTGCTGAAGAACTACCCAGCCCCGCCCCTCCCTTGGGTCGGCAACCCCGCCTGTGCGGGCGCAAGTCGCGGCCCCCAGAACAGGTCTATGACCTTCGCATCTGGACTGTTATGACTGCTGTTGGGGTCGGAATGTCTCCCTACCTTAGCACTTGGATGGGTTATTGTAGGAGAGAAAACGGGCGAGAACTTTGTTACCCAATTTGGGTCGTGCATCTAACCCCACACCTCGCCCCCCCCCCCCCCCCCCCCCCCCCCCAAAAAAATGGAACTTGCCTTTCCGCGCTATTAATCCCTCCCATCAAATAGTCTCTGGCCCCCAAGACCGCTGTCAAGGTAGGTAAGCTTATCACAATGCCACCGCATCTGCCCTAATCTTAGCGAGCGAAACATGTCCCAGCAACGGACCCGACAGAATGGTAAATACTCCTGAAGGAGCTAGGCTTAGAGGCGTTGGTTAATCAGACAGCGTGGGCTGCATATTCCTACCGCCGGGAAAAGACGCGGGGACGAAGCACTCAAATAATCTCCAGCGGCCACCGCAAGATGGCACAGTAGCCTAAACCAACGGCTCCACGGGCCTCCATGAAGAGAGGCGAGGAGGCGTAGCGACTAGCGATGCTGCGTGGAAGACGCTACCAGTTGGAGACTAAAGGAGAAAAGGGGAAGACGACAGGCTCCGCACTGTAGAATGCAGCAGATTCGCATTGACGATGCAAGCTTGCAGACGCGGCGGACTGGGGCTGCCATTAGGATGGTCTACGCTGGCCTTGCCCTGTCGGAATATCCAGGTGCCCAGTCTCAATAACCACCTTGGCTCGGCTGGAGACGATATATCCCCCCGTCCCCCGCCCCTGCACAGAGTGCTCGAGCTCTTGGTAGTATCAGCCAGTGGGAAAGACCGTTTTGGTGCCAACACACAACCAACAGAACCAAGACCGCCAATGGGAGCCGAGAGTCCCGGGCTGGGCGCAGCCAAGATGATTCCACGCAGGGATGAACGGTGAGGAGCGAAATGGCTAGGAAAGACAAGATAGTAGGCGTCGGCGGTGTCGTGTTTTTGTCTAGAGTAAGCCCGGGAGCTATCCGGCCGTACAAGGACTGAAGGCGGGGGTGAAGAAGGCATCATCGCTACGATGGAGGACGGATATGGGGATCGGTAGCGACTTCGGGCAGCTAAAATGAGGGAGATTGCGAGCTCTTCACCTTGGACGGAAACTGGGCTGAGCAAATGCACCGTAGGCCTGTCCCGTCACACCGGAAGCCAAAGCGAGCCCCAGTAAACCAGGCTTGCGAGGCTCGAGGCATGCATGATCCCAGGTTTAGGTCCCTGCAGATAGAATGATTTGGTATTTCTGCTTTTCTTGCCCAGGCCTTGATGTGACTGCCTGATGCGGATCCTCGCCGCTCACGTTTCCCGGCATCCAAGGCTCGTTGGCACCGTCGTTCTAAGCGGGCCTCTTTGCGCAGCGCTAATTATGCCAATACTAGGGGACGGGAAGCCAGAAAACGAAGTAAGGATAAGCCAATCGCTATCATATGCTTCAGAACTTTTCTAGATACCAAAATACTACCGCTGCCCTGCAAGGCGGGAACACTCAAGGGGGAGTAAGCGCCGCGTCCTACATGAGGCGTGTAGCAGCGGCCGTGTTCGCCCCCTCGCCCATTCTCTCCTCCCCTCCGTTCCATGCCCGCCCCCTTTTTTTTTCCCAACCTATTTCATTCTGGATGAAAGCGGACGAGACATGACCACCAAAGCCCTGGGCACTAGGCTCTCAAACTTAAGACCCGTTTTAAGTGCTGTGCGGAGGGTGCAGATGGCGTTTGGCTCGCGCTAATAGAATGCCGAGCTGCAAGACCGCACCAACAGCACTTTAGCCCCCCTCCTCTAGCCTCTCTCACCCAGTTCCTCTGGCCTCGTTGCCCGCCACGTAGGGCGCGGCTCAGGTTGCGCAGTTATATGCAGGGCCGGGTTTCTCGCTCCGGCGAACTCTCCGAAACGGCTGCCCGAGCTGCCCTTTGGGGGGAGCTGCGAGCCCACCGAGGAAGGTGTAGTAGGCCCAGGCCCATTCCCTGAAGTCGATTGGCCTCCAGATGCAGACAGGGCCCCCCGTTGGTTTCAACACCCTTATCCAGTCGCGAGATCTTGTCATCCCTAGAATGCAGCCCAGCCCGCGCCGGCTTAGCGTGAGTGGCGAACCGCTGCCGCCGGGAATGGATGCTCGGCACTGCCACTTAGAATGCCTCGCACACGTCCTTCACCCACGTTATTGCTCAAGTGTGCACGTTGGTTGGGTTGCCATGCACCGGTTGGAGAGCTTCGTTCATCGGATTGTCGGGCGGCGTTCGATAGCGAACCCGCCTCAGCCTTCCAAAGGCTATATTCTCTCCCTGTTCTCCCCTCCCGTCTAGCCCATAATTATCGGTGCGAGGTGCCTGCGCGGTCCGTCGTTTTCGTGCCCGCCACCTCCAATTGGCAGATGACCTAGCTTTCCGTCCAATACAAGTTTGATTTCGTCATAGGGGGCCGTCCGTTGATCCCTGCCCTGGCCGTTGCGCAGGCCGTCTTGCCCTTCCCCCCCTCCCCCCTCCCCCCCTTCCTGCTCCTGCCTTTCGGCAATATGTGCCGCGCTGTCCAACAAACGTTAGCCTATCCCTAATCGTCCGGTAGCTCCGTTTTTAAGTCAAAATGCACCCCGCCCGCAGCCAAGCAGCGTGCGTCTCGATCCACCCTGATTCTAAAGACCGTAGGGCAGCCGCCGTACATCCTGGCAGCCCCCCCTCCTCTAGCGCTTCTCTAGGGCTACTGGGGATACCGCGGACAAGGCCGTGCCTCGCGCTTGCCCTCCCAGTCGTACTGCGGTAGGACTGGGTCCTCGTCGTAGACCCCCGCCACATCCTGTAGCCTGTACTGGGCTATGTCGAATGCGTGGTCGCTGCCGCTGCCGCTGCCACCGTAGTAGCCGCCCTGCTCAGCCCTACCTACGAGCCCTTCTGCGTGGAGCACTGGCAGGATTGCGGAGAAATCAGCCGCCTCAGGCGTTGCAGGCTCGTCCACGAGAGGCTCGCTTTTGATCTCCCGACGGGGAAGAGCGGAATAGGTTCCTGCTTCAAAGCCAAAAGGCGAACCAGACGCGAGGGACTGTGGGTTCGGATATTTGTAATTGTTGAAGTTGAGGATACCCGGGTCGTACTGGCTAGGAGGTGGCGGCCCGTGCTCTGCGTGCCGCTGACGGACGAAGGAGAGCGTGTCGTGGTTGTAGGTTGGCGGTGAATGGTACGGCTGGGAAGCGACGGACGAAGTCGGGGCAGCGATGCACGAAGTCGGGGCAGCGACGCACGAAGTCGGTGCAGTCGAGTCCTTGTGCCCGTCCTTCACAGAGCCTGTATTCCTCGACCCAGGTTGGGGGCCGGGGCCGTGATATCGCTTGCGTTTAGCCCGGCAGCCCCGAGCCCCCTTCGCGGGCGCTATGGTGCCTCGGTAGCTGCGTCTTGACGGGCAGTCTTTGCGGTAGCGGGTAGTGCTGTGTGCGTAGCCTTGGTCCAGTGCCCACTTCTCCAGATACCATTCGGAATCTTTCTTGTCTGTAGAAGCAGTGGCCGCTGCAATGTCGCGAACAGGGTCGCCGTCCTTGCCTCCGCGCTCGCGTTTGCTGAACGCCTGGAAAGGCAATTAGTCTTTAATGCTTCTAATGGGAGTACTATGGTTATATGTGCGAATAACTTACTTTGTTCATGCTGAGATTGTGCCGAATGCTGTTCATCCAACCTTTGCCTCCAGCTTTTGGCTTGTCTGTGTTGTCGCGAAACCATTGGTAAATCTCCTGCAGACACATAGCATGGCGAGGATGCTCGATGAAAGCGCGGTAGATCAGCTTCGCGTACGGCTCGCTACTGCATTTGCTCGCGTTGCTGCCGGGAAGGCTAGGTTTCAAGTCCTCTTGCTCTTGAAGGTCGACGTTGCTGAGGCAGCTCTGGACGTCAGAGTCTCGGTCGGGGGGGAGGCTTCCTTCCCGACTCTGGTCATCTCCATCGGGGCTACACACGAGAGAGACGGGGCCGTTGTCTCTCTCGGTGGCCGGGCCCAACCTCGGCGATGAATTGGTCGGCGAACGCAGCCGATGGACGCTGGTGGGCAGACGCGGCAAGCCGTCTACAACGGGCATCGGATATTCGAAAGGCTGCGCGGAGGCGTGTTGCTGGTTCTGGAGATTGGGGAGGACAAAGGGCGGAAAGGTGCTGGCAGGCGGAAGAAATGGTACCTGGTAGAATCTCGACGGCGCCATGGCGCGAGGCATCGGCACGCATCTCGCACTATCTGGCTGATTTGGCGAGAATTCTGGACCATATCCCAGCTGAAAGGGTAGTTGGGAGTGAAGAGGCGACGCTAGCATCTGGGCGGATGGCGCACTCCATTCAAGAGGCAAGAACTGTCTCGCGGGGCCTGCGTCGGTGGGCGAGCTGCAGTCCGAGCCGGAGTGATGAGCCATGGCTTCAGCGCTAGCCGGCGAGTCCTGTGCGTAAGAGTAGTTCTCAAAATCGTCATAGCCTAAGTATGCCTGCGGTGAAGATACCCAAAGCAGGTCAGAACTGTTTTCCATCGGATGATGTGTCAGATGCGGGTCGAGAGCTGGCCGGGCTTGAGCTAGGGTTGGGCGATGCGGAAGCGAGGCCAGGCCTGAGGCACCGTGGGTTTGTGCAGTCCGGATCTGGCTGAGAGTTGGTGGATGGCCCATCTCGCGCATCGGTGCGGCGAGCTGCTTGTCGGGATGTTGGGGCGGGAAATGGTAGGCAGTCCCGGGCGACTCGGAGCGCGTCGTGCCCGCCCGTCTTATGCCACAGGGAACTATGTTGACTCCAGACAACGAATGGCAACGCGGTTGATCTAGGTATGACTCCATGGGGCTCGTCTACACAGCCAGTTGTTGGTGCTTCTCTGTGGCGGAGCTGTAAGTCGACTGGGTTGGCAAATGGGGCTGCAGTAGCCGAAGAGGTAGCACCTATGTAGGTGAGGGCTCTGGGCCGACAGCTTCAGGACCCGCGGAGCCGAGGCCGACCAAGAGACAAAGCGGATGAAGATTCGGAGAGAAAAAAAAATTGATAATTAATCGAGAGCAAGGAGCTAAGGGTAGAGGCAGTAAAGGATTTGCAAAGAGAAGCAGCCGCGCGGTGGTTCGCGGGAGTGTCGGCTAGGACCAAAAGCAGAGGGTGTTGGTTCTTGATGTACTTTCCTGAACCACAGAAAATTATGGATGACCCGCAGTCGAGCCAGGAGATTGAGACCCAGGACCAGAACACCTTCTCCTCTGATACTCCAGACTCCTCAGCCGATTCACGCGCCCAGGCCCGCACAAGTAGGACGCAGAAGCAGTAACGGCTAGGAACCGGCAGCTTGTGCACGGCGAGAATGATATGTGACGCCAGAAGTGAGTGTGCTTGACAGCTCATCCACATCTCTCCCTGGCCTGTGGCGAGCTGCGTGTGCGAAATACATGGAAGCCTTTGTACCAGAACACCGGCTACATAGCGAGAACAGAAAGCGCGAAGAGCTGGGATATGTAGTAGCATACGACAGTAGTGTGTGTCATGTACCCTCCTCTACCCTCTACCGTACGAGGGGATGTATTGCTATTCCATACGAGATTGCATGCTTGAGCGGTGTATAGCAAGCAGCCCTGTGTGCTAGGAGTCAAGACAAGTTGGCAAACCTGGTGCGGCGAGCTGCAAAGATGCTTCCATCCTAGCCCAGCCCTGAGAGCGACCCCCCCTCCAGATCCTGTGATCGATACGAACTAGGGTGTCCCATGCCAGGAGTACGTACTCTCCCTGACAAGAATGCGGTTGTCAAGGATCTGGATGTACTAGTGGGTGTGGCAAGGGGGCCGGTTTGGTTTGGGCACCCCCAGAATCCCGCGGTGGTAGCTGGTTCAGAGAAGGGGGATCACCGCCAGACTAGCTGCAAGGCAGGGCGTGCAATAAGAGGGGGGTTGCTGCTCGTTCTTTACACACCAGAGGGTGTGCGCAGTCACTTGAGATGTGGTGCTGTTGGCAGGGGTGTGAGCTCTCCCGCCCCCCACACCCGGTCTGAGTTAGGCCACTAGGGAAAGCTGCGGGAGGAACTCCGTGCATGACATCTTCTGTAGGCCTAGCCTAGACAGGAAGAGAGGCTAGGACATCATACCGGTAGCAGGTAACACAAAGTATCTTGTCCCTGTGTGAGTTATGAGGTCCCCGCTGGGGGTCTTGGGCAGGTACATGGCTGCGCCTGATGTGGAAGGCCGTCTGCCTGCAACGGTACCCCGGGATGGTACCCCGGGATAGCATTCCCAGACGCACGCAAGCGATAAGACAAAGACCGGGAGAGAACAATGGATGCTCCCCGGAGGTGTGCAGCTTCAGCTTGCCATAAGAAAGAGCCACGTGGGTGGCCTAGTTGCTAGATAGTCTGGGGAAGGGCCGTCTGGCCTCGAAAAAAGCCCAGCGTGCCACCCGGGAGAAATCTTGTCTGACCGTTTGCGTCTCTAAAAAAAAAAAGTGCTCAGAATGCCCGTAGAGCAGGAGCCAAATAGAATCGCGACGAAGTGCAGCTTGTAGGCCTAGCTCGAGCTCCGTATGACGCATCGTCGTGCCGGCGAAGGTCGGGATTGGAGGAGCACCAGGTTGAGTTCCACTCATGGAGCTCGCTACCTCTAGCAATATGCACTCAGCCTCCTGCCGCCGAAGGGGCCCATGTGAGGTGACATGAGCTCGGTGTAAAGATGGGTGACCCTGGGCGGTAGAGGTAGTTAGCCGAAGCGGCTGGCAACCATCACCAGTCGTACACTCGGGGACTGGGCGAGAGGGCTCTCTTCGCAGCTACGCGCCGCAAGCTGCACCGCTGCACGATGAGATCTAGTCAGATCACAAGAGCAAGGCGCTCCCCAGGCGAGTTTCACGGGGCGAGGAGCTTTGAACAATTCCTAGATTAAGGCCCGAACGCACTGCGGGTGAGTGCCGCACCGCGGCGGGAGCCAGAGTTCGTCGTATTTAAACCGCGTAAGGTACATCGTAGGCCTTGAGGAGGAGGCCGACCGTTCCACGCCAAGACGGAGATTCCAATCGACTCGCACACCGGTTGGGAATTGCCCGCTTTGGGGAGTGCCCACTTTGTCGAACAGCTAGGCCCATCCAGGCCCGGCACTGCCAGCGCAGCGCTCCTGCAGCTTGCACGCTACTTCCTGTAGTAGATCTACATGACATGATATGTCAGTTATTGGAGTTGAGGTACCGAGAGAGCCTTGGCTACGCTTGTCACGTACCTTTTTGAATTGAAAGTGAAGCTGAAGGATTCCCTGTCTAATGTTAGCGACAAACAAGAAGGGCTGCTGGGGTGTGTCGCGGGGTGGGAGGAAGGGGTGGGAGGAAAAGGGTTGGGGGGCAAGGAAAGCCAAGTGAAAAAACTAACCTTGTCGAAGCTGCTCTTGAACCCTCGGTCTCTCTTAGCGCTATAGTCCCACTCGCGATCAACAATACGAAAAGCGATGTCCTCATACGGTGGGCCGGCAATGAAGCGAATGAGGCATGTATCCTCCTCGCCCGCCGGTGCGAACGACTCTCCTCTCCGGCGGCCGTGTTCCCGTATGATCTTGAAGGTCGGAGCCTTGCTCTTGTCAATGAGATCTGGGTAGAAGATGTTGAATTTGTACCCCTGGACTACCTTTGGCGGCGGATTGTCGTGGTCGTAGTGCGTCTGGTTGTACTTGTTCCATTCGTAGCCCATCTGGACGCGGTTGAAGTATCGTGGCTTGCGTGGGCGATACTTGCCAGCCCACTGAGGCGCCTCGGAGCTCGCCACCGCCTCCTCTGCAGTAAAGATCTCTTCATCCTCGCCCACACCTCGTGCAACTTCTCTCTCGTACAGAGCCTTGGTCGCACGAGAAAAGTCCTCCCCTTCCGACGCTGCGAAGCGCGCTGTGCCGGGGGGCGCGGCGCTGCTAGAACCCTGGGTGGCCGATATAGCTGGCCCGATCTTGGCTGCGGTGGAAGTCGAGCCACTGGCTGCAGATCCTTTGGGCACAGCGGACATGGAACCGTCGCTCCCTAGTATCTTCTTCGCCATAGCCGGATTATGTTTCGCAAGCTTTTCTAGCTGGGCCGACTTGATCTCTTCATAGATCTTCTTGAGCTTGGCCTTGGCCTTCCAGACGAGCAAGCTCTTCAGAAGCGCCTCCCAGTAGTCTGTGTCGATCGGCTCATCCGATTGAAGTTTTGTCTTTATTTGTTTCTCTAGAGCCTCCAACTGTTCGTATGTCTTGGGGCTCAGGATTTTGTCGACATCAGCGGCCACCGAGTTGACGGCACGCCCCTCTGGGCCGTGGGGCTTCAGCTTCTCGCGACGATCTGCTGCCAGCGCGAGGAGAGCTTTCCAATATTCCAGGTTGCGCGCATCGCTCTCCAGTGTACGGTACGATGTAATATCCTTGTCCAGCTGCTCGAGCTGGTCCACGGTAAGGCGGTCCAGCACTGTCTCCGGGGCGGGGACCTCTATTTCAGCATCCCCTTCGTGGTCGTCAAAGGTATCTCGGTCGGGGTCGATAAATCGAAGATTAAATGCTAGGTAGTCTGCTGGCTTGGCCCGTCCTTCGCGCACGCGGATGTCGGCTGCCTTCTTCGCTTGCTTCAGGACGAACTTGTCCTCCTCAGCCACGAACTGTTCCGACTGCTGATCCACGGTGAGATATTTCACTGCATTTGCGGCGGTTTTCCCCGGCGTAGCACTCGAAGCAGCAGGCTTGGGCTTGCTGATTCGTGTATTGGGGTCATGTCGAGGAGATGTAATGTCTCGGTTCCGGCCTCCGTCCCGCTCTCGCGGCTTCCAGCCGTTGATCATGGCCGCGCGCCCCGGATCCATACTGATGAGGTTTGAGTTGGGCTCAGAAGGGAGGGGAGCGGTGGCACGGCTATGATAGGTTCAAATAGAATGGCATTCGTAGCACCAGCAGAAATAAGAGGCTTGCCTCGCTGAGCGCCGGATGTCTAGTGTAAAGAGGTGAGAGACAACTTGGTCGCAGTTCTGCAGAAGCCAAGCACGACAGGTGATAAGAGGAAGGCGACGCTTATCGGATGAGGCGGTGAGCCATGGCACAAATTGAAGCTCACCCGGCTAATTGTGGGGCAGCTAGAGGGATGCGTTCACGACCGGCAAAGATGTCCCGCGCTCGCGAATTACGCCCCCGAACTGGCAGTCGCGATAGGCCAACACCGCGAAACATTTCAACCCTTGATCGCAATGTTTCCTACGGCGATCGCATGCTGTAGGACAAATCGTCGCAGCTATGTATAACATTGGAGGGCAGGGAAAGATTATGCGAAAGTGGCTGGGCAAGCCGACCGTTGACTCCTCCCACGACACGAGCCTTGGGGTGACCAGCTCGCCCAACGTCCCCCAGTCGTACCGAACCAGCGCCTCTCAAAATGTCGTCTACCATGTCGGCGCGCCGATTGCCGCTATCGATCGCTCTCCAGATGGCCATGCAGCGGTCCTCGCCGGCCGCCGTGTGCTCCGGACCGTCTCGTTCGACGGCCTGTCCATCAGGGAGGGGATCGACATTCGGGCCATGATCACGGCGCAACACTCGACAAAGGTCACGGGCATTGCCTCGGTCGCCGACCAGCTTTCGATAAAAGACGTCACATGGGGTACTGTCCAGGGCAATGGGAGCATCTTTACGGGCTGCGCTAGTGGCAAGATCTTTCATTACGACCTGACTACCCTGAGCGCAAATGTCGCCGGCGGGTCGACCCTGGAGGTCATCCAGATGCGCGAGGACTCGCGCCAGATCAACGCGTTAGATATCAACCCGCACAGAGGTACACTGCTCCTATCGGGCAGCCAAGATGGCCTCGTGCGCTGCTTCGACATCCGCGTTCCCGTCCACACCAGGACAGGCTACAGCTTCCGATCTGTGCAGGCGTTCAAATGCAACGCCGAAGGGGTGCGACAAGTCCAGTGGTCACCCAAGGATGGCTTCCTTTTTGCTTGTGGAGCGGACCAGGGCGCGGTGCTCAAATGGGATATTCGAAAACCCAGTGCGCCGATGCTGAAGCTCAAGGCGCACGAGAAGTCCTGCACGGCCATCGCTTGGCACCAAGATGGGGACCATCTAATGAGTGGCGGCTTCGATAACAAGTGTTACGTATGGGACTTCTCTAAGACGGCCGACAAGAGACAGAAGCCGAAATACTCTATCTCCACCTGCGCTCCTGTGGCGTCGATCGCCTGGAGGCCTGGCCAATGGTCTGCGACCGCTCAAGGCCGGCGAGCTGCTCAGGTAGCCGTGTCCTACGAGGACAATAATCAGAGGCGGAACGGCGTGGATGCGGTACACATTTGGGATCTCGCTCGGCCGACCATGCCTTTCAAGGAGGTGAGGCAATTCGAGAACTCTCCGAGTGCCTTGCTCTGGCACGACCAAGACCTTCTCTGGACTGCAGGCCAGGACGGACTGTTCAACCAATGCGACGTTGCCTTCGCCCCAAAGGTTCTAGATCGACAGGCCGTTTCGACCCTTGCATTTTCTTCCCAGGGCGATGTATTGATGTTTCTAGACGAGCGACCTCCTTCGGACCGGCCGCGGCGGCATCTGACGCGTGCCGAAACCCTTCCGATACCTTCGTACAGCTCTAGTCCGACGCAACCCCTGCTCAGTGTGAGCCGGAGCGATTCGGAAGACGATGTTGCCTCAAGCTTTCTAGCCCGACGCAAGAGTGGACGAAGGCGGCGCCCCAGCACCCGCTCCATGGGCAACCTTAGCACGACACCGCCGACCGGACCCGGCAGTGCGGACGACAGGGTTTTCTCTCTAGAGCAATCCGTCAAAATCACAGGTTCCTATAGAACTCAACAGGCCATGGCCATTGGTCATGTACCCGCTGCAGCCAAGGCTGAGCTATACGAGTACCTTTCGTTCAACTATCTAGATGCGCTGAGCCGCTTCCTGCCACCTTCTCCAGACAGTGGGCCCCTAGTCAAACGAGTCGAAGCTATCCTCGAACACTATGCGAGAGCAGCGGAAAACGCAAGCCTCTTTCGTCTTGCGCAGACATGGCGCATTCTCGGCTACGCGATGGGCTTGCTTCTCAGGAGACGAGCTCAATACCATTTTGAACAACGAATGGAGAACCTCAAGTCTGGCATCAAGAAGAAGGTTGATCCACTGTTTGAAGCGCCCCGTCTACATTTCGACTTGCCATTGGAGAGCAAAACTGGCCAGAGAACCCCACAGAGAGCTGTCTCCGCGGCAAGTCCGGATAAACATTCTTTATCTCGGTCTTTACTCGCCGAAGAGTTTGAGAGCACATCAAACGTGCCCACTCCGCTCGCCCGCCCGGTGCGGGATGACTCCGAAATACCGGACATCGAAGACGTACTTCACGGAAGTTATGTTCCGCCGAAGAAGCTAACACCCATCATCGAACCGGATAGCTTCACTAGCGGAATGGTGGCAACCCATATCCTCTCACTAGACAAGCGGCATCGCCTAGACTCAGAGCCGCTATCAGTCCACAGCGAAGAAAGCGCGGCGACCGAGGCCAGCACAGATGGGTATGACTTTTACGACACCGACGCGCTCAGCCTGGCGATTGACGTCCCAGCTCGCAAGCAGACGGCGCCCCTTCCATCTGGATACAGGGCCCCTAGCTCACCAAATCACAGCAGACAGCCAGTCGCCCGCCAAGACTCGGACGAAAGCTTCGGCCAACTGTTTTCAATCTCCGACGGCAGCAGGGGTACCACTGGGCTGACGGGCTCTTTTGAGAGTACCAGCAAAGCGACGAACGTCCCAGCCACTCCTGGCAAGATTCGCCATAGCGGCAGCGATTTGGGCGACGGCGAGTTCCAAAGCCGAATTCGCGGCAAGCAACTCGACGAGTCCCCCGAGCAGCGGGTCCGACTGCCGTTTCGACAGCTCCAGCGAACCGAAACCAATTTGACGACCTACACCGACGAGCACCACATGATCACACAGACATCAGACAGCTTTGACTCTCCCGGCCGCGAATTTCCATCCCAAACCACCGACCCAGAAACCAACTTTGGCTCGCCGGTACGGGTACGGCCCGTCGCCGTTGGACGCGCGAATCTGTCCGAGGAGAAGTCCGAGTTCATCATCGAAACAGACTATCTTCATTGGTTCTATGATCCCCCCTACCCTTACCCAGTCAAGTCTTCCGATTTCTCGCCCAGCACGTCACTGCCCCTACAACCCTACACCATCATCTCTCGAGCTCTCTCGTTCGAGGTCAAGTCGTCTGCGCTCAATGCCTCTGCCATGATTCTTCTGTTGAAGCCTCTCCTTCCAGACGACATCATCGATCCGCTCCAGGCCGCCGCTATTCTTCGCCAGCATCATTCACGGCTAATGAAGATGAAGCTCTTCGTTGAGGCTGCGTCTCTGAGAAAGCTGTGTATGAAGGGGTGGCCTGGAGATGTCCTTTCGGACTGGGGTGAGGACTATCCCACCATCTTTGACCCGGCCCAGCAGGGCGTCAAAGCGAATTTCTTATGCTCAACATGCCGTAAACCTCGTGACATCGACCGGACGTCTAACTCGAAGGAAAGCATATGGCGCTGCGAGTCTTGCCAATCCTCAATGGCACCCTGTGCGGTCTGTGGACACAGGGACACCACCCCAAACCTTCCATTGGCCCCTATTCCGACAAACATCGCCAATACCACCGCGCGCACCAACCCCCTAGATGAGCCCATCATTGGGACCTGGTGGTTTTGCCCTGGCTGTGGCCATGGTGGCCACTCCACTTGCCTTCAAGGCTGGCATTCAGTCGACCCGAATGAGACTTCACAAGACTATGCCTCGGTCGAATTCAGTGGTGGCTGTTGCCCTCTGGATGGCTGTGGCCATGCATGCCTCCCCGGGCGTGCACATTCCGACGCCGTCATGTCGAGGACGGAGGAGGTTGTTCGTGCAGTGCGGGAGGCTACAAGCGCGGACCCCAGCCAGCTCAGAGGCACGCAGGCTAGCCGCCGAGGCTTCGCACACGCTTCAGAGCACAGGGTCCACGGCGACCGACATGATGTGCCCCAGAGCCGCGCCGTAGAAAGCGTGCGTGAAACGTTAGGCGTCGGTCTCGAATCTCAAGGCACCTCTTCCACACGTCCTATGAGTAATAGCGCCAGCCCGGGCGGCAGGAACGGAGAAATCAAAGAGAAGGAAAGAGAGCGACGTAAGAGTGTAAAGTTCCTTACCACGGAGGACAAGAAATGATTGTGCAAGCGGTATGGCATCCCATATATACTTGAGATAATCAAGTTTGCTCTGCCCGCCATCGGTAGCCTGGACATACTGGATATACCCGACAAGACCAAAAACATCTTGATCAAGATCAGCTATGCCCTCGTCAGGGGGGTTGAGAGGCAACACGGCACAACGACAGGGGATATCGGACTGCTCGAGGGGGTGCCCCGAGAATTTTGTGTTTTGAAACGCAACGAGCACGGTCTTGAAGGGGTGGCACTACGATGGAGGAGCCCAGGCTTCAGTGCCTGGACTTGCCCCATTCATGTATAATTATAATGCTTTA
The DNA here is from genome assembly GCA_021432635.1 of Thozetella sp. PMI_491. Classification (NCBI taxonomy): domain Eukaryota; kingdom Fungi; phylum Ascomycota; class Sordariomycetes; order Chaetosphaeriales; family Chaetosphaeriaceae; genus Thozetella; species Thozetella sp. PMI_491. Next base: position 388,152 of record MU270025.1, on the reverse strand, counting down.
ACACCCAAGCGCCAAGTTCTCTGAGACTGGCGAGGCAGCTTCCACGGGCGTTATTTGTACAAAGCGGTTAATCAATCAACCAGTCTATCAAGCAAAACTCCCGTGAAATCCTGTTCATTATTCTATGCGCAGAATATGGCTGGGGGTTTTTTTTTCTTTAGGATGCAAGCATCACCTCACATCGCAGGAGCCGCGAGCGAGGGGTATCCCACTGATGTTGTCCTGCCTTCTGAATTGTTGGATAGTTCCCCGACAGTTTTTATTAGCTGATGCTAGCGCCCAGGAATATTAGACATGCAACACTGCTTGGGTTCCCATTTTCAACACCACGGGAGGCGGACCGAAGACTCAACAACCACATCGGAGCATCGATTGTAGAGGGAAAGCCGCAGGGCTAAGCCTGTTGGGCTTAAAACCCAATCTTCATAGGAACTGCCTCGCTCAACTCCTGGCACCGCTCAGGTCCCACTTGTTGAAAAAATCCATGAAGATGGATGACGCGTTCAGCGGTGCCTGGCACGCGCTGTGCTTGCTCCAGTCCTCGTTCGAGTTGACCGACGCCCAGCAGTGGTCCATGCCTTGGATCCAGATGCCCTCGATCAGGATGTTGCTTGTACCCGAAGCATGCCAGGTCGTGAGGTTGACACGGCTGCCGTAGGTGGGACTCGGATAGTGCACAGTCTTGTCCACCGCGCCGTTGCGGGTTGCCCAGGTGTTGAGCCAGGTGGCAATGGGTGGCGTGTTGCCTCCAGCACCTGAGCCACCGTTGTAGGAGATGGTGCCGTCCGCGGAGCCATGCACCTCAATAATGGGGATGGCCGCACGCGAGGGCGTGCAGGTCCGGCTAGTAGAACCGGCACCCAGGTTGTCGGTGTACAAGGCTGCTGAATTCATGGCGAAGGCGGCGAACAGCGACCCCTGCGCTGAGCATGCCAAGGTGCCGACGAAGCCGCCTCCATTGCTCTTTCCCGAAGCGTAGATGCGCTTGGGGTCAATGCAATACGTGTCTTGGAAATGCTGCACGAGGCTGGCGACGAATGCCTTGTCGTCGACGCTGGGATCGGCGTAGGATGCGCCCTCCCAAGCCTGGTCAACACCCTGAGGGTACACCACGATGAAGTCGCCATTGGTGTCGAAAGTGTCATACTGGCTCGTTAGGTGCTGCGAGTCCGAGGTGCCATGACGGCCGTGGAAATCAACAATCTGTCAACAGGGTCAGCGCCGCTCCAGCTTCGATCAGCAGAGTAAAGAGTGCAAGGCTGTTGATCTTACCAGGGGGTATGCCTTGGTGGTACTGTAGTTCGGCGGGACACGGACGGTGTATGTCCGGCTTCCCAGCGCGAAGCCGGCGCCACCATTGGTGTTATATCCGCTGGTGTGCGCGGTACCACAGCCGGCCGAGCTTGCGCGTTTCGCTTGGAACGGCGTGGCAGTGGCAGCAGCGGCTAGGGCCAACGCCGAGGCGTAGAACTTTGCTCCTGCGACCATGTTGGCTGAAACCGAGTATTATGCTGCAATCAGGAGAGCAAGCCTATCCGGGTGGCACTGGTGAAGCCTGCGGTAACGAAGCAGACTTCCTTGTGCGCGGCGGTGCGAGTTTATAACCTTAGCCGGAGGCGAGGTCTATATGAGGGGCCAGGGAGAGACCATCCGGCAGGATTGGCCGGGAGGGGTCGTGGCATGGCCTAAGTGCCAGCCGACTAGACCGGAACGCTTGCATTGCCCCTGTGATGGCGGGTCGTATCGAATTTGCGAGCGGACCTTTCGCTTATATGGACGCCAATTGTGTCCATGACCAAGAGCAGATGTCTATTGATAAGCCCTCCAAGCCTTGACAGCCACAGCCACAGCCGCCTTGTGATGACCGGACGCTCGGCTGCACCGCTCCCTTCAAAAGACGAGGTCAGCAACACGAGGTGTTGTAGTTGCCCTAGAAATGTGAGATCTACACTCGAGCTCTCCCAAAGACGCTAATCGAGGCTTTGAAGCGCTATCTGACGTCAGGGTACTGGAAGGCGCAGAACCGTGCCCACTGGTAGCTGTTTATTGTTCTCAAATTAGGCTTAACCCGCCCAAATTTTCGGGGTAGTTGGTTGAGACGGCTAGGACATGCTGCGAGACTGAATAGGCAACGCCAGCACGGGTACTCCACAGCAAGACAGGGAACGCTGGAGGATTAAGGTGGGCACGTCCTTGGGCGTATGAGATAAACTCAGTTTTACGCACATTTCTACAGACTAGGGACATATGCTCAGGCTAGCCAGACTAGATTAGGTCGCCACGGTTATAAAACGCCAGGGTGGGATCCCTGTCCGAAAAGGGGGGGTTGCTCATAAGACTATTGAGCCTGTACAGGAAACCGTTCCCAACGTGACGTCTGGGGGTTACCAATAATCGCAGCGCCGGCCCTATCCTCGGAAACTTGGCAGCAGGTTGAAAGCAACAGGGGACACACGATCCTGAAAGAGTTTGCGGCTCGTGGAAATTTGAAACCTCGTCGCCTCGAATTGGAGGATCGGGACTGAAGTCGTGCCCAGGACACACTAGAGCAGAGGATCCGAGTAGGCAGATGCTCAAACACGCTAGTTGGGCTCATTTCCAGCTGGCTCTAGGTACTGTACATACCGCCGAAAGTTAGGACTAGATCATGACATCAGTCTAATGGTTTACCAAGGGACCTTGTCAATACGGGGAGGAAAGCCCAGCTAAGTTCCACAATCCTTTCCAGATAGGCCGCGAGGAAGCCACACAATGGATCCTGCGCGGCTCTGCAATGTACCAGATATGCTCTAAGACCGAGGCCTAAGTATAAGCTTATCGCCCACCCCAAGGACCAGCCAGGCGCATGAACTGATCCACCGGCAGGAGATGACGGACGAGCCCGCCGGCCGACCCGGAATCTCTCGCCAGCTGTAGCAAAGGCTTCCATTGTGAAGAGGGGTAGGGGACTTTTGAAGGCCAGCAGGGTAGGGAGACTGTCACCTGGACTGTCACCTTTCGTATCGGGTCTAGGCAGGTGCAATCAAAAGAGGAATTGCATTATACATCTGTCTAGGATCATCTCAATCTATGTCTGCAGTGAATGGCACGCGTGACATGCCTCATGCTTGAGAGCCCCGGCCCGTCTATCCCAAACGCCGTACATGCAACCCCGCACCGCCAGTCTGTCCTCGGCAAGCGCACACAGGCTAGCGGAGCAGCACGCTCAAGCAAACGCGCCGACCGCAGCCATCAGGCCTGCGCCGCCGAAGACGGCCAGGAAGGCATGGATACGCTTCTTCCCGTGGAGCGTCTTGTAGCTCTTCTCAGTAAGGAAGTCCTCGGCGAGCAGCTGGACGAGTCCCGCGAATAGCAACAGGCCGCTGGAGATGGCGTTCATAAAGCCGACCATCAGCAAGCCCGTCTGGCTCTGGGGGTCATAGAGGTTATGCACGAACAGACCGATGGCCTGTCCGATGGGCGTGGTGGTGCCGTAGGCCAGCACCATCAGCCACGGCCGCGGCGACGACTTGGGGAAGTGGATAGCGGCGATCCGGCTACCAAGCGCCAGGCCTTCGAAGCCTTGGTGGAAGGCAATGGCGATCAGGAAGACGGCGAAGGTGGGCCCCGTCGCGACCGAAAGGGCCATGCCGATAAAGACGCTGTGGAAGAGAATGCCAGCCTCGAGAAGCAAGCACTGCAGCAGCATGCGCTTCTGCTCGTCGGCGTTCGGAATATGCGGGGAGAGGGGCTCCAGAGGCAGCTTGGGGGCCCCCGCCCTCTGCGTAAGCGGCCGTGCCGATAGGTGCGACTCGCCGTTCATGCCCGGGCGAAGCTCGTCGAGGTCGAGATCCAGATCGAGCGACTCGCGGTCCTCGTCCTCTTCGTCGCTCAGTTCGCCAGCGCGCCCTGGCGCGTTGAGCTTCGCATTCGGCGCCGTAGTAGGGGTCGACTCTGGGAGGGGGGATACGCCTGCCATTAACCCATCTGTGGCCTCGAGATCATCCATCGCGATATCACTAGGCCGGTGGGTTCGCCGGGAGGCGAAGCTCTCGTGGTGTGTGTGCACCTTGTCCTCCTCCGCCCCGGGCACGTCTTCGTCCGAGTCATCCGTATCCCACATTTGATGGTGCGAGTGCGAGTGGCCGGCACCACGCGTAGTTAGGTACGACTCCAGGGTCACGACGATCATGGCCGACACCATCGCGACAAGCCCGGCCAGCGGCTTGTATCCCTGGCTGAAGGCATAGGGCAGGCACGGGTCGGTCAGGGAGATGAAGGCGGTCGGGAGTAGGTGCACGAAAGCAGTGGCCATCAAGACGCCGGTGCCAAAGTGCTGGCAAAGGAAGATGATATTTCTTTGTCGCTTGCCGGCCGTCGACCGCCGAGAGATGAGGGGGATGCCGCAGGCTGCCGCGTTCACAATGTCAGCAGTGGCTTCCTTGGCATCGTTGCCGCCGGCCATCGCCAGCACTGCCTGCGCAGCAAGCAGAGGGTTTGTGAGAGCAGCATACCTATTGTGCTCACAGCTAGGATCAGGACGAGGGCAAAGACATGGAGTGCTGTGTCGTAGGCGCCTCGCTTGCCCGAGCCGCATTGCGGGCGCGGCGGCGGCTGGGTGCCGTCTGGTGCATCTTCACGTCTAGAGAGCTCGGCGAGGAGAAGTTCGGTCGGGATTGAGGACCAGGAGAGGCCTAGGGACGACGAGAAGTAGACGGATTAGCTGTGGCCAGCATCGGCGCCGAGCGCCGGCACGAAAGCGCGGGAAGGATAAAATGAAAGTGCGACGCCGGGCTGGACTCGCCGGGCGGCAGCGCCGCGCCGAAGAAGCAAACTCACCTCTCGCCCCAATCTCCAACGCCTCATCTAGCATGATGCCAATTGCATGCGCAGTGGCAGGCATGTATAACGCCCCAGGAAGCTCTCACTGAGGGATCATCGCCTCGGCGCGTCGAAAGAGGGGGCTTCCGTCGAACCTGAACAGGGTTGCGTTTGCATTCCACAGACGGCGAAAGGACAACGAATCCGGCGGATCGGTAGCTGGACGGGCGGAATGGAATGCTTGGAGATCTCTGGGGTCCACGGGGGCCGTTTCATTGGCCCAAGCGTCTCGATCGACACAGTGTGGATTGGGCGGGCTAGCTTATTTTAGTGCGATGCGACACCAGCACTCAAAGACCCCTTTCCTTCTCCAGACGCCCTGCAGCCCTTCAGGGCCGGCCCGAGTCTATGTTTCAACCGCTGGTGTGCACGGCACACAGGGAGCGTGCCGACATGTGTGACCCGTCCTTTGTACCTCACCGTTACCTTGTTGTTTCGCCCTTTATGCACATCGTGCCTTGTTGACTACAAATCTCGACGGGTACAGTAGACTTGGGCCGTCTATGGATAGATACTACACTGCTGCCATCGTGGTCCTGTTCTGTACTGCCCAAGGTCCGCCACCACAGCCACCCAAACACCGTAGCGACCAGCACAAATTATATAGAGAACCCCCTAAAACCTACCCCCTTCCCCTAGACGAGCTCCATAGTTCTGGTGTTTTTTGAGGGGGTGTTTTTTTTTTTTTTTTCCAGGACGGAGGGGAGGTGAGATACGGTAGAATATAGTTATGGTAATGTCTTATTTAAACCTAAGCAGCAACCAAATATGTACAGGCTTCATTAGCAGACGACACAGGCACCACTACCCTACGCCTTCTTCGGGACAGCCGTGTTCCATGGGTAGGCCGTTGTCAGAGGCGAGCCGTACGTCCCCAAGTTGTTGTAGTCCTTGGTAGTTGGCGTGCCGAGAAGGATCTTCTGCACATACGGCAGAACAAACGAGCTGTGCAACGCGTCCCAGCGGTCAGCAACCCGTCACCACCAAGGGGCAAGAGCAGGTTCTCAGACTTACAATCCGCTCATGTCGCAGTGCGCGCCACTCCGCACGCTCATAGCAATGTTGTCGGACGCGCCCAGCCAGTCATACACCAGCTTCGCGGCCGGGTAGACAATCACGGCCGTCGCCTTGCTGTTGGTGAAAGAGTCGCCGGTGCCCTGGTCGATCACCACGGCGCGGGGCGCCAGCGCGGCCACGATGGTGTGGGCGTCATACGGCAGGTTGGTCGCGTGGTTCACGAACTTGCCGAGTGTCGAGTCGCTCCACCAGCCCGCCCCCGACTTGCTGTTCTCGAGCGTCTCGTCCTGCCCGCTCATGGCGTGGTACCGGTACGGGCCCGCTCCCTGCACGCCCGACGACATGGGCATGGTCACGGTGATGCGCGTGTCGAAGAGCCCGGCCGCGAGCGCGCCTTTGCCCAGCCGGGAGCAACCCGTCACGCCTACCTTGTTCGGGTTGATCTCCGGGACGGTCATGTTGAGGGCGTCGAGCGTGCGGTGGAAACCCCATGCCCACGCAGTGAGAACTCCTGTAGCAATGCTTCGTTAGCAAATTTCCTGCCCCTCCGTGCTTCGGGCGCCGGACGAAAGCTTCCTCCCTCTGAGACTCACCAATGTCGCGCCCCTTGTAGACATCCCAGAAAGCCCCCGTCTTCGAGTTGCTATCGGCCGCGACGCTCGTGTAGTCGAACTGCGCCACCGCGATGCCGGCGCTCAGGTAGGGCGCGTTCTGCATCCCGCCGATGTTGATGACCACCGGTGCGGGTTTGTCCTTGCTCGCCCCGGTCGGGAGCGAGAAGGTCGCTTTGAACTTCCCCGTCTTGCCCCCGGCCGTGACTGAGATCTGGACCGTGGTGCCGCTGCGCGTGGCCTCGACCTTCTCCTGGCTGTGATCCGGGTAGTACCCGTACTGGTATTCCTGGAGCATCTGCAGGAGCTCTGGCTGCCGGCACTTGTACCATTCGTCGGGTGTAGCGACACGGTTCTTTCCCTTGCCCGTCATGACGTCTTGGGCAAAGGTGGAGGAGCTTCCGCCGTTGTCGGTAGTGGTATATTTGAGGTACAGGAATGGGTCTGGCATGGTGGACTGGTCCGGGAGCTGCTGGTACGTAGGGAACGACCCGGCCGCGGGCACCGTCGGGCACTCGATCGACGCATTGTTCCAGTACTGTTCGTAGACGCCGGCAGGCACCGAGACGGCACCGCCGACGAACAGCCCAACGGCCACCAAAGAAGTCGTCGTCCGCATCTTTCGCGCCAGCTGCGAGGCTTCCGCTTTCCTGAGCATCCGTAGGCGCGAGCAAGACCCGATGGGGGTTATCCAGCACGCAGAGCAACGGTTTTTAGTCCCTTGCGGGGAATTTCATCCAGTCGTCCGTTCTTCTGGGATTGGGAGCCTCTGGTATTTATCAGCTTAACCATATTGCGTCGAGTCTTGGGGCTATATCCTCCATATTAATGACGCTATCACGGCAGGCCCCTTCCGTCCTCTGCATGCAGACCACATGGCTTTAAAACATGAAATTGTATTTTCTCAAAACTTTCTTGTCAAAAATGCACGGCGACATAAAATGGTGCATATATATTTTTTCTCCCTTTTTGTGAACAGAATAGAAGCTAAGGTTAGCTAGATCCGTCAAAGAAGCCATATCTGCTGGGCAGTCGCCGCGACACCGTGTGCTTGACTTGTCCGTTGATCCGATCTTAAAACCTTAGCTACTCGCGTATTAAATACCATAAATTTAGTCCGGCTTTCAGAGACTCGCGTATGCACGTAGCTGTGCCGGTACCGGCTTGGCAGTATGCTTCCCAAAGAGGTTATGGGAATGATATTATTCGCTAGTAATTAGATCGACGCGAGGTACAACCCGTTGCTCCGAAGGAGCTGGGCATGCTTTTACCCAAACTCAAGAAAGAGCCACAATGTCAACAAGGGTATGGAGTGCTCAAAACAGAGGTAGGATATTGCCTGAAGCTCTCTGAAGTTGAAGAGCTAGTGTGACCGGCTGAATCCTTAACAGGAAAAGACAACAGGGAAGAGTTCAGAGGAACGAGGAGGAGGAGCAAAGACAAACACATGGACTTGAATGTGCTTAAGGAGAACCTCTGCGTGCACACTGGCTGGACTAACATGGATGATGGTTCAAATCTATGGCGTAGAATCGCCCAAATGCCAGGCATTCTCACGTCTCAGACATTTGGCTTCTCTCGATTGGATATCTTCCTTTGGCGGGATCCTCTACATACGTGTCATTGGTGTCACGACTCCATAGACTAGAACCTAGATCACAAAGTTGACGCGTATGCTAGATGGGATCTAAAGGTTAAAACTTGCTGCCTGTAACCCGAGTCTAGTAAGCTAAGAAGGGTCATCCCGAAATGATTGGTGCGCTGGGCTAGACTAGATAGCTAGGCTGACGGCAAGCTCCATCTAAAACCCGTAGATCCGTCGGTAGAGTGAGCTTAGGGACTTAGTCTTGGCCCTGGCGGCGTCTGCTCGTTTGCGCATTCCAAAGCCGCGGGAAAGGACCCGACTGCTAGGTATCCAGGATTGGGTAACACAGTTTGGCCTGGGGGCGTGCCTCCAGATAAATTTTGTGGTGTACAAGGCGCTGTTGGCATACTGCTATCTGAATGCCAATAGGGTACGTTCCAGCGATCGACAATACAGCCACACCTCATGCAACTACCCCAGGCAGCCACCCAAGCCTCAAAGGAGGATGCGCAGCACAAACCTCGCTGCTAATGGCCCAACGCCGGTATCTACGAGTAAGACTGCCCTACAGCTAACGAGATTTAAGAATAGTATAACAAGGAACACGTCTTTGCTGTCCGGAATGCTGTTGGGGCTAAGTACATATATCTTCATTTACAGACTGCATCAACAACACAAGAGTATCCCATCACAGCTCTCTCGCCCAAGACAGCTTCAATACCCTTCCACAAACTTCATTTCTCTTTTTTTTTCTCTCTTCTTTCCAGGCTTAAAACCCAACCTTGCGCCGCCTCCCCTCCGCGCTATCACGATTTCTAACGGAGCCACCATGCCGTCCCTACCCACTGCACCACCTGCCGATGGCGATGCGAAGCTCCGCTTGTTCAACCTAATCACTTTCCCACCCGCCCTACTTCTTCTAATCATACATGGCGCCTGTGCCAACCGTCCCCTACCGGCGCTCGGCACCATCCCTCTGTTTGCCTCCGCGATCCTCTCGGCCATCATCCTGTACCGCGACAAAGTGGTTGTCGTCGGCTCTCCTATCCAATTCCTCAACCCTTCGAACATACTCATCGCGGACATCAGCATTGCCGTGATCGAAACATTTCTGCTGTTTATTACCTGGTCTACCCTCGCAGACCACTTCCACAAGCCGCTCATCGTGCTGGGAACTTATGGATCCGTGTTCATGATGGTGAACGTGTAAGTTCCCACATACGGCTAGTATTCTTTCGAGGTCACATTGCCTCCTTAGACCCTGGATGCTAATAACTCTCGACTAGGGCTATCCACTTCTATTTTATTATCAAAAGATTCCACATCGTCGTCCGCATTGGCCCCCCGTGTGAATGCGAGCATTGTGTAGCGGTTCGTCGCCAGTACCACCCATTTGGGCAGTCGGAGCACACGCCGCTCACTGCTGAGTATGACGAGCAAATCGATGGACATGTAGACATCGAAGCTCCACCATCGCTTACAGACTAAGAGGATGCTGTGATTGTTTGGTCCACCTTGCGAGGACAGCGCCCAAAACACTACCTTGAAGGCTACTGGTCGATGCACAAGAATTCATGGTACAAGAAACAACAGAACCTTGGTTTCAATGCCGATTTATCACCGTTTAGGAAGGGGACGAGACAGCGCGGCAAAATAGTTCTCGGCGATGGAAGCCTTATTTCATTAGAAGCATTGTTCTCTAATAGTTCACCAGGAGGCAGAACTAGGCACGAGTAACCACTATATGCAGCGATAGGAAGACCTAAGTTCTTCACAAACACTATGACCGAATTTTTTATTTTAAAAAAAAAGAAGTGACTGTCCCGTGTTCTCACTCTAGCCTGCTTCCTAGCTGTCGCTTGGCAACTCTTGAGCCTCCTCTGACTTCGACACCACCCCTTCGGCCACCAACTCCCGCTTCTGCTCTTCTGCCAACTCTCCTGTCAGCGTCTCCACCTCTTCCAGGGTCGTCTTCGGTCCTGTAAACCATTTCCGTGCATCCAGGAAATAGTATATGGTGCAGCCTCCCCAAACTGCGGCGTTGATGACGATGGTATAATTCATGGCTTCGGGTGTCGGGTCTGGGCCTGTAGATGGGAACATGCAGAGCGCAATGCCGAAGACGAGGAACACGATAGCGCACCAGGCAATCGGCACCGAATATCGTCCAGTGTAGAAGGCCCCAGGCTTGAACTTTTCTTGCCCCCAAACCAGACGGGAGAAAATGGGAGTCCCCCACGCCAGGTTCTGCGCAGCGACGGCTAGGGAAAAGAGGGCTGACGCTGCAGCGGGGGCGATGAGACAAAGCAGACCCAAGATTAGGGCCACGAAAACGCTTCCCCAGACCGTCCGCAAGGGAATGTACCCGAAGGTTTTAGACTAGAGAGGTTAGATGAGCGATCGCCATGCAAGGGGTTCCGCTGACATACTATGGGTCTGAAAAATCCGCTGAACGGCAGGGCGCCATCTCGTGAGAACGCCCACATTTGCCTCGACGAGGCTACCAAGATCGAGAGCCCCATGAGGTACTGGACGATGAAGAGGAACGCCATGAAACCGAGCGCTCCCTGCTTTCCGAGCGCATCGTAATAAATCTGCGCCATGGGCTGGCCGAACGCGCTCCCCGTGACGTTGGCGATTTCGGGATCAATACAGGCAGCAATGACAATGACGAGCACGAAGCCTAGAAGCCCTGAGAGTCACAGCACTGTTAGGTGGTAATGGGTCCATAGAGCCTATGATTGCGCTTACAGCAAGAGCCGATTGACATGAGAATGCCCATGGGAACCGCCTTGGCGGCATTCGATGCTTCTTCGGCCACTGGGGAGGGAAACCGTCAGTCAGTTAACCGCCAGTGAAAACGATATGTCAGCACTTAAGCACATACTATGGACCTGTCATCCGGATTAGTACATGATTTGAATAGCTTAGAGCCCATTTCAAAACACTTACACATGAGTCAAATCCTCCGATGGTCCAGATGGGGGACAACCAGGCCAGCATGAACGCCCAACCGATGGGCCATTCGGTAAGGTTCTCAACTTGGCTGAAGATGAAACCCCCATCGTTCCTGTCCGATCCTCTTCCGACAGGTAGCGCGATTATAGTTGCCAGAATCAGACAAATGTTAAGGAACACGGCGAAAGACTGGAGCTTGGCCATGATTTTGGAAAGAACCGACGCCAAGATGCCGTGGGTGATCACGCAGACCATAAATACCACGTAGATCAGCCCGCTGCTCGGTGTCCATTCTCCATCATTGGCAATAACAATCCTAATATTACACCATCAGCGTGGCTCAACATCCGCGTCTTAGGGCGCAGAGAGGTCGTACACAGAGACAAACATCAAGGCAAAACCTAAACAGAAATCAGCAACGGAGCCATGTAATCAATGGTAGTGGCCCTCGCATACCATAGTCAATGCTGCAAAGACCACCGATCAAGCCGAGAGTATTACTGTACCCCACCAGGAAGCAGAGGTAATTGCGCGCTTTGGGCGAGGCGAAGTAGTGCGTCCACCAGTAGAGGCCGCCTGAAGTGGGCATCGCGGAACCAAGATCTGCCATGGCCAAGCCGACAAGAAAGATGCACCCGGAGGCCAGGAACCAACTATTTCATATTCAGTCCATCGCACTGAAGTTGTTGCACCGCCATATACGAATCGCTCACCTCCAAACCATGCCCGCTGGCCCCGCAGGAAGCGAGAAGGCTAGAGTGCTGGCAATCGAGGGAAGCAGCCCCATGATGGAAAAGGCAATGCCGAAGATCTCAAGCGTGTTGAAGTTACGCTTCAGCTCTTGCTTGTACCCCATCTTCCCTGGCAGCGAATATCGAAGCGTCAGTAGACAAACTACGACAAGGAGGGTACGCGCGGCGGGTCCATACCGAGCAGCTCAGCATCCGCCTCGGATGCGAGAACCGTGCCATCGACCTCGGTCGTGAGATGTGCATGATGCGGAGGCGCCTCCTGGGCTACGGGAGGCTCGGAAGCCGCGGCCTCAGCTTTGTTGGTCATGATGAACCGGGGGGTCGAGAAGTAAACCTGTGCTGCGTCTTTGGGAACTAGCAACGGTTCATCGCCTACACCTCGAAGGGTAAGACAGTCAGCAGGAATCGTACTGGTCAAACACAAAGACAACCCGGAATCGTGGCGCCACTTATTTTATAGAGCACCGCACGGGCAGGATGTGACGAGACATGCGGTAGAATGTCGCACAAGGAGGCCAATCTATGGCCGCATACCCCCGCCATCATATGCGGGCATGGTTACCGTGACACAGTGTGCCGGATTGGCCAATGGCGATCCGAGTCAGGCAAGATAGATAAAGCACCGTTCGCAGCGCGCGATCACCGGTGGTGAGATAAAGTAACTCTGTATGGTTCGTGATAGGCCCAGATCGCCAAACCAGAAGCTCCGAGGATGCGGGGCGCTCTGCGATAAAGAAGCGCCCCCACGGAACGTGCAGCATCGGCCGAGCTCACCTGCCTGCCGGTAATGCCTGCAATGCCAAAGAGTGATAGGACTTTTTGTCTTATCCTGGTTAAATAGATACCTACGGATCCCCATCCGAGCAGGGGACTAGATGCAACTCGTACATCAACTAACGTCGGCGCTCTTCGTCTCCAGGTGTTCCCCGAGCCCTTGTACCTCATTCGCTTTGGCCTCGTCGCTGGCCTGCTCTGCTGGCCTCCTCTTGAACATCCCTTGTATGTTCTCCTGCGTCACCGAGCTGTTCCGACGCACCTCAGCCTTCTCCAATTCATCATATCGTTTGGGTCGCTTCGATGATGTAGCGTCCTTGTCCTTGTATACCAGCACATTGTGGTTCTCCAGGAAGAAGCGATCTACATCCTCCAAGGACCGGTCGGCCGTCTCAGGGTAAAAGAGATACACGATAGGGATGAATGCGAAATTGAACACCGTCCAAATGATGTAAAACTTCCACCCCAGCGCGGAGATCCCGGGTGGCGTAATCTCCACCACGAGAAAGTTGACGATCCAGTTTGTGGCCGTTCCAAGCGCCGCCCCCTTGGTACGCATGCTCAGGCTGTTGATCTCGGTTGGGTAGAGCCAAGGGACGCCCTGCCATCCGATGCCGAAGAAGACATAGTAGAGGAAGAAGAATGCGATGGAGGCCTCGGCAAACTGAACTCGTAGCCCCGGAGAGAGAAAGTCCGCCTCGTTGTATCGGATGCAGATGGTGATAGCCAGATAGCAGAGGAACTGACCGAAGGCGCAGTACATCATCATCTTGCGTCTTCCCCATTTCTCGACGTTGGGGATGCCAATCAGGCTGAACAGCAAGTAGCTGACCGAGTTGCAGCCGGCGAGCAAGCGGGCCAGTCTGTTGTCCAGGCCGACCGAGTTGATCAGGACCAGCGGGAGATAGTAGGAAGTGACGTTGATCCCTGAGAATTGCTTTGTGTCGTCAGCCTCGTTATTGTGAAGGAAATGGAGGAATTTTGACTCACCTGCATAGCCTGCGTGCCCATGCCCAGAACCAACCGTCTCAGAATCGAAGTACCACCTTCTCCGGTCCTTCCACGGAGGAGATCCCCCCAGGGTACCGTATTCTTGAGCTCAAACTCTACTGCCCATCGGATGTCTCGAGATTGGGTGGTAATATAAGGGTCGTCAACCTCCCGGTCCTCGAGATCCGCGAGAATTTGGTCCGCTTCCTGTATCCGGCCCCTGGCGATTAGCCACCGCGGGCTCTCGGGTAGCCATGGGACGGTGGCGTAGAGGATGAATATAAAGATGAATTGAATGGCAAGTGGGAGCCTCCAGGATATCGAACCCGGGACATATGACATTCCAAAGGTGACCCAGTTGCCTGTGCTCTGGTGTCAGTCACGGAGTGGAAAGGGGGGTGGGGGGCATGGGTTGCGTCTTACTCATCATGAAGCCGAAGATGTTGCATATCATCTCGATGACGATGAGCTTTCCTCTCCAGCTGGCCTTGGATGTCTCACCCTGCCACACTGGAGCTGTAGATGTGTTGATTCCATTTCCGATGCCCGCTATGACACGCCCGACAATCATCTGGGGGACCCCAAAGGCCGTGATCTGGAGTATCGCTCCTACGCTCATTATGGTTGTCCCGATTAAAATAGTGTTCTTCCGGCCGAGGGGCTCCCCGATCCAGATCACAGATAAGGCCCCTAAAAAACAGCCGATATCGTAGATAGCGGTGACGGTGCTCTGCATAGATGGGTCGTCCTTGATACCAAGCAGGTCGAGGAAATCGTCGGTAACAATGACGCCGCCGAAGACGCCTTGGTCGTAGCTTCTCATAACCATGAGCCCTCGCGCCATGCCATAGATTGGAGGGGCGGACGTTTAATGCTCACCCAAACAATGTCATATCTGTCGCACAGGCTACAGTGACCCAGAGGGTTAACCATCCCCCCTTTATCCCGAAATACGAAGCCATTTTCAGTAGATGTCGCACGGAGCTGTTTCCACGGCGACGTAAGGATGTTGTACGGAAATCACCTTTCCCTGAAAGTCGTCGAACTCTAGTGTCTCGTGGGCGGCTTTGGTATTTGAATAGAATCCAGCCAAACATCCTCGACACCGTTTTGTAGCATCGTCAGCCACGAACCGGCATAGCGCTGGTATCGTGGCATCGCGGCTCCGCTCTTAGTTCCGCCGAGTGGCTCGGACGAGGCTACATCTGCCGCGAGCAGATTGGCTGCCAGCGCCCTTTCCTGGGATCTTCGCTGGGGCCTGGCGCTGGCCGATGGACCTCGCTTGCTGCCCGTAGTGCAATGGCGGCAATTGCTAGCCTGCGCCAATCCGCGATGACATTGGGTTTGGGGCGCCCGGCACGTTCTTAGAAGAATACGTCATGACAGCAATTCGGTAATACGGATGGCTTTTGCATTGACGCACCTGACACTAGCAGTGGCCCTGCTCCCGGGCGGCGGAGCCGCCGACCGGAGTCATGAGCCCTGCGGCCCTATGACAGTCGGCCCGAGCAAGTGATGCGCCCCAAGGTCCACGAGGTGACGTCTCTGGCGACGTTCGAGGATATTGCTAGTAGCAAAACAAGGCGGGCAGAGAGGGACTCCCGTCGGTCGGATTTCCACGTTTCCAACGACATGATATGATCTGGTGGCCCCAGGAGTGTCACCCTCCGGGTACTCGATTGTGTGGGTCGTTCGTGGTTAGCATCCAGGTTGCCGCGAGATTCATGAATAAGGCTGGCCAAGATATGCGGATAGGCCGCAGCTGCGGTCTCTGAGTAGGAGATTGTCCTTGTTTAACAGAGTCATTTAAAGTGCCCCACGCCCTTCGGCGTGGGGGTTTCCATAGCAGAGACCGTAGAAGTTGGTGCTGAGACACAGGTTAGAGATAGCAAAAGCCGTATTCATCTAGTAGGTGGTCTTGGTTGGCTCGTCGGTAGGTGTCCATTGCCCTACTGAAATGGGAAAAGGCGAGGGCCATTTCTTTCACGAGAGTAGGATCTTGTAGCTGAGAAATGTTGGAGTATTATTTACTTCCTAGCCTACCGAAGGAAGCGCAATTCTCCCATGCCCTCACACGAAGCCTGACTCCATATTCGCAAATCCAGACAGGTACTAGATGGCTTCTGTACTCCTCTTGTCTTAAGCACAATACTTTCATGTTCTAGCACTGATTTCCTTCGTTCTTAGAACCAAAGTAGGGCTCTTTTAGGGTTTCTCGCCAAGTTAGTCTCTTTCAATATGTGACACCTTTCATCATAATTATAAATACCGCCGGAGATCCTTCCCGCGCTTAGCTTAATCGGCATCTTCTAATTGTGTACGTTTATGGTGCTCTGACAGGGTTTAGACCCTTCAACTCCGTTTTCTTCATCACGGACTCCTAGCAGACAATATATTAATACTACTGGACCCGGCCGTCTTTTCTCCTGTCGCTGCTGTTTGTTCACTCAAACATGGCCCGTCAGCGGCGTGCTCAAATCGCGCAGATGATGCTCAACCTCCCGCTACTCGCCTGGTGGCTTCTATCACTAGGCTCAGCCAACGCTGCTCCTGCGCACCCCGACGAAATAGGCCTTGCCCAAGGTTCCTTCTCATTGACACAAGTTCACAATCCCTCCCATATAAGAAATGGCCCTCTCGCCTATTACAAAGCCCTCGAAAAGTTTGGGGCAACCATCCCAGACCACCTCAAGACCGTTGTTCAACGCAGCATCATTGCGCGAAAAACAGGAAGTGCTAAGGCAACACCCGGTGAAAATGACAACGAGTACGTGCTTCCCGTTTCGATTGGCAATCCACCGCAGAAATTCCGCGTCCAGCTCGACTGCGGAAGTTCCGACTTCTTGGTGCTCGGCTCAGGGGTTTCAGACAACGGCGACACAGAGTACAGACCCGAAAAGTCAACAACTGCCAAGAAGTTGTCTGGCGCAACATGGAAAACCACTTACCAGGACGGGACCTTTGTCAGCGGAGACGTCTACATGGATCAAGTCGCAATCGGCGGACTCCCCCTCTTCCAGCAGGCTATCCAGCGCGCTAACAGTATTTCGGACAACTTCTTTGGAGACACTGAGGCGACTCTGGGGCTGGCCTTCTCTAATATCAACACAATAAAGCCGCAAAAGCAGAAAACGTTCTTCGAAAACGTGGTTGGATACCTCGACAAGCCGGTCTGGACAGCTGACCTCCAGCATCAAGCGCGTGGGTGTCTCCCTGCAGACATTGCATCATATACCTTGAGCTCCCATTTCTAATAGGTTCTACAGCCGGAGAAATAAATTTTGGCTTTATCGATTTCAATTCGTATTACGGGGATACCATAACTTATACGAACGTGGATACCGATGGCACTGGATTCTGGGACTTCACTGCGACAGGATATAGCATCGGTTCCAAGAAGGCGGTGACAGTCAACATCGACGGCATGGTTGATACTGGCACGCCGATTCTTCTCTTGAACAAGGACGTTGTTAGCGCCTACTATAAAACAATCCCCCAGGCTAAATACTTGCAAGCAGAGGGTGTATGGGTATTTCCTTGCCAAACCGACCTGACCGACTTTTCCCTACTCATTGAGGGCGTCCAATTTACGGTTCCGGGCGAGTACATGAACTACTCCCTGGCCCAAGATGGGGTCCGTTGCTTCGGCGGGATTCAGTCGAATGCTGATATCGGCTACTCCATCTTCGGCCTCGTGGCGCTGAAGGCATGGTTTGTGGTCTTCGACGTCGGGAAGCAACAAATTGGGTTTGCGCCCAAGAAGCTGCTGGAGCTCGAGAACTGATATGCCCCTCCTTCCCAGGGCCTGTGTCTGTACACATAGCACCCAGGTTCTGGGCGGTTCTGCAAATACCACTTTTTGCAACTCTCGACAGAAATGGAACCACTGGAGCGCCTGTGGTGATCGAACTTACCTAGCCCCTACAAGACAAGTTTTATATTAGCACAAGCCATAAGTGATATGGGCCACGAAGACCGCCGGCCACTAGAAGTCTTTCAGGTCAAGGAGTGCGCAACCCACGTTTTGGGACCGGCTTACGAGCACGCGATAGCTGAGCGCCAAGGTGCTAGCCTTTTTTCTAATTAGTATGATGCTACAAGGATGCCTCGGAAACTCTCTGGCTCTCCACACAACACTCCTATCATGGTAAACTTGGGGTGTGGCTACGTGTGTGCTATAGCACCTGTTGGCTCCCTGTTGGCTCTCTACCCCGCCGTCCTGCAGTAGCTTCCTAGCCCCGCCAATACCTCCAAAGCAGCGACCTGCCTAAGAGGTGGTAGGAGGCTCGAGGCACCTTTTCGGACAGTTAGCCAACTCCCGTCGTAAACGCACCTCACAAATACGGTACTGTGTAGTTGAGAAAGAAGGAGCTCTTGAGAGTCGGTAAGGTGTCTTGATGCACTAGCCGTTCTACGGATAACCGCATGGCATCTGAGGACCACTTTCCTCTGCTGGTCGAGCTACCCGGAGCCAAGCCGATGTCGCGTCTAGCGCATCTGTTCCCTTCCCCCTCGCTATCGCTGGGCGGATGTGCTCAGTCAGCACATAGGGCAGGTAAGGCACCCGGGCAACAAGAAGTGGCCAATGGGGAAGGAGGTGATTACTTGGGCATACCGCGCTAAAGAGTCGCGGCGTGCCTTCCAGCGGTTCTTCGGCAGAATTGACCGAGGCCGAAGCAGGCGGAGGGGATGATGGCGCCAGGCTTCAGCTGTGTCCAACCAGGTCTTCGAGCAAGAGGATCTCGTCGATCACGACAGTGCGTATAAATATTTGCCTTGGCCCCTCATGACCTGCTCCTAGGGGCCGGAAGCATGGAGCGCGGGGTAGTAGTCTTGTAGCAGCATTCACCACTACACCACGTATTGTCTCCTCCTTCTCAGCTCCCAGAGACATTCACTGGAGCCTTGGGCCTATTTAGACTCTCCTCCGATCCCACTTTGAACGACCTCCCCAACAACGAATTCCTGTGATACTTTAGCGTAAGACCCAACATGCCTCTCCCTACCGACGACAAGGTCGTCGAGACCAGCAAGAACATCGTCACAACCCTTCAGTCCATCTTCGGCCTGCACCCTGGCTTCCGCCCCGGTAAGGTCTCTTCTCCTCTGTGCTCCTCCGCCGTGATGTCCATAGATGACCAGTACTGACACATGAACGCTCCATGAAGCCCATGCCAAGGGTCAGCTTCTGAAAGGAACTTTTACGCCCACCGCCGAGGCTAAGGAGCTTTCTAAGGCTCAGCACTTTAACGCCGCCTCTACCCCGGTCATCGCCCGCTTCTCTTCCTCGGGCGGTATCCCAGATCTCCCAGATACAGATGCCAATGGCAACCCGCGGGGCTTTGCCGTGCGCTTCCAGCTGGCCGAGACGCCACGGCGTGTTCATACGGACATTGTTGGTATGTGATGCTAACCCCGGGCTCCCGTTTCTTGTCCCCCCCAACCTCCTCTCCTCGTCAATCAAATTGAGCTGACGCCGGCCTCTTCCCAAATCTCAGCGCACAGCGTTGATGGGTTCCCTGGGAGCAACGGCGAGGAAGCGCTCGGCTTTTTCTCGTCGCTGAAGGACGGGACGATCGGTGACTACCTGGCCTCGCACCCCAAGGCGCTGGCCTTCGTCCAGCTCCCTAAGCCGTTCCCTGCGACCTTAGCGAACGAACAGTACTTTAGCGTCAACGCGTTCAAGCTGGTGGCTGCCTCGGGCACGGCGACCTTTGTGCGCTACCGCATCGTCCCCGTCGCCGGAGTGCAGAACATTACCAATGAGGAGGCGGCAGCCCGCCCGACCAACTACTTGTTTGATGAGCTGCCGGTGCTCGTGGGCAAGGGCCCCATCGAGTTCAAGCTCACGGCACAGGTGGCCGAGGATGGCGATGTGACGAACGACAACACGGTCAAGTGGCCTGAGAGCCGCAAGGTGGTCGAGCTAGGCACCATCTCCTTGACAAGCCTGGTTGAGGGCAATCTGGCGGAGCAGAAGCAGATCATTTTCGATCCGATCCCGCGGGTCGAAGGTCTAGAGCCGTCAGACGATCCTCTCTTGGACACCCGGGCTGCGGTGTATCTGATCAGCGGACGGGAGCGCAGGGCGGCGTGAGCAAGGATGTCTTGTGCTCGCATATCACGTTGATGCTGCATTTACACATTCGCTGCGGAATTACTACCAGCAGTACCATGACATTCAACATCCAGAGTCCGTAATCCCTGTGCTCTCTCCCTCGTAACCGTGACTTTCTTTCCCCATGGGACCACATTATTCATGTCAAAGCATCCGTCCATCCGGCCCTCCCCTGATCTGAGAACTCCGGACGCCCTACCTCCCCTTTAAACAGTACGCTCAGAAAAGCAAGCAGGGGCTGCTTCTCATCTCCCCTGTCTATCCATCAAGGGGGAAGTTCGGGTGGATCGTGTAGATCAGCTTGCCTTCCTCGATCGCCGAGTCGGCTGCACCTTCGTCCTCCTCGGGAGGCGCCGAGATCATGAGGAATCTCTCCTGTAAATCGACTGTCAGCATCTTGTCAAGGCAAGCAGACGTAGGGACAGAACATACCTTGACCATTCTCTTGAGCACCAGACGGGCCAGCCGCAGCTCCTGGCGGTAGGCGTCTTCGTTCTCAATATCGTCTTCCTTTTCGGACAGATACCATTCGACCAAGTTATCACGGGTGATACCATCGCCTTCCTCGCCTTCAGCCTCCTGGAGGTGTTGCATGAACAAGTTGACCATCTCCTTGTACCTATCATAGGTGAGATGAACCTTGGTCTTGCCCTGCGTAGCTCCATCGGCTCCTTCCGTCGCCATCGCCTGGTCACCATCGGCATCAGCCGCGGCAGCCTCAGCAGCCTTGCGGAGCGTCTCGCTATCCTCGGGGACGGGCTCCTCGTCCAGCTCGACATCGTCGTGCTCGACGGAGATGATGCTTTGTCGTAGAAGATTGAAGGCTTCGTTGACGCACTTGGTGTCAATATCCTCGACACAGTTGGCCTTGGCGATGGCTTCCGACAGGCGGATCATACTCTCCAGCTGACGCACCGTGATACGGTAGCTGTTCTTGCCGATGCCGCCCTGCGAGTCATCGGCCCGGAGCTCCTTGTACCGGTTCACGAGCAACTCCTTAGCCTCGTCGGAGAACTGCGGCCGGAAGGTGCGCGCGAATCGGATGTACCGCTGCAACTGCTCGGTCGAGAACTCGGGCGCGACAGCCTCGTCTCGGAGCTGGTGGATGCCCACAATATGGTTGGCGAGCCGGCGGTCGACCTGCTCGTTGCATTCGTCGAGAATAACAAAGAATAGATCAAAACGGGACATGATAGGTGCGCTCATATTGATGTTGGCCCGGAGGGTGGCCTTGCGGTTGTAACGTCCGCCGACGGGGTTGGCAGCCGCAAGGATCGAAGTCCGCGCGTTGAGAGTCGCCTGGATGCCGGCCTTGGCGATCGAGATGGTCTGCTGCTCCATGGCTTCGTGGATGGCGACCTGGTCTGCAATGTCCATCTTGTCGAACTCGTCGATCGCGCAGATGCCATTGTCAGCCAGCATCAAGGCACCGGCCTCAATAGTAAACTCGCCCGTCTCCTCGTCCTTGACCACCGCAGCAGTCAAACCAGCGGCGGACGAGGCCTTGCCAGAAGTGTAGACAGCGCGAGGAGCAAATCCACAAACGTACTTGAGGAACTGGGACTTGGATGTGGACGGGTCGCCGACGACGCAGATGTTGATGTCTCCACGGAGTTGCATTCCCTCTGGCGTGTTCTTCGGCACACCCGACAGAAGCTGCAGGAGAATACCCTTTTTCACAACCTCGTGGCCGAAAATCATGGGGGCAATCGAGTCGACCACTCGCGAGTAGATGCCCGGACTGTGCACCATCTCTCGAAGATCGCCAATCTCAGCGGGGGTATATGCGCTCAGCACCGCATCTTGGTGGCTCTCGGGATCATCTTGTTGAGCAGTGCCCTGGGTGAGAGAATTCACAAGAGAAGTTATGTCATCACCGCTCGCGCCTAGGGCCGAGTTGTTCGGCGAGACCATGCATGCCAGGAAAGCGAGGCGGTAGGTGAGGTCCCGGACACCCAATGCCTTGAGACCGCTCACACCGTTGCTGGCCACGTCGGCGTTGCTACCCCGGTCATCACGGATGGCGGTCGGCCGTATACCCGGCATACCCAATTGGCTGACGTCCGGCACGACAATCAAGGCACCGGTGAAGATGCATTTCTGACCGGCCTTGGCACGGTCCACAATCTCGCCACGCAAGATGACATCCATGGTACGCGGCATGCTACCGGTAGGGATCTCGCCGCTGTTCTCTTGGATACGGACCTTCTGCCAGTCCACGAAGGTGCTCTGCCTTATATCAAGGCGCCACGCCTGACGGTTCTGGCAGGTCGCGTTCGGGCATTGGGTCGGCTCTGTGTAGCGGAAGCTCTGCTCTACATTGGGAACCACGCTCCTGCAAGCCTCACAGACGAAGGTCGCCAGGGACAGCTCAGGGCGGACCTCAGACGTCCGCGTCACCGTGCCGCTAATGGAGAGGAGCTGACCGATGTTCTGAGACCGTAGCGCCCGGATCCGGGACACAAGGGGCATGTTGTAGAATGCGATCCCGAAGACCTTGTCGGTTGCCAGGTTCTTGGAGACGCGCGCCTCGGACTGGGTACCCGACGCGTTGCTCGCACCGGAACTGGTCAGGCGGCTGGAGGCGCTCGGCTGACGATGCTCGCGAAAATACTGAGGCTCGTATTTCGCGATCATGTCATTCAGAGCGTTGTTGAGGAAGGGGAGGAAGCGGTAGTACGAGGTCATGATGGGGCCGGTCAGAGTCCCAGACTCCCACGCCTCAAGGTGCCTCCAGTCGACATAGAGGGTCGAGAGCCGGTGGTTCTTCATGCCGTGAATCAGGGCGACGTAGTAGAATTCGTCCGTGACGGCGCTGGACGTCGGCTGCGCAGAGGAACTGGGTTTCTCCTGGAAGCTGTAGAATCGCGAATTAGCTATTGGGGTGGAACGATGTGCTTGGTGGCGGTGTAAACTCACGTCTCGATGAAGGAGATGAACGAGTCTTGAACCATGAGGCCAATCCTGTCCTCGACCCTGGGGATATTCGCTGCATCCCTAGGTCGGATGCGGTTGGGGAGCTGGTCGTCCGCGAAGCCTTCGCCCTCGTCGTCGCTGGGCGCACCCTGGCTCTCCGAAGGAGGAGCCCGTGGTCGGCCGGACGAGGTCGGCTGGAAAGATCGAGCACGAGGGGTTGCTGCCCCTCGGCTGAAAGCATCGGACATGAGTCCGGCATCGCTGGTTGCCGCCATCTTGAGATTGTACCCTTCACAGTCGTTTAAGGATCGTGGCAGGTAGGAAGTGGGTGGAAGGTTGAGCGCACGCCAGGTTGGGTTGGGAAGGAGACGAAATCGAGGGGCACTTTTTAGTTCGACACGCGAGAAAACGCGCTCTACGCGTCCGAAGTTAAAGGGGATGCATAAAAGTGGGTTTCAATTAAACTACACCAATCAAGTTCGTGGTCGAATCGCGCGCGATTTTAATTGCATCTCGTGTAGCAAATGGGGTATATGCACCTATTGAAAAGAGTATACTCCGTAATCGCCTTCTAAATACAGATCCGGCACGAGCAGCTCTCTATCTAATGCCAGCGAACCGACCCATCCGATAACCCCTATCCTCTACCAGCCCCATGTTCGGCTCGAGGCAGTAAACACAGGAGGCTTCCACTGGATCTTCTCCCGGTCGATGAGCCGTTTCTGCTTCTTGCTCGACTTCTCCCACTGCTGGATAAGCTTCTCGGAGATGACGATCTTGTGCTCGCCCTTGTGATACACCTGCATCTTGAGAGCTTGTAGAGTGTTCTCCACATCCGGTGTCGTCATGGCCAGGTAGGAGGCGATGCCTTCGATCGTGCACTTGTCGTCCCGCTCGTTGATCCCCATCAGATAGTCTAGGATGTTCTCGGACCAGTACTGCCGGTAACTCAGCAGACCCAGATCGGAGAGAGGCTTCTCAGGAGACCCGAGCTTGCCCTCGATCCTAGAGAGCTCATACGAAAACTGGATGAGCAGTCGACCGTAGCCCTTTCGCTGGTATTGAGGCAACGTCAAGATACAAGCAACGTTGTAGCCGTCCGCGCTCTCTTTTTCTTTGGAGAAGTATCCGATCAGATGTGCGCCTTTCTCGCCGCGCGTCGTCATAACGTAGAAGAGGAAGGGGTCGACATCATAATAAAGGGTCTTGTGGTCGAGGAACATCTTCGACAGCAGGCAGAGGTTGCGGCACCACGTCCTTTGCCTCCGGCCATCTATCTCCCAGAATGAGACAAAGTCGTCGCGGTAGATTTCGTTTCCGGGGGGGTGCTGGAGGGTGCACTTTTGCCGGTGGCGCACGAACGACTTCAGGCTCCCGTAATAGCTCAGGCAGAACTCGCAGATGAAGATGCAGTCCTCCTGGTTGAACACCTCTGGGTAGGGCGAGAAATACCACGGGAACAAGAGATATTCGCCGAACTCAACCTTGGAGATGTTTCGTATCCGGGAAATCTCAGCTGGGTTCTGCGTCATGGAGCCCGATGTTCGGAGCTTTTCGATCTCCTCTTCTCTGCTAAAGGAGGAGAGCAGCTCTTTCTCCGCGACACCGGCCGGGGTCTCGGTCTCGTCTATCTCCATCTCGTCGGGCCCGACTCCCGGCGTAGGGGCAATCTCCAAGCTGGCGGTAGCTTTGTCCTCCACCTCTTCGCTCTTCTTGGGGCCCTGCGATTCGACAAATTCGGTCCACGGATGCGGCGTTTGCCCCTCGGATGCCACAGACTGCTCCCTCTTGGTCGGTCGCTTCTGGGCCTTCTTCGGTGGTTGTGACTTCTTGCCCGGCACTGTCAGTCCCTTCTTCGTTTTGTCTTGCTTCTTTTCCTTCTCTGGGCTGGGCCACTCGACATCTTGGTCGAAATCTATTCGCGCCAGCGGCACCCACTCGTCTAGTCGCTTGTTGAAGTTGTCGAAGTTGCAGTAGAATTGGCGGCCGCTTTTGGTTTCTCGGATACTCAGAATCTCTGCACGCCGGGTCGCTCCATCTTTAACCACCATGGCAATACACCCGACCCTGTTGCATCGCACTGTCAGTAAGGGGCCTAGACTAGACGAGAGAAGCATGTGAAGCACGTGAAGTTCCGGGAACACCTACTTGATGGTGTCGGGCGTCGCCTTGCCCTTCTGGCGCGGCCCGTCCGAGCCAACCGTGGCATCGCCATTCGCTCCGGGGGGGCTCATGATGAACGCGTGATGGCGGCGTCGCGATTTTTGATGAAAAGTGTGATGATTTGATGAAAACGCAAGTGACTGTGGCTAGGGAAGCAGCAAAAACTTTTGGAGATGATCGCGGCAAGTTTTTGGAGGGGCAGTGCTCCAAGTGCTTGGATCTTCTAGTGCGGGGAATCGCTGCAACGGCATGGATAGCGCCTGCCCCCTTGTAGTGGGGCACCTATAAAGGACTCGGCGATTTTTCTTAGGTGCCTCGCAGCTCAGATTCTGCCTCCAGTCCATCATAATCAACACAATTTTCTCACCGCCGCCAGTCGCCTTGGCCATGAGCGCTACCGAGCTGAAGAGCGCGTGAGAGAAAAAGATCCTTCAGCAACTATGGCATCAGGGCTCTCGTCCAACTGGAAGGCCCTGCAAGCGCGGATTCAGGCCGAGTCGACAAAATCTGCAGAAAAGAGAAAGGCAACAGCGCCTCCGACCCAAGTCGACGAAAAGGGCTCGAGGAAGCGGCAAAGGATAGGACAAGATCCCATATCTAGGAAAGGCCCGGCTGCACCAGTCCCAGCGAAACAAAAGGGTTCCGGGAAATCGCAAATGGGAGTTGCACAGAGCTCCAAGATCGACACTGTAGCAGAATCAGGGGTTGCACCGTCGCTCGCTCTGTGGGCTGCGGATAACGATATCTCAGCTGAAGATGTCGCGGAGGCCTATGGACTAGGCCTGAGCAAAAATTCAATGCTCAAGGAGACGCCGGGAAAGCCCAATGAAGGTCTCGCCCCCGGCTTACAGCTGGGGAAGTATTTGGCGATCGACTGCGAGATGGTTGGGGTTGGCGAGAACGGCTATGAAGATGCGCTCGCCCGGGTGAGCGTCATCGACTTCCATGGACGACAAGTCTACGACTCCTATGTGCGACCGCAGGAGCGTGTCACAGACTGGCGGACACACGTATCCGGCGTGAGTCCTAAGCACATGCGGACTGCCAGGGAGTTCGACGAAGTTCAGGCCCAGATAGCGGAGCTTCTAAAGGGCAGGATACTCGTCGGCCACGATGTCAAGCACGATCTCAGAGCGCTTCAACTAGACCATCCCTTCAAGGATATGCGCGATACGGCAAAGTATTCAGGCTTCAAGAAGTACGGCAACGGGCCGAAGCCGGCGTTGAGGGTGTTGGCTCAGGAGTTACTTGGCGTTGAGATTCAGACAGGACAGCACTCGAGCATCGAGGACGCTCGTGTCACGATGTTACTTTTCAGGAAGCACAAGCCCGGGTTTGATGTGGAGCACGCCAATCGATACCCCGACCCAGCCAAGGGCAAACCTCCACAGGGGAACGGAAAGAAGAAGAAAAAGAAGCCTTGATGTGCTTCAGCATTCATATCCAGATGTAGAAACACATCCCCTATCGCCAATCTAATGATCATCAGACTCGTTCCCTAGCTGGAGTCGTCTTTGTCGTCACTTGCTGCCATGCTGTTCCCTTTCGCTTGGGACATTATCATTGGGTATCACCTCCATTCCTCCTCTCGCACTTATATCGGGATGCCCTCCATCAGCTCTAGTGCCCCTTCCCTCCCGACGGTTATAATAGCATCGCCGAGCGTCTTCGTCACGAAACCGGCTTCACAATAAGTGAAATAATACTGCCCAGTGGCGTTAGCGATCTTCCCTCCAATACCTGGCCGTGCGTGTTGTTGCTTACCTCCCATTTCTTTCGAAACACTTCCACACCCTCTTCGCTCATGTCAGGGTGCTCCTTCAGCAGGGCCGGCCGGATCTTGGTTTCAAAACTGCTCATGAAGTTCTCCTTCCACAGCCTCAGCGCTTTGGAATAGTGTCCTCCGATGTTCTCCACCTTCTCGATAATAAGAGTTCCCTTGGACTCTGCGGTAATGTGGTTGAGCAGCTGTGTGATAGAAGGCAGATAGCCTCCCGGGAAAATATAATGGTTGATGAAGCTGGATAAGACGGTCAGCATGGGGCCAGGTTCGCGCAGTAGTGCGACACTCACTCTTCGCCCTTCGAGTACGCCTCATGCCGACCCTCAGGCATGGTGATGCATTGAAACACGGCAATTCCACCCTCTTTCTTGAGCAATCGATTAATGCAGGCAAAGTATGTGCCCAAAAACTCCTGGCCGACCGCCTCCAACATCTCGATGGACACGATCTTGTCGTACGGGGTTTCTGGGACCGGCAACGCTCGATAATCCATCAGCAGCACCTCGATCCGATCTGAGAACCCAGCCTCCGCTATCCGCTCCTCTGCCAGGGCCTTCTGCTCCTTCGAAAGCGTCAGACTCGTGACGCGGCATCCGGTCTTGCGGACCGCCTCGATGGCGAACGAGCCCCAGCCAGTGCCAATTTCCAGGACATGGTCGGTCGACTTGATCTTAGCGCCGTCAATGAAGCGGTGCAGCTTTGTCATCTGCGCCTGCTCAAGAGTCTCCTCCTCTTCCTCCCTGCCCGTTACGGCCTTCCATATCGGGCACGAATACGTCATGTCTGGCGAAAGGAAGGCGGAGAACATGTCGTTGCTGATGTCGTAGTGAGCTTGGATGTTGAGCAAGGCGTTCGAGAGTGTGTTGGTCGATCGGGCGACGCCGGCGACAGCTGTCGAGATCGAGGACAGCCATGTTGTCCCGTTGCCCATCTGTTCTCGGTTGACGATGAAGAGCTGAAAGAAGGCTGTGAGATCCTCGCACTCCACCTCCCCGAGCATGTACGCCTCGGCGAACCCCATGTCCGCGAATAAGAACAGTCTCATCCAGAACGCCTCGCTCTTAACGACAAGCTCGACACGGGGAATGGTAGTTGCCTTGCGGACACCATTGACCCCACTGGTCAATTTCTTCAATTCCTCGGTCGTCAAGCTATCCAGCTTACCGGGGCCCAGCTTCTGGCCGTAAACCAGTCGCTGCCCAGCAGGCTCATCGACGAGCAGTAGGGTGCCAACATCGATGGCGGAAAAGACGGACAGAATAGCGGGCCGCGCGACCTTCAGCGCAGGGCCCCAGGTCAAGCTCCCGAGTCCTTTACGCAGGAGACCAGTGCCCCGATACAGAGGACGGGCTATCACCTCGGGCAGGCCAGGCAGGCTAGGCAAGGGAAGAGAGGGCGCCATCTATCACGGTCAGTGGTTGAACAAGCAGGGACCCGGAGGTGGGCACACAGCAAATACCACTGTTGAACCGGACTGGCGCAGGGGCACCAGGGAAGGAAGATAAAAGATCAGAGTTAAGCTTCGGTATTTACGAAATAGCAAACCCAAGCATGTGGGTGGGAAGTTTACACCCAAGTTGGAGGGAGGGGGGAGGGAGGGGGCGGGGACAGGCGTGAACGTAGGGAGAGGATGGGCGAAGGAGGAGGGCAGATCGGAGCAACGGCCGGCGGAGCGAGGCGGCAGGCGCCTTTTGATGTACGACATCACAGTCCCCCTGGGACCCCATTATTCACTCGACCCGTTCGCATGTGCGCATCACGCATCAGAGCTCGGATAGCTACTACGGGCATAGGACCGGATGGGGTGGGCGCGTCGCAGGGATAAGGTGTACGGGAAGAGCAGGGGCCGCCTATCCTGTCTCGAGTCAGGGCGGATCGGTGGTTTCCAGCCGAGCGCCCGCGCCGGGTTCCATGCCAGCGTGCACATCCACCCCAGAACGCCCCCTCCCCCTTCGAATTGGGTCTAGGTGCAGAACCGTGGTGACTTGCGAGCAGCGCTAAGGAGTGCAGCGGTCTGGCATGGCTCATGGGTCGGGCGGAGGAGGAGAGGCTAACCAATTGACCCGGGCCTCTCATGCCGCGCCGGTATGTAGCACTGCATGTATCCCAGCATAGGGTCTGCAGCAAGGCTCTGGGGTCGTACACAGATGCGGTTCCAGGTTGGACCGTACAGCATGGGGATATATGTCGTAGCCTGTCCTGACCCGGACCGTGCGTGGCGACTGGGCTGGGAAGGGGGGGCGCGGGCGGCCGGTGATGTATGGGAGGCTAACTCTTTGCCCGCGACAAGAAACATTGCAGCTTGCTGGACGAGGATCTTGGCCCCGACCCTGGTCCCTGTGTTTTATCTTCAGACCCTGCGGGAGCCCGAAAAGATGCTCCCGCTTCCCTCGTGGGCCGAATCTTAGCTCTGTCGCTAAATTCTTAGAGAAGGTACGAAACAAATCCAGCCAAAGCACTAACCAAGGGCTCGGTGGTCGGTAGCTCTCGTCCCACGACGTCGGGCGGAATCACGAGCTCGTTGCGCTCCATGGCTCTGGCCTTGCAAGGCCGGCCGCCTCCCCTCCTGGCTCTCCTCCTGGATTTCCCGCTTCCTCCCCACCATATTAGTAGATTAGGGGCACGATTAGGGGAACGATTAGGGACATTAGGGGCACAAAGGGTTAGAAAGCAGTCCAAAGGAGACGGCTTCTCCTCCCGGCTGCAGAATTGAGGCGGACGGCACCTCAAGCGCGCGCACCATTTTGGTTTCGTGGCTGCCGGGCGGTGGGAATATGAGTTCTGGCGCAGAACATCAAACGCATCTGGAAAAGTTTCAATTCCCTCTGGGAGCGCCCATGCCTGGGTGGCTGGTCCTTAGTCCGAGGTCGCTCAATCCGTGCCCGAGACGAGCGGTCCTTGTTATTTTAGCGGACGGCGCTGCATCATTGCGCCTGCCGGCTGCTTCTGCTTTATTGACATACATCGGTTTCCATCCAGATTGGACGCCAGTTGAACCCCGCCGGCGGCGGCCACCCATCGACTCTCGCTTCTCGATGCAGGCTCCTTTGTCTCGTTCTGGGGGGTGCTCCGGGCAATCCGCAGAAGCAAAACCCCCCAATACATGACATCACCACTGGCCGAGGAATTCCGTCTACTCCGCTCGGCGGACTCGAAACTAGCTTGTGAAGTGGGCTTTGGGGAGGTCGCTTGAAGTGGGAACGCGCAGGTCAGTCACCGCTGGGTTGCTGCTCTCCCCCTTGTCCGCGTTGCTCGGGAGCTCGATTCCCGATGCCTCCAGTGGCAGCCGATCTCGCCGGGCCCGTGCCGTCTCGAGCATCTTCGGATTAGGCTCCTTGTGGAAGGGAGGCTCGCCCTAGGACTAGGCTGTATGCAATGCCGGGCAGGGCCTCTTCCGCGGGGCTACTGCACGTATCGGAACAGTGCTACATGCAGGCTTCACCGCTGCCCAGGGCCCTGACCAGTTGAAGGACAGCTGGATCTCTCTCTGTTTCGGCCGTGCGGGGGTTGGTTGGGAGTTGGTATCCTCTTAGGGCCGACGGCGGGGACACGAGTTGTCGTTGCGATGGGCTCTGCTCCATTGTTGCCGCATGGTCACGAGTCGTCAATTTACCGTGTCACACAACGTATTTTGCAGAATGGCTAGGCCTGTAGGCTTTGGAGCAGGCGGCTCAACAAGAGGAGCAAAGAGTCTTGGCTTTCCCCTCAGGCCCTCAGGCTCTCGGCAGATGGTCTTGGAAAGGAGCAGGCCCCGCCCCAACCATCAATGTAAGGCGGATGGATGGTACAGTAGCGGGCCCCGGCGCAGCCCAAAAACTCAATTAAGCCCAATCCCTGCAAAGTGGCACAAGCGCGTCAAGACGCGTCTCCTGCCATCAGCTTCGACACACCGCACCATTCCCAGCCAGACTGCAGCGACAATCATCAGTCCCACGATTAAGTCGTTCCTCCAAAAATGCCGGAGCCGATACTCAACATTACGCAGGGTGCAGCACCCGCCAAGAACACGACGGCTAATCTGCTCCCGTGTCGCGTGGACCACTCGGGCTCCGTCGAGCCTCTCGACCCCTTCTGGTCCGTTAGCCAGAACGAAGGTAGCTATCCTATATACAGCTTCTCTGCTGCCTGTCTCCATCCTAGCGTCAGTTTCTGACCCTGTCCCAGACGGCTCCAAGACCGCCTACCTTCGCGGCCGGAAACTTCATGGCCAAACTTTGAAGCTTCCCGAAGGCTACCGCGGTGCCGTGGTTGCGAAGACCGAGACCCAGCCTCCAAGGCATCAGGAGTGGGCCCATGCCGATGACCAGGAGCGGGAAGACGAGCCTGAGGTGGGCACGCTGGAGACCAAGGCCGAGTTCAGCGAAGTTGTGGTCTGGGGTCACGAGACAGGCACCGATGCCGGGGCAGACCCCTATGTTCGGGGAATCGAGGAGTGGATCGGACTAGCTGAGCAGATTCACTCTTACGAAGCCTCCAAATGAGGCGAATTTGCATATCCAGGAGCACATGTACGGGCTAGGCGGAGGCATTCGGCATTGGGTCCGCGTTACGATCACGCATGGGACTGGGCGTTTTGGACTGGTATAGCAAGATGTGGATCTCTCCGCCAGGAAGGAAGTAGAACCATACTTGGAAATGATACCTATGATAATCGATTGATATTTAACGCGTACAGATTTCAAACCAGACTTGCTTTTTTAAGTAAGGTAATCAGGAGCTAACCCCGGGATTTGACCGGTCATATAGGCATGATGCTCCTCGAGTAGAGTGTTTAAAAGTGTAGCCAAACGTATGTACCTGGTGAATGCACGCATACAGCTGTGCCGTTCAATATCTGTGTATCGTCTATGTGGAGTACAAGGCGGTTCCTGCGCGGTCACCAATGTTCACTTGAAGTCTCCTTCGGCGGAGACTGTACTGCCCATTTCGAGAGCTTGAGGCGGTTGTCCATCGTATATCCTCTTGAACAAAGCCCCAAGCCGGGCTACTCCCTCGACAATCATATCCTCGTCCTCGTACGAAAAGCATAACCGAAAGCTATTCGGGAACTGCACAGACGCCTCGTCTCCGTGCACCTCAAAGAAGCTGCCCGGGGATACCCGGACGTTCTCCTCTTGCAGGGCCCGCTTAGATAGCTCATCCGTTGTCAGCCCCTTGCCGCCGGGCAGCGTAACCCAGACAAAGTAGCCGCCATGGACGGCCCTCTGCGTCTCGGCACTCTCGAGAACCGTAGCGCCGAACTTGCCGAGTTCCTTCTTAACCGCCGTGACGAGCAGAGCGTGCCGTGCTTGCAACGCCGGCCGGACCTTGTCCCGCAGATGGACGTCCAATTCGCCGCCGGCCAGCACCTCGCGCACGATCATAGCCGAGAACTGACTTGGGGCGCCGCCGGACTTTGTCGAGCCTGTCTGTGCCACGCCGAAGGCCATCGCAGACGTCCCTTCGACCCACCCCGTTCGCATTCCCGGGCCAAGGAGCTTGCTGAACGAGCCGTTGCTGAGGGCGTGGCCGAAATGGCGTCCGGGGGGATCATACTCCGAGGGACCCAACGCCCGGTCGATGTCGACCAGCCGCGGGAGGAGCGGCGACAACAGTGGAAGAGACGGCACGGGAGTGGTTTCTGTGGTTGTAGGCCACTGGAGGAAATCATAGACGTCGTCGCACAAGATTAGGGCATCGTACTTTCGCGCAAGGCGGACGAGCTCCTCCCGTCTGCGCAAAGACATGGTCTTCCCAGAAGGGTTGGCGCATGTGGGAACGCAGTAGACGATATGTTTGTAGGCCTTGCGCCACTGACCGGGCTTCTTATATACCTGTGATCATTGGTCAATCACCATATGCAAACATTCTCACATGTTGTAGAGAATTTCCATCATCACTCAGGTTATTGCAAATCACAAATAGTTGATAGTGGCTTTCGGCCAGGTCGAAGCTATTGCAAATAATCAAACACTTACCGGCGCATCTGGACCTTTCCCTTCGAACTGCTTCAGGCCGTTCTCAAGCCATTCCAGGTCCACCCCTTCCTCGTCTTCCGGGACGGCTCGCAGGCGTCCGGCAAAACCGGCGTCCTCAAAGATGGGACACGCCAAGTAGTAGCACGGGGCCACAGCCCACACCGCCTGGGTATAGGCCGGCTCGGTGAAAGATTGAAGCACGCAGGCGAGGCTTTGGCTGGCACCGCCGGTGATGCAAAGGCGCGCCGGGTCCGGTTCGACGCCGTACGCCTTCCCGAGCCAGGCCGCGAGGTCAAGCAGCAGCGGTTCGTACCCGGGGTCCGGGCCGTACTCCAGCCCGGGCACGAACACGGACGGGTCCGAGAGCGTCTTGACGGCGGCGGCCTTGAGGAGCTCGGCGGGGAGGAGACGCGGCGCCGGCCAGCCCCGGGAGAAATTGATGGCCTTCTTTTCGGTCATGGTGAAGGAGGAAAGCCGGCGGGGAGTCGGCCGGAGAAGATTGCTTACCGTTGCTAATGCTGTGTTTATACCAAGCAGCCGCCGCTTCCCTTTCATCGGAATTTTGGAGTTGGACGTTGGGGCGTGGACGGAGGCCAGCTGCCGGCGAATACTCAAGAGGCGGGGGCTATCGCTGAACTGGCATACGCTATTATCCCATATTCGGCAGGCAGGCCGTCCTACACCCGGCTCACCACCGAGCTCGCAAAAGTGGACCCAAGCAAACTATTTGAGAAGCCCAGAGATGATGCCTATTTCCTCTGCCCGCAAGAGCGACGGTTCAGCCGGTGTCTGATCTACTGTAGATATTTCGCCTGGCTTTCCTTGGTATTTCTGGGCATTTGCTTTACACATCCTGGGACCTTGTGTTCCACACCTCCCCTTAAACCATCTCGAAATCACATAGGATGAAAGGGAGCTAGATCACGGTAACCTCTTAAGAGTGCACTGAGTATTCATGTATTTTCTGTCTGCAGAGGCAAGAGCTACGTCCAGTGTGTCCTGCGACACCCTTCATGATCACCGCCCCTCCCATTGCAGCCAGCAAAGAAGTCCAGGGGGGAGGGGAAGTACAGCTTTGAGCTAGGCCGACCACATGCTGGGAGAAACATGCAAAGCATTCTCCTGCAGCCGAGTTTGAAGGGTATATTGCCAGATATCGTCGGCCGGCTCCTGCCTCTGTCCCTTGGTGTGTCCGATCCGATTCCTGCCCGGCCTCCTTGGTGGCCAAATGTGGCGCGAAGAAAAAGCGACGTCGGCAAGACAGTTCAGCTAGTCTCAACTTGCTCCGGCCTTCTTCCAGTCGATGCACCCTCCCATTTTACATTATCATCCATCGTCGATTAGGTTGATAATTCAGTGCGCCAGAGTGGGCATCGATCAAAACTAGGCCCAAGCCGAGCCGTCCTGGTTCCTCGTCGTCTATGCCCCCCGTGTTGCCGGCCGTCGCTTGGTCGCAAGGCGCCACAGACACCACGACGTAGATCGGGCAGTAACCACGCCCGAGGTTGCAAACTCGCCATCGAATACTGAAAACAAAGAATAGTACATAACTGCTAGCTCTGGGGTCGCAGTTCCGGGAAAAAATAGTCACGCGCCGTCAAGTTGGAGTGCTAAACACGGCCCTCTAAACAGGCAGCCTGGGAGTGCAGCAGATATGCCCTCGGGAACTGCTGGAAACAGATGTCGGGCGATGAGAGAGATCCGGGCTTAGGGTGTTATAAACAAAGCCCATGTAAATGTTGTGTGTAGAGACCAGCATCAAGTACCGGTGTGGGTAATCCCCATGGATCGCTAGGATTGGCGGCAAGACTAGGCCTGTATCGAGGTCGATGGGGTGCGGGACCAGTCTCGGCCTCGCATGCCACCTCGCCGACTCTCTCTTGGCTGGCCGCTGGAGCCCGAACCCCCTGACTCGCTGTTGAACGACGACGCATCTCTGCTCTTGGGCGGTCGGTGGCTCTGACCATTGTGGCGTCCACCACCACGAGCGCGGCGCGGGTTGCTACGGGTTCGCGAGGAGGGAAGGCCGATCGTCTTGATCGCGTCCATCCCCGGGAAGAGAATGGAAATAGAGTTGACGCCTGATGCGGTACCGTCAGGGGGGAAAGGTTCGGCGCTGAGGATATCAGCGACGGCGAATCGTTTGGGGACGTTCTTAGGCGCCGGGCAGGGCTGCCAGGCTAGGTCGGGAACCTTCTTCGGCAAGCGGATGGGGGGTAGGGAGCCCATCTCCTGCTCCTCGAAGCACTCCTCTGCCATTACTTTCGAGATCTTCGACCCGTCGCGGCCGCTCGCCAAACTGCGGAAGGACCCTAGCGGGAAGGAGACCAGAACGGGAGATGCCTGCACGTGCTGCGGCTTGGCGGGCCTACGGTCGTCGAATAGGCCCTTGATCTTCGCCTCCCAGTCATTTCCAGGCGAATGGATGGGGGGATGGTGTCCAGTAGGTCCAGTCTCGCCGTGATATGCTTGATGGCTGGCCCAGCCAAAGCTGGGAGCACCTCGAGGGGGCGGGAGCGAGCCGGGGGTAGCAGCATTCGAGGCCGGAGGGAGCCGCACTATTGGCCTCTGAGGCGGCAACGAAACCTGCGGGCGCCCAACATCGCCGTCGAATGCCGGGTGGCCGGCCATGTCTGGGGGTGGAGGTGAGGGAGACTTAGGGCGGTGCGCATCCGACGGGGACATCGCTGACTCGTTGCGTATATCCTTAGAGGGGAAGAAGCGAGAAGCGCGGGTCGATGCGTTGCCAGATCCGAGCGTACTAGGCCCTGAGGATGTGTCATTCGAGCCATGTGCCTGCTGGTTTTGACCCGAAGCGGCCTGAGACTGCTGTAGCGTGGCTGCTTTGCCCTCACCGCGGCTGGCCCATGGGTTGCTCTGTCCCCGATGGATGGGCTCCTTCTTGGACTCTTCGACCCGGCGTCCCTCGTCGTCTAGCTTAGTGGGACGCCAGCTGTCCTTGATCTGGGGCTGAATGTCGGCCAAGTTGCGCCCCTCAAGCTTCAGTCTGCGGTCGCGGTCCTCAGTCTGGGCGCTCAGTATCGCTCGGAAGGCATCATCCCCGGTCTTGACCTGCGCAACCCAGTGGCTTGCCGCTGATTGGCGCTGCGAGGCTGACATCTGGCTACCAGGTGCCTGCTCCATTCGCGGAGGAGGGCCGATCGGCGGTTGCCGGGCAGTACCACTAGAGGACTGGGTGGCGCTGCTGGGAGGCCCGATCGGGCCAGGGCCGGCTTTGGTCGGTATCTGAGAGATCTGAGAGGAACCGAGATCCACGCTGAAGGTACCGTTCCCGAGGCTTCGGTTGTTGTTGGGGGCGCCCCAGACATTCTTGGCCGATGGCTGCGTCCAGCTCGATGAGGACGTGAAACGGTCAGCGGATTTCCCCTCGTTCGGCCAGGCGTGGCCTTGTTGCGGACGCGCATCGGCCGGCTCCTTCGAGGACATGCTCGGCGATGGAACGCCGCTGAGGCGCGAGTCGGATTTATTATCGACGTCAGATGAAGCCAAAGTGGCGCTAGAAGTGTCGGAGGGGTTTTTATCGTCTGCCGAGGGCGCTTGAGACGAGCCTGGACGTGCCTGGATCTGGGGAGCGGGGCCTTGGGACTTCCCGGCAGCCTTTCGAGAACTATTGGACTCGGGTGCCGGGCCCATCGCCTCCAACTTGAGCCGAATGCGTTCCTTCCGCGCCGCCTCTTCGCGAGCTTCCTCCTCCAGGCGACGTTTCACGGCCTCCTCGCGTGCCTGCCTCATGACCTTCTTCTGGGTCTCGTAATCCTGCTCGGTGATTGATGGGACGGCTTGGGGAGGTACCGGAACACGACCCTCGACAGGTTGCGCAGCAGTCTGAATGGGTGTGGCATGAGTAGATGCGGGCGACGCTCGGTTCCAGTTCTGGACATGTGGAGGCCTCTGCCCTGGAGGGCCGGCTGCAAAGTTCGCAGGCGAGGTAGGACTCTCCAGGTCGCCGGCGAGGGATGGCCTCCGGGCAGCCGAAAACTCTGGCGGCGGGTATGGCTGGTCGTAGCCCTTGCGCAGGTGCTGGTAGCTGCCACTGCCTCCGCTAACGTTTGATGAGCCACGACGCCGCCCGTACGGCGGATGCTGTTCGCTCGTTCTGCTTGTCTGGAAGGCTGCTGAAGGTTCCGCAGGACCCTGAGTATCATTACGCTGTAAAAGAGCAGGCTGCCTGCCATGGGAAGGCTCCTGGCGCATAGACCCTCGTCGGTCAGGGACGGGTTCGTAGCGGCCAGACTGTGAGTTGAAGAGCTCCCGGTTGCTCGGGGGCGGCCCTTCCCTCCACAGTGTCCGGCTGAAATCGTCAGCTGCGATCTCCTTGGGAGGAGGCGGGGTCATCGTCGTCGGGGGATAGCCGTCCCTTGGGTAATATTTTGTGCCTGGAGGGCCCGCCTGCAGCTCAACCCCAATAGGAGGCTGCTTATCGATCTTCGGGAGCGTAGCCCATGGAGACTTGACAGGCGTGGGAGGCGCGGGAGGCTTGGCGACCAGAGTGGGCTTTTCGGGGGCCCCTTTGAGGACGAGTCCCTTGCCCGAGGCAAGAACGCCTGACTTGATCGAAGGCGACGACGCGGGCGGGGCCGGGGACCTCGACTTCTCTGGGATTGAGATCTCCCTCACGGGTGGGGGAGGGGCAGCGACGGGGGGGGGAGTTGGAGTGGCAGTGGGAGGAGGGACCGGAGCAGGGGCTGGAGGAGGGTCTTCGGGATGCGGGATCGCTATCTGAGTGCCATCCTTCCAAGTGATCGTATCGGGGGCCCAGTCCTCGTCCTCCTCCTCGTCTGCCCAGTTGGCCTGCCCACTCTTGGAGTCGTCTGCCTGGAGTCGAGTCGCCATGTGGATACCGTACTTCTTCAGCTCCTCGTCGGTATACTTCTTGGGCTCGGGAGGTGGGACAGCTGGAGGTAGAGTCAGCAGTCAGCGGTCGGTGGTCAGCAGCACCAAGGCACAGAAGCACAAGGCAGTGGAAGGAGTCAGGTAGCTACTCACGCCTGTTCTTATTCCAGACCGCATTCGGGTCAGGAACAGCACCCGCCTTTCCTCCATTCAATCCAGACGCGGTCTTGGCAACCAGCCCGCTGCCCGACTTCGCGACCAGCCTCGGGCGGGCAGAGCTGCTCGAAGTGGCGCCAGGAGGCGGGGTGAGGCTCGCAGCTGGGACTGCCTTGTCTGCGGGTTTCAGAGAAGCGGTGCCCGAAGCGCCTTTCGTGTTCAAGAAGGTCTTGTTGACCGAGATCGACTTGAAGGAGGCTGGTTTCTTGACGGTGGACGAGGAGCGGCCGTGGCTCTTCTCCTCGTCTCTGAGTTTGGCGACATCGGATCGTGCCGCTTCGGTGTCAGATCCTCCGCTTACACTGACCTCTGCAGAGTTCACCAGATCGTCAACAATGTCTGAGATATGCTTGTTCTCGAGTTCGTCGGTGGCGGTGCTGGCAGCATCACCGTTCACTTGCGCGCGGTCGAGGAGGGCATTGTGGGAATCGCTGTCGATCGTGGCCTGCGATAGAGAGCATGTCGGTGGTCAGCAAGGGGATCGGTCGCGAGGCGACGACGTTAGAAAGGAGGGCAGAGCGAAAACTCACGAGCTCGGACACAGAGGTTACAGTAGCTTCATTGGATCGGTCTTCGTCAGGTGACGCAGTTGCCATCCTACGGTGATCGATTCGTTTCTAGGGTCGCTCGGCGATGATGATGGATCGCGCGTCCACCAGCGGCGGGTTTGGAGGTCGAAGGGGAAGGGATGCTGTGTCTAATGGGGATGGTGACTGTGGCTGCTCTGGTTAGTGAGATGTCCGACTGACGTGGAATGACCAGGGTTCGCAAAAAGATCAGGTACGAATCTTTTCGAGGTCGGAACAGGGAGGCGGCAGATCATTTGACGAGCCGGCGAGAGGCCGCGCGCGCAACGGAAGGGGGAGGGGGGGTGGGAACTTACCCTCTCTCTCTAAAGGGGGAATATGCCTGTGGTCCTTAAATGGCACCTAAGTCGTCGATGATCTGGAAGGTCAAAGTGAAAAAGGGAAGCGGGAGAGTTGGGAAAGGCGCCTTTGCGGCTGGGGGGCCCTTTTCGAGAAGCAAGGCCCATTTAGGCTTAGCGGCGAAGAGCAGGGGCCACCACGAACGGCTGGGAAGGCGGGCTGGGTAGCCTACACCTTACCTATTTGTTTGCCTCGAGTTGTCTGGTGAATCACACAATACCACCTAGTAGCCTTCGCCTGAAGAGCACTTGATCCTCGCACCTCGTAAGGAGCGATTGTAAAAAAAAACCCCTACAGAGGCCGCCCTGTCGACTGCGGTTTTGGTTTTCAGCGTTGTCTGGCTATTCGCTGCCAAGAGTTCACGTTGCTTGCGGGGACCACACAATTCCTAGCCCTGTATCCTTGGTCAAACACTGCCAGCCCTCGAATGCTAGTCTGAGAATAGCCAAGTTACGTATGTAGCTGTTTCCATATCCCTGGCGGATTCGCACTTCGTCCGACCTTCGACCTGGGTTCTACCGTGAGATCTCCTAGGCTCTCTGCCTTCGAATCTAGGCCGCAGCTAGGTCAACTGTGAACTGTGCACCACGCTCGAGCCTTTAGATTCACACGGGCACGTTCCCGATCTAGTCGACATTGAACGCCCAACTTTGAGTCTATGTATACTGATCACCAGGACCAGCCGGCTACGATGTTTTCCGACTGCATGGCACTGCCCTATTTCCACAGTTGAAGCATGAGTCAGGAAGCCACTAAGGATTGCTTTAGGACATTGTCCAACATAGCGTCACACGATCAGAGCGTACACGAGACAACAAACGAAACTATTCCTGAGTCTGCAGCAGCGTCCAGGTTCTCTCTATTGATGACAAGTTATGTACAACAGCTGGGAAGGCCGTGCTCTGAGCCACCATCTATGACCGCCATGCCCGAACCATTGTCTAGTGAGCGTTGTTCTTGTGGTGACCTGATTTCGGGTTAGTACTGCGCTCAATTTTGATAGCAGGATTTGCATTGGCGGAAGGTCTTACGGAGGTGGAAGTAGTAGTTCTGGGCGTAGCCGATGATCACGAGGAGGGCAACCACGTGGATGATGGCTGATACGAGTTAGTTGTGATGCCAGGTCGAAGACGCCCAAACCTGAGCCTGTGGGAGCCGGAACATACGCTTGGCAGAAGGGTTCTTGCCGAAGTGCTTCTCCTGGTAGCGGCCGAAGAAGCCCTTGGCCTTGACGGCGGGAGCAGAGCCACGGGGGAGTTTCTCGTAGAAGCTGACGACGCGCTGCATGCGGACAGCGTCGGGAGCGGCACCGATGGCCTGTATCCATCCAAATCAGCTCATATCTCCCACGGAAATCACCATTCCATCAAGTCCTCGACTCGGTGTCGTCCACTTCTACCGGCTCCATCGGGTGCCTGTCCCAGGCCCATCCACCCTGACCTCTCTTTCGCATCCTAGAGCGCAAAAACAGGGGCGAAAACAATCGAAGAGCACGGTCATACCTTAGGAGAGGCAACCTAGAGCAAATTTATTAGCATTTCTGCAAGGCTGGGGTCGCGTTCGCTGCGTTTGGGCTCACCTTGGGAGGGATGAGCGTGGAAAGCGCTCGGCGAGTGACGAAGCTCATGATGGCGGAGGTATCGGCGCTACACGGCCTGTAATTCTGGTGGAGGAGAGAGGAGAGGGATGAGAGAGCCCAATTGCACGAGTCGCAGGGGGCCCAGAGGAGGTGGTGGTGCGATTGAGCGGAGCGTCGTCGTTGATTGCAGAGGCTGCAATTGAAGCTGCGAGGAGCCGGACGGAGCGAAAGACCTCTCGGGAAAGCGTTATTGCGCGGTTCTTTCCGGCCACCAATCAAATCCCGCAAGTGGGGCACCACAGACCTCAACCTCACCACGGCCAATTGAGCTCTCCACGTCGTATCTCGAAGCTCGCTCCATTGGCAATACCTGCCTTCCACGAACCTCTCCTCTCCCAATCCCACGGCTGTCCGCGGCGAGACGACTCCTCATCGAGATGGCCTCCCTCCGAACCGCCCCGGCCGCGCGGCTGCTGAGGACAGCCTCGCAAGCCCGACCGATCCTGCCCGCCACTCGACGATTCGAGAGTTCTGGCGTCCCTGTGAAGAAGGAGGAAACCCCGCTGACCCGACCGCACAATGCTCCGGACTACGACGTGCACTTCGATAAGGCGACCTCGTAAGGAACCCTGTTCTCCGGGATCCAATTGAGCCGTGACTAATTCCAGGGCAGCACCTTTACCCCCGTACCGAAGCGCGTGATGGACGGCAGCGAGCCGGGCGAGGCCCTGCCTGCCGCCGTTCTTTCGGGGGCCCCAATGGAACTTCAGGCCCGAACTG
This sequence comes from Thozetella sp. PMI_491, assembly GCA_021432635.1. Taxonomy (NCBI): domain Eukaryota; kingdom Fungi; phylum Ascomycota; class Sordariomycetes; order Chaetosphaeriales; family Chaetosphaeriaceae; genus Thozetella; species Thozetella sp. PMI_491. Next base: position 347,313 of record MU270025.1, on the reverse strand, counting down.
CCCGGTACGTTTTTGCTCCACGCCTCCTGCAAGCTTGAGTCCCGATTTGTAGGGGAAACTAACCAGCCTCACCAGCATCTACAAGCCGGCCAAGCCTGCGACTCAGTCAGGCGATTGGGGAAGTTCGCGGTGGCGGATGGACTGGGATGTTCTCGCCAAGGGCCACAGGTGGGAGAACCCCTTGATGGGATGGCAGTCTTCAGGTGATTTCATGCAGGGCACGCACCTCAACTTCAAGAGCAAGGAGGACGCCATCGCCTTTGCCGAGAAGCAGGGCTATGAGTACTTTGTCCAGGAGCCCAACGAGCGCAAGTTCACACCGAAGGCGTATGCCAACAACTTTCTGTACACCCCCAATAAGCTGAAGCACATCCGGACGAAGTAGAGGGGCGAAAGGATGGGGTGGGCCTTGCCGGGGAGAAAGAGCTGCTCGCGAGAGTTCTTGTATTGTAAATAAAAACGGTCTGGAGACGATGACCATAGAAGAATCCTGATTGTCCAAGACATATATCCAGCTATGTGGTAAAAGATTTCCGGTTTTGGTGACTTTGGTCTGATTGCCAATGTAAGATACGAGGGCTCCGGTCGCCAGGAACGAAACAAGCGGTAACTACAAGTAACAAACAGCGATAGAAAGCAAGCAAACACTTTGCTGAGACGGCATATCTTGGCCATCCTTATTCATCATACAATATGTAGGTATCGAGGGCTGTCTATACAGCCGTAGCACAAGAACTCCGTGCTAATGCAATCCGCTATATCCCACCCGACCGTCCTAGACCATGCCTGAGCATGGCATAATATCCCACTTATCCCATTCCATAGACCACACCTCACTAATAACGCCGGTAGAAGCAAGACCAACCCTTCCATGCCCATCCATCATACACATCCGAAAGAGATACATCCGCTTTTCATCAGAATCGCGGAAACTCAGCTTGTAATCATCGGCTCATGGCCGTTCTCAAACTCTTCCTTGGCTTCGGCGTCCTCACCGTTGAGACCAAGGTCAATCTCGCTCGGCAGATCCTTCTTACTGGTACGCGCAGAAGACTCTGCCCAGGCGCGCATCTTGACGAGGGACCTGATGGCAGCGTCCCGACGGTCCGTCTCCTGGCGTAGCACAGCGTCATTGACGTTGTCAGCTGTCTCCCGGCGAAGATCTGCGTGGAGGAGCGCGGCCAGCTCTGGCTGCAACTGATCATGCGGGAATATGAGCAGAGCCATTGTCTTCTCGAGATCCTTGAGGAACTCCGAGTTGGTGGCCGCCCGAGGCGCCAGCTGCTCGGTAGCAAACTGCAGGGCAGTTGTGATATCTCCTCCATTGCACTGGCGGATAAGCTCGACGAGTTGAAGCCTTAGAAGCGAAAAGTGTAGCTTCGGGTCCTTATCTAGAATCTAAGGTGCCCATGTTAGAAGATGTCGAGAAAGCAGCTACGAAGCGTGAGGAGTGCCAGAAACAGTGTTGCTCATAAACATGGTGGTTGTTTCTCATCACCGGCCGAGGGCCTATGCGTGGTGCATGATAAAACTCGTATTCTAATCATCGCGAGGGGGGAATAGGGTAACGGGCTGGGGTGAAATGCTCTTCATCATACCTCTGGATCCAGCTGGTTCAACCCCGAGATGGCCTCCTCGATGAACCCAGTGTGGATGGCCTGTTGGATCTCCTGGCGAGCCCGGATCCCCTCACTGTCCTGCTGAGGTTGCAGGTTGGCCTCCTTGGAGAATTTGGCTGCCGCTTTTGGGTAGCCGGCCATGGTCAGGTAGTCGAGAATGAGCGAGTTGATGTCACTGGCGCTGCGTTAGCCTTGTCCTGGACTTGCCCAAGTGTGCTCTGTGCTAGAAAAGACAGAAAAGGGTCGGCAGATCAGGCATCGTCAGTGACGATGGATATATTTTCTCCGCATGGTGTTTCTCGGAGAGATTCCCATTGATATCAATCATCATATTGCCGCGGTCGAGGCTACGAAAGGAAAAGAGTAGGGGAGGCGGTGGCGGGCTTCGGAGTCCGAGACTGGAGCTTACTTTTTTGGCGACTTGACATCGGCGGCTCGGTCGTCAAAAATATGCTTGATTGGCGTCGCCGTAGATGTTGAGGAAGCCTGCCAGTAGATATGGTCAGAAGCCGCGAGGGGTGCTGGGGCGAAGGAGATCACCTGCGTACCATCATGCCCGACCGCTCGCGCAGCTTCGAGAAGATTGACTCGCGGAAAGACGGGTCGATGTTGATGTGCAGGTTAAATGCCTCGCGAGACATGTGCTTTGACTTTGACGGGCCGTCCCATTTGGTTGGGTCGGGAGGCCGCGATGCTCTAGGTTGGTTGAACCAGTTGAGGAAGAAGAGGGTGTTGTGGAAAGGCTGGATGGAGGTGGAGGTGACGAAAAAGCCGTACGCGAGGTCGAAATTGGTGCGGGAGCTTTAAGTGGGGTCCTATGGCTGGAAGCAGCCCCAGGTGCCCTGCAGCTGGTCACACAATCCGAGGGCCAAGGTGCGCTGCGCTACCCGTGCCACCTCCAACAGGCTGAACCATGCATCAGCCACGGGCATTGTCGCATGGCGAACTGGCAAGTATGTCATGCCACTATTTGGATAATGGAATCTAGAGTCATAGACACAGCTGTTCCTAGTACTTGCGCTGGCATTTTCTTCGTACAGGTCTCCATGTTAGGTCCCATTCTGGCCAAGTCGGTCAAGGAGCCGAGCAGGCGTGAGGAACTTTGCTGCACCAGCCTTTTTCGGTTCTTATCCTTCCCGCCCCACAGGGCTTTGTCTAGGTCCTAAGCCCACTGTGAATGGCACCTGCCTGCGACAGCATCCACTCCAGCTCACCGAGCTCTGCGTTGCCTCCTCGCAAGAACTCAGCTCTAGGGGCGTTCTTGAGCATCTGCGCCCTATATACCCATCTTTGCGCCTCGGCCGTCACTTTTGGAATCCTTGATACCCTCCCTCAATTCGTGTCCAAGCGTTACCTAGCTAGGCTTCCGCCCCGGCTTAGAACATGCAGTAGCCTCTTATCAGCTAGGGATCCGCCGTGCTCTCGCCTCCTGCTCGCCCCTCACGCGACCACTCACACGGGCCGCTCTCACGACACTCTCCTGTGAACTCTACGGCCAGTTGGAGAACTAGACACACTCGGGATGCAGGACTCGGTGGCCTCGACGCTCGAGGCCTTGAATGCCGTCCATCTGGATGATACCATCGCTAAGAGGGCACATTATGCCCCTCCTTGGGCCGATGTCAGCATCATCGGTATTGCAGGGAGCTCCGGCTCGGGCAAATCAACCCTCTCCCAGGCCATCGTGAGGAAACTCAATCTTCCGTGGGTTGTGATCCTCTCCATGGTGAGTCGAAGACCAAATCCAGCAGCTGCAAGCCTTCCTGACCGCTTACCCTCGGCAATAGGATTCGTTCTACAAGAGTCTCGATGCGGAAGCCTCAAAGGCGGCGTTTCGCAACGAGCACGACTTTGACTCTCCAGATGCAAGTCGCCAATACGTTATGATCTGCCCTCCAAATGCTTACACATAGTGATACAGGCCATAGACTTCGATGTGCTCGTCCAACGTCTAAAGGACCTTAAAGCTGGGTGAGTCTATGCGGCATTCCTCAGTCCCATGCTGATTTCGTGGCCCCTGCATGCACTGATTCCTTATCCAGGAAGCGAGCCGAGATTCCTATATACTCGTTTGAGAAGCATCAGCGCTTAGACGAAACCACGTCCATCTACTCGCCTCACGTGCTAGTGCTCGAGGGTATATTTGCTCTATATGATCCCAGGGTGCTGGATCTCCTCGACATGAAGGTATTCTCAGCTACCCTACGGCATCTGCCTGAGAGTTGCTTAAATTGCATAGATATTCTGCGAGGAAGACCCTGATACTTGCCTATCCCGGAGGAGTCTGTCTTGCCCGAGCAAACCGCTGCACCGCCATATTTGCTAATATCACGCAGTTATACGCGATGTTAGGGACCGCGGAAGGGATATTGAGGGTATAATCAAGCAGTGGTTCGGCTTCGTGAAACCTAACTTCGAAAAAGTACGACGCCATGCCCACAAGATGATATAACTTCTAACCTCCATTCTAGTATGTCGATCCTCAGAGGAAGGTAGCCGACATTATTGTTCCCCGAGGAGTCGAAAACAGCGTTGCGATGTGTGAGCACCCTTGTCCCTCTCTCTCCGCCCCTTTCCCGCCCTTTTCAGGCCTGGCTGACGCTCGTGCAATAGCAATGGTCGTCCAGTTCATAGAGCACAAGCTGCTTGAGAAGTCAACACACCATAGAGCTGCTCTCACACAGCTCGAGATTGATTCTCTGTCCGAGCCTCTGTCCAAAAAAGTGATCCTAATGAGCCAGACACCGCAGCTGCGAGGCATGAACACTATCATTCGAGATATCGATACCTCCAGTGAAGATTTCATCTTCTACTTCGATCGTCTCACCGCGCTTCTCGTCGAGCAGTACGTTTCTCCGTTTTTCCCCATCATTGGCCCGCTTTGTGATGCCCCAATTAAACTCTGGTCTAGGGCTCTGAACAACATACCGTTCGTTTCGACGACTATTGCGACACCCGCTGGGCGCACGTATGCAGGCTTGCGCCAGCGAGGCGAAGCATCGGCGGTTATTCTCTTGAGAGGCGGCGCGGCCCTGGAAACGGGCCTCAAGCGCGTCATCCCAGACTGCCGCACAGGTCGCATCCTCATCCAGAGCAATATGCGGACGGGCGAGCCTGAGCTGCACTTTTTGGCGCTGCCCGAAGACATCCACACTCATGAGGCGGTTCTCCTCCTCGATGCGCAGATGTCTAGCGGCGGGTCGGCCTTAATGGCTGTACAGGTGCTTGTAGACCATGGCGTCAAGCCGGAACGAATCGTACTGGCTACATATAGTGCAGGCCGCATGGGGCTTCACCGGCTGACCAAGGTGTTCCCCGACATTGCAGTTGTTGTCGGCAACCTCATGCCGGACGTGGAGGAAAGGTGGGTTGAGAAGAGGTACTTCAGGTGCTGAGTCAAGGCCGGCGGGTGGAGTGCACTAAACTCAGGAGAAGCTGTTCTAGCGAGCGACGGTTACGTGGGCGTGGATATCCTCCTGCTAGTTGTCAGTGGAGAGCCCGAACAACCAGAGGATTTCTTTTTGGAGCACAGGTTCAAAGGCCGAACCCCGATGATTCGTTAACCCACCACCGAGAAACGTCCCAAGCAGGCTCAAGCAGGGCCTCTAATAGTGCGTCTTGTATTATGTAGTTATAAATTAAAGCTACGGCCAAACTTTGAGCCTCTAGGTCGAACCGCACATCTCCGAGTAGAAAGTAGCTGGCGCCAAGGAGGGAGGTGGGAGGTACAGGGTTCATTAATCAGCGCACCCGACCAGTGGGTGGCGGATTGGGACCAATCGAAGGCGAAACCAGGGGCATGACGGGTGCTCTGGACACCAATCCCCTTGGCTCGGCACCTGCCGCATTTCCGGCGGAGCTCACTCACCTGAATACGACTGTGCTGCCATGGACCAATGCGCAACTTGCATCATCACCTTCTCGCTACTTCTTCGCCTCGACTGATAAAACTTCTCCTCCGCCATCTCGGCTCCTGTCCGCCAGTCTCCCCTGGCTTCTCCAGCTTGGCGTCGAATATTTTCGCGTCGACCATGTTCTGCCAGAGATAAATATCAGCAAGCAGCGATTATCCCTCTAGTCCTTCCTTTACGTCATAGTGGAGGAAAACAAGACATGGCTGCGCCAGGATCTTTCACGACGCTCTTGGCCCGCGCAGGACACCGCGCCGCAGCTACAAGCTCTCGACAAGCTGGTTCGCTGCGAGGAAGCCTCTCCCACCTTCCACAGAACCGTTCGCTCTTCACCAAGACCACCCGTTCGTCACCAATTGCGCCGGGAAGCTCCCCCGCCAGACCCGAAGCTCCCCTCGCTCGGTCTTGGCGGCGCCTCGTATACCCACGATCGGCCACCCGGCAGCTGTCCGGGAAGCCGCTGCCTCAAGGAAAGTCGAGGGTCATAAACTTTGCCTACCGCACTGCAGCGTGGCTCGGAGGTTCGATTGCCTTTGTTGGCCTCGGCGTGGTCGCCTTCTTCGCCTACGATGCCTCGACCTACAAAACCTATGCCGAGCAGTCCGACATCAACGTCTCCCAGCTCGCCCTGAGCCCCCGCCGAGGCGGCCCCAAGAACCTGCCTATACTCGAAGTATTCATCGACGATGACGACTCGGAGGAGAAGGCGAGGCAAAAGGACAAGCCCAAGCTGGTCATCCTGGGAGGCGGCTGGGGCGGCGTGGCGTTGTTGAAAGAGCTGAACCCCGACGACTACCACGTGACGCTCATATCGCCCGCGAACTACTTCCTCTTTACACCAATGCTTCCGTCTGCTACAGTTGGCACGCTGGAGCTCAAATCTCTTGTCGAGCCTATTCGGAGGATACTGCATAGGGTCAATGGCCACTTCCTTCGCGCCACCGCCGGGGACATTGACTTCTCCAGCCGCCTCGTGGAAGTGACTCAGAAGGACTGCAACGGAAAAGATGTGAGCTTTTACGTGCCGTACGACAAGCTGGTCATCGCGGTCGGCTCTGTCAGCAACCCCCACGGAGTCAAGGGTCTCGAGAACTGCTTTTTCCTTAAGGACATCGACGATGCGCGCAAGATCCGCAACAAGGTGGTCCACAACCTAGAGTTGGCCTGTCTTCCCACGACTACAGATGAGGAACGGAAGCGGCTGCTGTCATTCGTCGTCAGCGGAGGTGGCCCAACTGGCGTCGAGTTCGCTGCCGAGCTTTACGATTTACTCAATGAGGACTTGACACTTTTGTTCCCGAGACTGCTGCGCAACGAGATTTCGGTGCATCTGATCCAGAGCCGCGGCCACATTCTCAACACATATGATGAAACGCTGTCCAAGTACGCCGAAGAACGCTTTCAACGAGACCAGGTCGAAGTTCTTACCAACTCCCGTGTGAGTGAGGTCAAGGCAGACCGCATCATCTTTACTCAGAAGGACGAGCACGGCGTCGTCGTTACGAAGGAGCTCCCGATGGGCTTCTGCCTCTGGTCTACGGGCGTCTCACAAACCGAATTTTGCCAAAAGATCGCCGCCAAGCTTGGTGACGCGCAGCCCAACCGACACGCGCTCGAAACAGATACGTACCTCCGCCTAAGCGGGACTCCGCTTGGCGATGTGTACGCGATTGGCGACTGTTCGACGGTACAGAACAATGCGGCTGACCACATCATCACCTTCCTCCGAAACCTCGCCTGGAAGCACGGGAAGGATCCCGAGAACCTCGAGCTTCACTTCTCCGACTGGCGAAACGTAGCCGCGGACGTGAAGAGACGATTCCCCCAGGCTGTCGGCCACCTCAAGCGGCTCGACAAGCTGTTCTATGAGTACGACAAAGACCAATCCGGAACGTTGGACTTCGGCGAGCTGCGGGAACTGCTCAAGCAGATCGATAATAAGCTGACCAGTCTGCCGGCCACGGCGCAGCGCGCGGACCAGCAGGGCAAGTATCTGGCCCACAAGTTCAACAAGCTGGCGCGGGCAGCCCAGGGTCTCCAAGCGAACCAGATCCAAGACGGCGATGTAGACGCTGCCGTCTACAAAGCATTCGAGTACCACCACCTCGGGAGCCTGGCCTACATCGGCAACTCTGCTGTCTTCGACTGGGGCGAGGGCTGGAACATGGCTGGCGGTCTGTGGGCCGTGTACGCCTGGAGGAGCATTTACTTTGCCGAGTCTGTGAGCTTGCGGACGCGGATGCTCCTCATGATGGACTGGGCGAAGCGTGCTTTGTTCGGACGAGGTAAGTCTCGCTCAACCCCTTTCTTTCTTTCTTGCCTACCTGTCTGTCTAGCAGTCGCTAACTCGTGTGCAGATATGATGAGCTACTAGGACCATGGTGAGCGATTGAAATCGCCCTGTCATTGCGATGTTTCTTAACATAGACTCTGGCGAGATGGTTCAGCTATAGGGACAGATCTTCGCACCAATACGGCCCAGTTCGGGAATTGGTATAGGAGCTACAGCGGTGTTTGGGTTGCCCATATTGTATGCGTTTAACATGTTCGGTAAATAAATGAAGTCATTTGTAATGCGTCTGTTCCCTTGTGAAGTCCATGAATCAGCCTTATACTGCTCTCTAGGCTCGGGACATGCCATATGGCATCAGAATACCAGCCAACTTCGTCGTACGCGAGCAAGGTATGCAGCCGATGAGGATGCACGTCCAGCAGTGGCTGGCGGGTACACTGGCAGCGGGGAGTGGTAATAGTGCTCGAGGTAATTGCAGCAACGCCGCCTTCTATTTTTTAGGGATATATATCTGATGCATGTGTCTAATCCAGCGTGAAGTCCTTGTGCGACCACTTCTCCGTGAGCTTTGTCTTCTTTTGCTTCCGGAACGGGATGTGTCTCCTGGCCTCGACTTTGCCCCTGACCAGGATGCTGCGGTATCTGTCCCTGAGCAGGTTGCCCTCTGGCTTGAGCAATCGCAGTGAGTCCTGTAGCTCGTCCGGTAGCACCAGCTCCAGATCCTTCTCGGGCAGCCGGAACTTCCCAAGCTGCTTCCGGCGGAGCTCCTCGTCGTTGCCCTCCATGCTGTCGTCGCTCATCTCAACCTTCTCCAGCGCCAGCTGCCGCTCCCGCTCCGCGACCTCTTTGGCGATTTGCTTGATTCGCTTCTCTTGCTCATCCTTCCGCTTCATCTGTGCCTCGTGCTTCGTCCGACGCTCTTCCTCCTTCCTGCGCTTGACTTTGTTGCGCTGCGCGGGCGTCTTCCGCTGCGGACGCTTGGCCTTTACCGAAAGCTCCTCCCCGCCGCTCTCGATGCCTTCCCATGCTGAGTCCTCGTCCCATTCGGAGAGGTCCGCTCGTGCTTCAGCGGCGTCTGCCTCGGCGGCGGACCGGGCGGCCGCTTCCTGCTTGAGCCGATCCGCTTCCTCTTCTTCGAGCCTCTTGCGTTCCGCGGCCACGGCTTTATCACCTTCCTCGACCAGGCGATTTTTGTAATCGTCAAACACGGGGTTGTAACTCGCGCCACCTTTGGGCTTCTGGACAGCGGGTATAGGCTTCCCGTTGGAAGCAAGCGAGACGGGCTTCCGTGATAGAGTTTTGGGCGCCTTCACCTTCTGCTGCTTGGGGAGAAATGCATCCTCGTCCTCCGCGTCATCTGCCGGCTCTGTTGTATCCGCCCACATGTCATATGTCGCATCTACGATCTCCACGGTCGACTCCTGCTGCCCATCGGCCACCTTGCGCAGTCTCGCCAACTCTTTCTGTGTGACATAGTTGGTGCGCTGGCGCTTGACAGGGAGGATGCCATCGGTGGTCTTGTCGCCGGGCCGCTTTCTCTGGGATACCGCTGGAACCGCAGAGCGCTGGGCAATGATTTCGTCTGCCCGTAGGCCCTTCTTGAGGTGCTGGGGGATTTTCTTGGCGATTGTCTTGTCCCGGCTGACGTCGACGGTGAAGATGTCTTCAGACTTCTTCTCGGCAGCGACACCACTAGATCAAATCGTTAGACAGGTCGGCCCAAGTCTGCCTGTTTACTTCTTAGTCTTACCCTGCGATGACCTGCTTGTTCAACTCCTCGAGTCCATCAACGATCTCGGTGAGGTCGATGTTCCTGCGCCATGCTCCCTTGCCTTTCCTCGAGGGTTGCTTGTATTGCTTGGGCTGGTCGTTGGCGGCCGCGAGGGGCTTAATTACCGGCATCGTGCGAGAGGGGGGGGTCTGGGGATGCTCAATTTAGCAACTTCGCAGGATGGTGTGTCGGCGACCCAAACGTGCACCCCTTCAAGTGTCGATATTCTTGGGGTGGCAGACGGCGGGGACTCAAAATATTTTTGGCGATAAGTGCGATAACGCTTGTGGAAGGATCGCGGAAGGATCCGTGCGGCGCAATTTATCTAGACCACGGCGGCGCCGGGGTCCACGGTGTGGCGGGTTCTCCAGTGGAACCGAAGTCCTTGCCTTTGTCCAGTGAAAGGGGCATGACGGTCGCCAAGAAATGGGCCTGCCAGCACCTTGCACGAGGCGCGAAAAAAGAGCTGGTGATCCCTCCTTTTTCGCTGCAGCCTCTCCCATTGACTCTGGCTACCTCAGCTTTTTTGCCCAAGACCGCAACCAAGACCACCAACGAATCTCCCGGATTCCTCGGCGCCGCTGTTGCAGTCCTCAGACCTCGCCGCACGCCTACAAGCTCTTTGTCGACAACACGAAAATATCCCGCGTTTCCCCCTTGGAGCACCGACGCATCCCCTCCTGCGGCCTCCCGACTTCGCGTTCGCCTTCTGCGTCTGCCTATATCGAACACGCACTATACAAACCTGCACGATGGCACAAGCAGGAGCAGGCGGGTCCTACAACAACCCGCTGAAGAAATTCAAGTACGTAGGCGCTGGATACTGTTGCGTGTCAATTGGTGCTAACCGCCACCCTAGGCTGGTCTTTCTCGGCGAGCAGAGCGGTATGCCATGCTGCCACCACGTGGCGAATCTGACCCCTTTTCCTCCCGGCTAGCGATGCTAACCGCAGTGGCCTTCGCAGTCGGCAAGACGTCCCTCATCACCCGTTTCATGTATGACTCGTTCGACAATATGTACCAGGCCACGATTGGCATCGACTTCCTCTCCAAGGCAAGCAAGCCCGGGCTCCCCCCAAGCTGCGGTGGATGACGCTGGGGAGAGCTTGATCTGCTGACACGATCGCTTTCCCGCAGACGATGTATCTAGAGGACCGGACCGTACGGTTACAGCTTTGGGACACGGCCGGCCAGGAGAGGTTCAGGAGCTTGATCCCTTCCTACATCAGAGACTCGAGCGTCGCGGTGGTCGTCTACGACATATCAAGTAAGCCCCTTTGGGAATGCAGCGGGACCGCAAAGGAGCCGGCCCGCGGTGGGTGGCATGGGCCGCTAACCTAATCCCTCCCAGATGCCAAGAGCTTCCAAAACACGCGGAAATGGATCGACGACGTGAGGGCGGAACGCGGTAACGACGTCATCATCGTGCTGGTGGGCAACAAGACCGATCTGAACGACAAGCGCGAGGTGACAACCCAGCAGGGCGAGGAAGAGGCCAAGAAGAACAACCTGATGTTTGTCGAGACGAGCGCCAAGCTGGGCCACAACGTGAAGACGCTGTTCAAGAGGATAGCCCAGGCGTTGCCCGGCATGGAGGGCAGCGAGGCTGCCGCCCAGGCCACCAGCCAGATGATCGATGTCAAGACCAACGTCGCCCAGCCATCGCAGGAAGGATGCGCATGCTAAGAAGGGCAGACGAGAGCGCGCGGGCGCTGTTGCCCAGAGACGCACGAGCACGGGCGATGACTGACGATAAAGGGAGGAAACGGCGCGCGGCAAGGACGTCAGCTGCGGCTGGGAGAAATCGAGCATAGCGTGTCACGGTGGTCCTGTCTTGCATTTGGCGTTTATATAATCAAGAACTCTCTGCTAATAGCCTCGCTGTACGCCGGTGGGCGAGCGTGGCCCCCTGCACCCTGGAGATACTTGATCTCGGGCTGCTGGCGTGGCTTTCTATGTACGTATTGCATTAATGAAGTATTCTCTCGGCTACTTTGTCCTTGGGCGATAGGACCCGATCTCTCACTATAGCTCGAAGCCAGCTCCCACCAAAACAATAGCATCGATTGGCTAGAGCCGCCGTGGCCTAATGACCTAGAGCTTGAGCTTGATAGCTGCTGTGCACTGGCCCAGTGGGCCCCGTCCACTAGAAGCTTGACCTGGAGATATGAGCTATGGGCCTCAATTCTATTCCATAAGGACCTCCCCTACTAGAAGCAGTTTAGAGGAAAGCTCAACGAAGATGGATTCCGCGAATGCCACGGTACGTATTGTCGCTAGATTTATCTATCGACGGGTAGGCAGGAGGCCTTCCTTTATAGAGCTGCTCCTCATACGTTTTCGTACCTATGCCTCAATTTCCGGAGAGGAGATGCCGTGTGTCCTTCTCACAGTGTGCAGAAGGTCAAAGCAATGCCACCCACCAAGTCTGCATCCGATTTCGTGCGTCTCGATCGTCTAAACTTGCCGCAACCCCCTTCGGGCGGGCACGACTGCACTGTTCAAGTCGTTGGAGCATGTGATTGTCCAGGGTGCCTCGCCAGCCTGGCGAACGGGATGTCCGCCACATCTTGCTGCCCTTGCTTGTACGACCGATTGCGTGGTCAAGATCTACTCCGCAGGGCATTGTACCCTACCGGCATCCTGGCTGCTGTCGGTGTGACGGCTACGGTCTAGACCCTTGAATCAAGGATGCGTCTTTTTGACTCCCAGCTTGACTCCCAAGCAGCGGGGTTAAATGTAATTTCCCCATGGGCTCGAGTAGCGACGCTTCCGGTGGACAAAGGAGCAGTCAGATGAGCGGTGTTCAGGTGACCCCAAGTCCAGCGCTAAAGAGCGTAGTCGCTTAGGACGCACTGTCCCAAAGCTGAGCCAGTGGCTGTGTCAGCAGCCGTCGCCCACCGGACTCGTGTACCGGCGTTGTGGCCACAGAGGCAGCAAAGAGTCGTAAGCGACATGGTAAACAAAGCATCGTCGACACACCACAGCTGTCGACCTTCACCTCGAAGGGTGGATATCTATCCTTCTCCGGATTAGGCCAGTCGGGCGCCAGATTCGCGAGTCCGGAGGGGTCGCTGGCGATCCACCGTAAACCCCTATGTATTCTCACGATGATTGCCACCAGTGGGCCCGCGAAAAACACGCTACCCCGTGGGGAAGCGGATCCCTCTGGGGGGGTAAGACCGCCCCACTGACCCTGCCTGCCCCTTCGCGGAAGCACCTCACGCGAGAAGGAAGGCCGTTTGAGACGGGGGGAACTGGGGGTGCGGTGTATCCGGGGCGGTCTCGTCGTTTGTCGACGGTCGCAAACAGCAAAATCCAGCAACAGCTTCTCCAAATTTGGAGTTGCAACAGCTGCCCTCAATCGACACGTGAAGCGGTTCGTGGCGTGAAGACTCATTGGATGAGACCACAATCCTGACCATTTCGTTGATCCCTTGCCGTGAGTGACGTCCATTGCCGCCCTGTGATTGGTGCTTGGACATACTGCGACGACTTACCCCGCTTTCGAGGCATGTTGCCTCAGCGCTGCGCTTCCTCCAAAGGGGCCGGGCCCCTTTTTGGGTTATGCCCTCCTGTCTGCTTAGTGGCGGGAGCCATGGGGCCACGGGGGAGGGGGCAGAGGAGGGGGAGACGGAGAAGGAAGGGGACGGCCTGCGTGCGTTCGGTGAGACCTTGGGCTGGGGGGGG